>CM035444.1:8591305-8731305 GCA_020310875.1 Ceratopteris richardii
ACATACATGCATACATATACATACATATGCATACATACAAATATACATGCATATATATATATATATATATATATATATATATATATATATATATATATATATATATATATATATATATATATATATATATATATATATATATATATATATATATACACTTCCACATACATTTACACATACATGCATACATACTAAATACATACACACATACATACATTATACATTTATAGTTTTGTATGTGTATTTATATTTCAGAATGTATATTTGTGTATATTTGAATATGTGTATGTTTAAATATATACATATGAATGTGCATATATAAATAATCATATTATTGATATCTAGTACCTTTATTTGCTACACAATCAGATTCCGATCAATCAAAGGCCAATGGCATCAAGATAGTGCATCTAGAAATGATATTATATTGCCTTGATGCCATTATCTCATCAACATCAATGGCATCTAGGACAATTCATATCATCTAACAGAAGATTCTTGTTGTATCAATACATTACAACTTCTTGAAAAAGGTCTATGGATATGTGGAATATATCATCTCATATATCGAGAGCTCAAAGCAAAGATCAAGTTGAATCTTGTACCAACCTTTAAGCATCAACAAGCTTTCTTGGAGAGTGTTGATGATGATACCGAGATACCATACATTGTGCTTCCTAAGAGGACTACATCACATGGTGGTCATATGAGGAACAACAAAGAGTGCATCAATGCGTTTTAAATTGAGATTCACAAGAGAAAGGTGTGTCAATTCTTTCAAAATTTGAGTAGAGGTTAGGAAGAACATGATAGGCTTATTGATATGAAGAAATAGGTGGATGAGATTGTACAGTTTGAATGGGAAATAGAGTCATTGCAGGTGCAAGCTTAGGATTTACATGGAGTTAACACATTGAATCTCATCTAATCTCGTCGAATCTATTCAATGTGTTAACTACATATAAACCCTCAGCTTCCATCCATAATGACTATTTTCTCTTCAAGCTGTATAATCTCATCAGCCTCTTTCTTCTTCATATTAATAGGCCTATCATGTTCTTCCTCACATCTACTCAATTTTTGAAAGCATTGATCCACCTTTCTCTTGTGAATCCCAATGCTTTTTGAAATGCATTGATGCACCCTTTGTTGTTCCTTGTACGAACCATCATGTGATCTAGTCCTCTTAGGAAGCACAACGTATGGTATCTCAATATCATCTTCAACACCATCAAGAAGGCTTGTTGATGCTTAAAGCTTGGTACAAAGTTGGACTTCATCTTTATTTTGAGCTCTCGATATACGACATGATATATTTGACAGATCCATAGATCATCTTTAAGAAGTTGTATTGTATTGATACAATAAGAACCTTCTGTTAGCTGATAACATTGATGAGATGTTGACATCAAGACAATAGCATCAAGAGGAACTTGTTCAGAGACAAAAGTCGACTTGTTGAGATAATAGCATCAAGAGGGACTTGTTATGTTCAATTTTTGATAGAATTCAACTTATGCACGTGCTCCTTGGATACATACGACAAAAGAGATGCAAACAAGTAAAACAAAAAAAGATTTTACTTTTTATGATATAGTTCAATATTTTTTCAAGCACATGATAATGAATTTTTGTTTTGTTTTTTTAATTTTTATAGGTAATTTTTAAACTTGATTGATTTGGACCTGAGCATGAAGGTAGAAATTTCCCATTAAAAGGAGATCATTATTGATTGTTAACTTGAATCATTTGAGTGGGTATTAGATAATAGGTTCTCCTTTATTCAACTTGAATATAGGTGAATCCCACCACATAGATGAAAACATGTTCTTTTAACTTAGAACATGAAGCTTAGGGCTATGCCTAAAATTTTATATATAACTCTATTTTTGAGGATGAATTTCCTCTCATATATGTGTGTATATATATGTATGTGTATTCATGTGTTATATATATATATATACATGTGTTAGTATGCATATATGTGTGTTTCATGTGTATGTATGTATATGCACGTGTTTGATATATGTATGCATGTGCATTTGTGTGATATATGCAAAGTGTGTTTATAATTGTGTATCCATGTATATGTATATTCGTGTGCATGTAGGCATGTATGGGTGATGTGTATGTATTTAAATATGTGTTATATATATATGTGTGTATATACATGATATGTATATATCTTTATATGTATTATGTTCCTCGTTGATTTGAGTAGCTATATATAGAGGCATAAGGTTGGGAGGAGAGACACCTCTCTAGTAGGTGGTGGGAGGACTAGATGCAATGTGTATATATACTTCAAATAGATGCAATGTGTATATATACTTTAACCAGATGGCAAAACATGACAAACTCAAGACTCAAGTCGGTTTACTATATTCTATGTGTTATTTATATAGATACACACATAAATATAACGAATAAAAACAATCCATACCGTGCATTATCACGATGATGTGCCATAAGTATCCGCATCTCTTTCAAACACCATTTATGCAACCACCTAGTGCCAAATTTTGTCTCCAATGAACTAAGTACATACTTTTTATCTCTCTCATCAAACTCACTACAAAAGAAAAAAATCATATAATTAAAACATAAAATATTTATCTCAATTTATATGTAAACTTATACTTACTTCCATTTCAAGTGAACAAAACATAGGTAGGAGTCACATAAAGCTCTCATTCTTCTTTTAAACTATAATCCATGCCTCATATATACTATATTTCCCTCAAGTTCTATGTTGTAGTCTAGCCCTAGGCTACCTATGCATGTCCTCAATATAGGCACCTCTGTTGTGCTTGCACGAGTTGGAATTGATATAGGTGTCCTGAAAATAAATTGATAAAAATGAATAAAACCTCCTGTTGTAATATCATTAAATATATTAATTTATGAAAAAACATACCTATGGGGAGGTAAATCTCTTACTGCAAATGGAGTGGTAGAGGAGCCTTCCTCTAGGCATTGGGTAAGCATCTGGTGAAATTTAATTCCTCATTAGATATGTTTGCATACTCATGCATGATAGCCCCTAAGGAATTAGGCATAAATTTCTCTCTCATAAGATTCTTTATGAGAGTAAGTTTCACCTTTCTCTCTTTAGTACGATCCATAATATATGTACACATAAAACAAAATGGATTAGAAATCAATAACACACACACACACACATACATACATACACACACACACACACATACATACATATATATATATATATATATATATATATATATATATATATATATATATATATATATATATATATATATATATATATATATATATATATATATATATATATATATATATATATGTGTGTGTGTGTGTGTGTGTGTGTATGTATGTATGTATGTATGCATGTATGTATGTATGTATGTATGTATTGTTAGTCGGCCGCCGGATTGGAAGATTGTATAACTGAAATCTTGCTTCACACGTGCAAAAGGTTGTTACGCAGGCACGATGTATTCTTTTATATAAAGCAATGAAAAGAAAGATGCGGGAGAGTGAGACGATTCGTGGAATCACCAGACTGTTCGTCTGGGGGATTGCCTGAACGCTGTTGTAGCGTTGTTGTCTAATTTCTGCGTACTCTGATTGTACTATGTGTATCTGTGTTTTGTTACCTATCGATCTCTATTGAGGTTGCGAGTTCTATTTACATCTAATAGATCATGGACTGTTGTCTGAGTAAGTTGTTTGTGAATCTCTATTGGGTTGTGGTGTTAGTCCGCGCATTGTGTGTTACCCCTTCTTGGAATGTTCTGCCAGTGGTTGGTGAAGTCTGAGCAACTGTGGTAGCCTTCTGGTATTCAGATCTGTATTGTGTTGTCTGCAGTGTTGGAATCTATCTTCATATAGTAAAGAGAGTACAGTAAGGGTCTTTCTAAGTTGCGCACTAAGCCTTCAGTACTGTGTGTTTGAACTATCGAGTTCCCTGTGTCTACGGTGTTGTCTGATTGTTTATATCCATTCGGTGAAGGTTGACGATTACTCTTGTTTCTGGTATTTTCAGTAAGTTTATGTGTAGATGCAACATAGCATCTTAGCGTATTCGGTACACGTGGTTGAGCTAAGACTGTGACGGTAATGTCTAAGTACAGCAATTTTTGATAGAGCTCTCAGCATCAGTATAGTGTTGGGTGTGAGCAGTGAGTTTGGGAACTAAGTACAGGGCCTCTGTCTAACAGACCCCTACCACTCCCAAGAACCCACTTAGGTGCTTAAATGCATTTCTGACAGTTAGTCTCGCGTTTAAGCATCTAACACTGGCGCCGTCTGTGGGAAGGTGGCATCAAGATTGCCGTTTATCTATCGAAAGTGTTATCAAGATTGCCATTTATCTATGGGAAGGTGGCAACACATCAGATTGTTGCAAACCTGTTGTGAAAACGTGACTGTAAATTTTTAATCGACAGTAATAGTACGCGATTAGTACAAAAGATGATACATGCCGGTTACTCAATCGGGTGAAACGTATCCAAAGAACCGCCAGCCTGGGGTACTTAATTTACTAAGAACGACTCCGGGAGGTAGAAGTACAGCTAGACCTAACCTAGTTGTCAAGAAAGTAAAGAACGTTAGTAGTGATTCCGGTCATATTCCGGTGGAACGTGTGATGCCTCTGGTAAATTCCGATACTATTTCGGCACAGTCTGTCGAAGATATAGTAACTCTAGAATCTAACAGGACGCAGCCTGAAGTTAGTTTAACAACATTGGATAAAGATTCAAATCTGTTTACGACTAGAAACACTTTAGCCAAGGAAATTAGTGAAGGAGAAAAAACACCTTGTATTGGCAAAAATTCGACACATTCCGATGATATTTCGGTAACAGTTGCTGAAAGATCGCAGTTTTCCGGCAACGGTTTACCCTTTCTCGGTGAATCTTCAGCCCAATCACCGCTATTGGGAGTAAGTTTCCCTACATTCGACTTCAAGAAGGAAGGTAGCCTGTTCGAAACCGAGATTTGAAATATACTGAACAAGATTATCGAACCGAAAAGTGCACAGGCTGATACAGACTCCGACGGTTCAGATATTCAGCCTCGGAATACAGGAGATAGTCACCATACAACCATTAGCACGATGAACAAACAACAGCAACAACAACATTGTCTACCCAGGCCGACTCCAACAGGAGTAACGTACACTAAATTCGGTGGATTCCCAGGAGATGACTCGGATGCTCATGTACGCACGTTTGAGATAAGCTATGCAGTGCTCAATCATCCACCTGATCAGCGTATAAGGCTATTGTTTTCCAATCGACATTGGTCAACGAAGTAGCTAGATGGCTTACAGAATATGATATTAACCATTTTTGCACTTATGAAGCAGTAAGAGATGCCTTTTTGCAGAGATTCAAGCTAAAGAAGAATCCAACCAAAATTTTTGACTACCTGCAAAACAATAGACAGAAGATAAATCAAACAGTACAGGAATACGCCACGCTATTCAGGACTCATTTGAGGCAGTTACCACCAGCACATGCCAACCTACCGGATGACGTTATTACTCAATGGTTCATCAATGGCCTGACTCCACAACTTAAACAGATTATGATCATATGTTGTGTAGGAGCTATGACGCTAGATGCAGTGATCGCAATGGCTTTGCAGTTGGAAAACAAGGTTGGAGGATTTACAAAAGATCTGGAGTGGCTAAAAGCAAATAAAAATGTAGCTGAAGACCCGACCAGACAGATGTACTACACCACATGCAAGAATTCAGGCCATACTAGTGCCACTTGTGCACTTAATCAGTTGTTTTGTGCTATCTGTAACACTACCGGACACACCACCGAAAACTGCGCATATAACGCCAAAGTGCAGGGAATAGCAACTGTCAATGCAGTTATACAGGAACCAGGGCAGCCAGCAAATCATCATGTACCTCCACAAATGAGAAACAACCAGCAACAAGGATATCAAAATTATAGGGAACACAGAAATAACAACTTCAATGCAAACCGCTGGCAGGCCGGACCACCACTGGAAAATCCCAATTTGCCACAACCGCGCTGCCATTTCTGTGGTGAATTTGGTCACATTAGAAGATTTTGTAAGGATGCGGCTGAGTATGATCAGAGGAAAAAAGAACATCAAAATCCAATGGCTAATATGGTACAAATCACACTAGTAGAAACGCACGCTGTAGTAATTCAGACCCGCTCCAGTAAACAACTGCAACCAGCAGCAGAAATATTTGAACCAGGCATACGTGAACAACAAAGGATGTATGATAAAGCTAGTCAATGGACCACCATAGAACCTCTAGTCTTCCCAGATCCTATTCCGGTAACCCAGACTCCGTCAACCGAAGAAGGAACACAACAACAACATTCCAATTCAGCAGCAGGCACATCATCTTCAGCAGGCGCATCATCTTCAGAATTTGTGGAAAATACACAAAAGGCCTGGGAAATTTTATCAAAAGCATCCATCACCCTTCCTCTGGGCCAATTACTTGCACTAGTACCGAGAGTTGGACAACAATTCCAACAGCAGTTCAGTCTTGTGCCTTCTTGTATTCCAACAACGGCAACAGTGCAACCGGAACCTGATTCTACGGTCGATCGTTCAGTTCCTTTAATTACAATATGGTATAAAAATCATAAAATCACACAGGTACTAATTGATGGAGGATTTGGTGTCAATATTGCTACTGCTGCACTGTGTAAAAAGTTAGGGTGGACCAACATCGAACCAGTTCAATTCTTCGTCAGAATGGCTGACCAGTCTAGAGTCCATCCCGTAGGACTTGTACGAAATGTACCAATAACTTTACAAGGTACAACATTTAAGATGACCTTTGTCATACTAGAATTACCAGAATCCACCCTTGATTATAATCTCCTTTTCGGCCGACCTTGGCTGAAGCACGCTAAGGTGATACAAGATTGGTCTGCACAGGAACTCACTTTCAAAGACAATAATCGTAAATACGTTGTAAAATTAGATGCTATACAACCTTGCGAGTTGCATGCTAGACCGTATTTTGCGGAACCAGTCCATATGCTAGATGGGTTGTCAGATGATGAAGAAGAAGAGTTTTTAAAGAACAATATTGATTTGATCTCCTTAGGAACTGTGGATCTACAAGCTGTTGTAGATAACTGGAATACCGCAGTTTATACGGTGATGCCTATAATAGAAGAAGATAACAAAGAAGATATTGCTGCTACAGATGACGCTGAATTGCAACAACTTTTTAAGCCAGTCGATGATGCAGAGAAGCCCCGAAAATTTTATGTCCCAGAGGATCAATTGGTAACTTATAATTTAGGAGACGAAGACCATCCGCGTACTGTCAAGATAAAGGAAAACTTACCGGAAATATTCCAAGCAAACTTAATTCATCTACTTCGTGAATTTTATGTATTTGCATGGGATTACAAAGATATGAAGGGTTTGGACCCGCGCATCTATCAACACAGGGTCATGCTAAAGCCGGAAGCAAAACCACTTAAGCAACCCAACTACCGAATGAATCCAAACTATGCATCACAGGTAAAGGCAGAACTTGATAGGCTACTCAAAGTCGGATTTATTGTACCAGTAGAGCATGCTGAATGGATCTCACCAATTGTTATTGTCCCTAAAAAGAATAAGCAGTTACGAATATGTGTAGATTACCGGAAATTGAACGCAGCTACAGTGCCTGATCCATTTCCGCTACCTTTTCTGGACACAATGCTTGATAGAGTAGCAGGACATGAAATGTACTCATTCCTAGATGGATACAGTGGATATAATCAAGTTAGAATGGCTGAACAAGATATACCGAAGACCGCCTTCATTACCAACTAGGGTGTTTTCGCATGTACTGTTATGTGGCTTGGATTAAGAAATGCCCCAAGTACATTCCAAAGGTGTATGCAAGAAATATTTTCTCCTTACCTTACCTCTTTTATGCAAGTATATCTTGATGATTTTTCAATTTTCGGTAAGATGATAGCACACCTGTTCCATTTACGGTGCTGCTTTGAAAAGTGCAGAGAATACAGACTCTGCTTGAACCCAAACAAATCTGTGTTTGCGGTTTCATGTGGCAAGCTACTTGGTCACATTGTATCTGCACACAGCATACAGGTGGATCCAGATAAAATCACAGCTGTGTTAGAAGCACCTGAACCCACTACACCTAAGGAAGTAATGCGCTTCATGGGCCAAGTAAGATGGCATGGACGACACTTACGATGGCTTGCTCACTTAGCAATACCACTGAAGAGATTAATCACCAAGAATCCTCGACAGTTTGAGTGGACTCAGGAATGTCAGATAGCATTTGATCGTTTAAAATGTTTATTAACACAAGTTCCCATCTTACAGCCTCTCGACTGGGATCACCCCTTTCATATATTTGTTGATGCTTCAGATATAGCAATCGGCAGCGTTCTAATGCAACAAACCGATAAGTGGTTCAGACCAGTGTACTATGCAAGTCAAAGATTGGCCCCTGCTGAAAAGAATTACTCTATAACAGAAAGAGAATGTCTAGGTCTAGTATATTCTATCAAGAAATTCAGGCATTATTTGTTGGGCCGTAAATTTACTTTTCATGTAGATCATGCTGCACTTGTTTATCTGGTTCAGCAACAACACCTAGGAGGTCGATTACCTCGATGGGTCCTGCTTTTACAAGAGTTTGACTACGAAGTTATTCATCGACCAGGCAGTTCACATGCCTTAGCAGATTTTTTGTCTCTCTTAGATTCCGGTGAAGCTCCGGTCGGTGTAGATGACACAACACCAGCAATTTATGTTTCTGAAACAACCCATGATGAAATTACAGACCCGCCTATGCCATCTACATACTATGATCAAATATTGACCTTTCTCACTGATGGATGCCTTCCATCTCAGACTTCTACGGCAATACGCAAGAAAATTGCAGTTTTTAGTCGCCGATTTCGGTTGATTGCTGGAGAATTATACATATAGATCATACTGGAATATTATTTTGATGTATTCCACCACATGAAGTTAACTCAGTCATTAATTTGGCTCACTCAATTCCTTCCGGTGGCCATTTTGCTGCAGACTTAACACACCGAAAAATTATGCAAAGTGGTCTCTGGTGGCCTACTATGTACAGGGATGTATTGCAGTTTGTCGAAAAATGTGATAATTATCAAAGGTCTGGACAGTCGTTACCATGTCATTATTTTCCGCTACAACCTGTCCTGCCATTGGAACCTTTCCAGAAGTGGGGTCTAGATTTTATCAGACCAATTACACCTCCAACAATCCTCAATAATAATCGTTATATTTTGACATGTACAGATTATGCTACCAGATGGGCAGAAGCCTCGGCTTTACAATCTGCTACAGCTGTTGCGGTAGCAAAGTGTCTGCTAACCGATGTCTTTCCACGTTTTGGTTTACCACTAGAACTTGTTACAGATCAAGGCACTCATTTTGTCAACAATTTAATGAAAGTACTCACACATTCATTCCAGGTCACGCATAAGTTTAGTTCTCCTTATTATCCTCGTGCTAATGGTTTGGCTGAAAGTACAAACAAAACTTTGTTGAATATGCTTCGAAAATTGATTATGGAAGCAGCGGAAAGATGGGATCAACTGCTACCTGCAGTATTATGGGCATATCAGACTACATACAAGGTAACAACAGGATTAACCCCTTTCAAACTAGCTTATGGATTAAAAGCAATAGCATCGATGGAGATAGTTATACCAAGTTTACGAGTAGCAATCACTCAGAAATTGCTACCTGAAGAATCACTGTCATTTCGGTTGGATACACTCAGAGAATTAGACGAGCATCGATGGCACAATTTTTTGACTATGCAAGAAGTACAGCTAAGACAAGCTCGAACACATGATCGATATCTAAAGACTCCAATTTTTTCGGTGGGACAACTTGTACTCTTTTACAATGCAAAGCCGAATCGCTCTGCTGGCAAATTCAAGTTGCGATGGTTTGGTCCCTACCGGATTTCTGAACAAGTGGGCCCAACAACTTTTCGGTTGACCATGTTGATCGGAATTCCTCTTACAAAGGTGATAAATGGATCAAAGCTGCGACCGTATCAACACACATCTAACCCGCACTGAAACGTTTTGCGGCTGGCCGCGTCTTTTGGCGTTCTCTTTTCTTTCATTTTCTTTTCTTTTATTTTGTGTGCTTAATAAAATAAGTCTGTAAATATCCGCGTTTTGATACCTAATTATGTCCACAGCCGCACTGCCCTTGCCAGCTACTCACGCATGCACACCGAAGTTAAGAATTATAATTTCAATACCGCGCGATGATTAGTGATCCTTCATTGCTCTCCCCTAACACATCTACTTAACCTTTTCTGTTTCACTGAAAATCGCTATTGTGTTTGTGTGATTTGTGCTCTGTGTGCTTACCCTGTGCTCTGTGTGCTTGTGCTTACTGTCTTCGTGTGCGCCATGGAAGCTTTGGCTAACTATGCCGCCTTCCGTGATGGACTCCCTGCAGACGTAGGAGAGTTCCTGTGCATTCGTGGGTTATCCAACTTTGCTGAACTGCCTTGGCATTCAGTGGAGTCCCACCCATTCTTCGCCCAAATCATCTCCGCCATCGCCAACACACCTGCCACCGAGCAGAGTTGGCCGATCACCTCCCTCCCATCCCGTACACTTATCACATTCCAAGCTTTTGCAAAAGCCTTTAGACTCCCTTCACAAGGTCGGGAAAATGACCCGAGTGTGCCAGTCGCTAGAATGGTAGAGTTATTTCCTAGGTATTCATCAAACGAGTATGCGATTCTCTGCCGACCGGAACCGGAAAGATCAGCCCTCCAATTCTTAGTAGCCATTCTCAACCTACAGAAACGCACCTATGGAATATCCCGCCCCTTCTACTCCGCCATAGAATTAGCTGCTCAAGAACCAATCAACTTCGCGTCATTCTTCTTCCACCGCATTCACCGAGAGTGCGTATCCATTATTAAACTGGTGAACAAAGGAGGCATGCCAAGGTCCAGATTGCCGCACATCCTGTCATTCCTTTTTCCGGCGATACTTGCAGCACAACCACCACCCCGAGGGCCTGTTATGCAACATGAAGAATTTGTACAACTATGGGACGATGAGGAAGAAATATGAAGAGGAGCTAAACCAACTATTCCGCAGAAAGAGGATCAGAATCAGTTCTTCAGAGAGTGAAGCACAAGGATATGCCAAAGGAAACAAAGGTGACGACAAAGAAGAAGCAAAACAGGACAAAGAAACATTCCACGACACCACAACATCGATGCAACATGAATCCTCCGCACAATCATCTTCCCAAGAGCAACAAGAACAAGAAAATCATACTGAAGCCGACACAACCTCTACCGAAGAAGCATCACAGCAACAGTCTGAAAGGGAACAACAAGCAGATGAAGAACAAGTTGCTAAAGAAGCATTCGAAAGGCTGCTTAAGGCAGTTGAATCCACAACCGCAGACACTGGACAACAAAACGTAGATAAGGTAACATCTCAGACTGTCCTTCTCACTCCCCCACCGGAACCACCAATCAACCCCATTATCCCCATCCAACCCATCCAACCCAACGAAACCACTGATTCTTCATCCTCATCCCTCAACTACTCTCCACCGAACTCCCAAGAACTGCTCACCGCCTCCTCATCCCAACCACGACCTCAGCTGCCACTTCCTTCGATTCCCGTAATTTCTGAATTGGCCAACATGGGTCAATTGCTCATTAACCTATCACAGCAACTGCCAATCCAAATGAAAGAAGCAACAGATAACATCCGGAATGAGCTACAACACAAGGTGGACATTCTAGAAGTAGACATCACGCCCCTGCAAGAAGAGATAGATGCGGTCAAAGCCAAAAACCATCCACTCAACTCACAGATTGCCAATCTCCAAGCTCAACTTGCAGAACAACAGACGATTACCAATCAGAGAGATGCGGCCGTGGCGGAACTCACAAAGAAAGAAGAGTTATTACAGATTGCAAATGAAGAAATCAGTAAAATGAAGCAAGATATCTAGGACAAAGAAGATGCAAGGATCGCCTTAGGAAACTTGCTCGAAGAAACCAGAATTCAGCTACAAGAATTAGTGCAGCAAAACCAAGAATAGCAGAGGCAGGCTAAAAGAACAGAAGAAGAACTTCAGAGAACCAATGAAAATTTAGCAGACGTTAACAATATGCTCAAACATTACTTAACCAAGGGAGCGCAGACACAGAAACTAATTGCAGATCTCAGACACGAAAAAGAATCATATACAAGAACAGTAAACTTTCAGATTCAAGAAATCGAAAGAAGAGAAAATCAACTGGAAAATCAGAAGGAAAGAGTACAGAAGATGGAACAACAGATTGCCGAAATGAAGACATCTAGAGATGCGGTGCTGGCAAACGAGTTTTATTTATAGGAAGCCTTTCTGCAGACCCAAGCAGAAATTTTGCTCAATGAATCCATAGCTCTAAGTTCGGTACGAATAGATGCACAGTTAATAGAACCGGACACCTTAAAAGAGTTATTAGAAACTCTAAAGAAAAAGATCGCCCGAACCTTTAGATTAGCTAGGAATATGTACTTAGAAGGAATTATAGATGAGCAGTAGTCTTTTGTAAAACCTACGGGTTCGAGTCCACTGTGTGTGCCAGTGTTAGTCGGCCGCCGGATTGGAAGATTGTATAACTGAAATCTTGCTTCACACGTGCAAAAGGTTGTTACGCAGGCACGATGTATTCTTTTATATAAAGCAATGAAAAGAAAGACGCGCGAGAGTGAGACGATTCGTGGAATCACCAGACTGTTCGTCTGGGGGATTGCCTGAACGCTGCTGTAGCACTGTTGTTTAATTTCTGCGTACTCTGATTGTACTATGTGTATCTGTGTTTTGTTACCTATCGATCTCTGTTGAGGTTGCGAGTTCTATTTACATCTAATAGATCGTGGACTGTTGTCTGAGTAAGTTGTTTGTGAATCTCTATTGGGTTGTGGTGTTAGTCCGCGCATTGTGTGTTACCCCTTCTTGGAATGTTCTGCCAGTGGTTGGTGAAGTCTGAGCAACTGTGGTAGCCTTTTGGTATTCAGATATGTATTGTGTCATCTGGAGTGTTGGAATCTATCTTCATATGGTAAAGAAAAGTACAGTAAGGGTCTTTCTAAGTTGCGCACTGAGTCTTCAGTATTGTGTGTTTGAACTATCGAGTTCCCTATGTCTACGGTGTTGTCTGATTGTTTATATCCATTCGGTGAAGGTTGACAATTACTCTTGTTTCTGGTATTTTCAGTAAGTTTATGTGTAGATGCAACATAGCATCTTAGTGTATTCGGTACACGTGGTTGAGCTAAGACTGTGACGGTAATGTCTAAGTATAGCAATTTTGGATAGAGCTCTCAGCATCAGTATACTGCTGCGTGTGAGCAGTGAGTTTGGGAACTAAGTACAGGGCCTCTGTCTAACAGACCCCTACCACTCCCAAGAACCCACTTAGGTGCTTAAATGCGTTTCTGACAGTTAGTCTCGCGTTTAAGCGTCTAACAGTATGTATGTGTGTATGCATGTTTATGTATGTATGCATGTGTGTATATGTATGCATCTGAGTTTATGTGTGTGTATATGTGCATATGTGTGTGTATGTGCGTGTGTGTGTGTGTATGTGCATGTGTGTGTATGTATGCATATGAGTGTATGTATGCATGTGAGTGAATGTGTGTTTCTATGTGTATGTTTATATGTATATGTGTGTGTATGTATGTGTAAGTATCTATATGTGTATGTGTATGTGTGTATATGTATGCATGCATATAAGTATATGTATGTACGTGAGTGTATATGTGTGTGTATATATGTGTATGTGTATATATGTATGTGTGTGTATGCATATGTGTGTGTATGTGCTTGTGTTTATGTTTATATACATATGCATGTGTGTGTGTATGTATGTATACATATGCATGTATGTGTATGAATGCATGTGAGTATTTATGTGCATGTGTGTATGTATGCACATGTGTGTGTATGCAAATGTGTGTATACATGTGCCTATGTAGGTATGCATATGCATGTGTATGCATATCTGTGTATGTATGCATGTGAGTGTATGTGTGTGTGTGTGTCTTTGTGAGTGTATGTGTGTGTATGTATATGTGTATATGTGCAAGTACCTATATGTGTATGCAAGTACGTATATGTGTATGTGTGTGTATGCATAGTGTGCATTTGTAAATGTGTATGTATGCATATCATACATGTGTGCATTTGTGTATGTGTGTATATGTGTGTATGTATGTGTGTGTATATGTGTATATGTGTGCATGTGTGTGTATGCATATGTGTGTGTGTATGTGCATGTGTGTGTATGCATGTGTCTATGTATGTATGCATACGCATGTGTATATGTATGCATGTGTGTGTATGTATATGTGCAAGTATCTATATGTGTATGTGTATGTGTATATGTCTATGTGTGTGTATGATTTTGTGTGTATATGTGTGTATGTATGTGTGTGTATATGTGTGAATGTGTGTATGTGCATGTGTGTGTATGCATATGTGTGTATGTAAATACATGCGTGTGTATGCATGTATGTGTATGCATATGTGTGTATGTATGTGCATGTAACTTTGCTTGTTCGCTCGCTCCTTCACTCGTTCACTCTCATTCGCTCGTTCGCTCTCATTTGCTCATTCGGTCACTCCTTCGCTCATTCACTCTCGCTCTCTCACTTGATCCTGGCACAAATGTGTCAGGAAAAATCATTTTATTTATTTTTTATTTTGTGGAGCGTCACTTATGAAATGCTATAGTGTCACATCCAGTGTGCAATCGTCGCTAACATAGTTGCTAAGTGGATGCACATAGCAACAACAAATATATACATCCCTTATGCGATGCTCATTGTCGCTTATGCGACGCATTCAATTTATGTTTTTATTTCTCTTTTGGAGCATCATGTATGTGATGCTTGCTGATGCCATCGTCGCATAAGCAAATTTCCCTGCTTTTTTTTTCAATTGGGGGCGTCGTTATGCTCCGTTTATTATTGTTGTGTTTCAATAGCTCAAAAGCATTACGTAGATAGACTAACCACATTGACCCAAATATTTGCAAGGATTGAACACTAGTTGAACACACAACCTGCCTCAAAAGCTGAGTGCCCAACCAACTCACCTACAAGTTTTGAGTTTATCATTCCTTTGCTTGTGTAATTACTGATGTATTTTTTTTAATGAGAGAGATAAGATTCGGTATTTTGAGAACAGAGTGTTTTCCACCTAGATTAAACAATTAAACACTGTCCCTAACTTTCGCATCCCATCTTGTTTGCTGAGAAACTTTTGAAACTTTGTTTACTTTTCACATCTCGCATTCCATCATTGTAGCTTCTTCATGACTGTTTAAAGTTTCCTTTACGTTAAAAGAAAGTGGACTGGCAATAGTCCATGTACATTAGCTCAGCTGGTGGGTGTCCAATGGATGTGGACTCCACTGGGACCATTGTGTGCTGAGATGATTAAACGAGATCCATAGGGAGATCGTTGGTGCATTTGTGTATGTGTGTATATGTGTGTATGTATGTGTGTGTATATGTGTATATGTGTGCATGTGTGTGTATGCATATGTGTGTGTGTATGTGCATGTGTGTGTATGCATGTGTCTATGTATGTATGCATATGCATGTGTATATGTATGCATGTGTGTGTATGTATATGTGCAAGTATCTATATGTGTATGTGTATGTGTATATGTCTATGTGTGTGTATGATTTTGTGTGTATATGTGTGTATGTATGTGTGTGTATATGTGTGAATGTGTGTATGTGCATGTGTGTGTATGCATATGTGTGTATGTAAATACATGCGTGTGTATGCATGTATGTGTATGCATATGTGTGTATGTATGTGCATGTAACTTTGCTTGTTCGCTCGCTCCTTCACTCGTTCGCTCTCATTCGCTCGTTCGCTCTCATTTGCTCATTCGGTCACTCCTTCGCTCGTTCACTCTCGCTCTCTCACTTGATCCTGGCACAAATGTGTCAGGAAAAATCATTTTATTTATTTTTTATTTTGTGGAGTGTCGCTTATGAAATGCTATAGTGTCACATACAGTGTGCAATCGTCGCTAACATAGTTGCTAAGTTGATGCACATAGCAACGACAAATATATACATCCCTTATGCGATGCTCATTGTCGCTTATGCGACGCATTCGATTTATGTTTTTATTTCTCTTTTGGAGCATCATGTATGTGATGCTTGCTGATGCCATCGTCGCATAAGCAAATTTCCCTGCTTTTTTTTTCAATTGGGGGCGTCGTTATGCTCCGTTTATTATTGTCGTGCTTCAACAGCTCAAAAGCATTACGTAGATAGACTAACCACATTGACCCAAATATTTGCAAGGATTAAACACTAGTTGAACACACAACCTGCCTCAAAAGCTGAGTGCCCAACCAACTCACCTACAAGTTTTGAGTTTATCATTCCTTTGCTTGTGTAATTACTGATGTATTTTTTTTTAATGAGAGAGATAAGATTCGGTATTTTTGAGAACAACATGCTAACAACTATCGAGTGTTTTCCGCCTAGATTAAACAATTAAACACTGTCCCTAACTTTCGCATCCCATCTTGTTTGCTGAGAAACTTTGTTTACTTTTCACATCTCGCATTCCATCATTGTAGCTTCTTCATGACTGTTTAAAGTTTCCTTTAGGTTAAAAGAAAGTGGACTGGCAATAGTCCATGTACATTAGCTTAGCTGGTGGGTTTCCAATGGATGTGGACTCCACTGGGACCATTGTGTGCTGAGATGATTAAACGAGTTCCATAGGGAGATCATTGGGCCACTTTTTTTTCTTAAGAGTCCAATGAATTTGGAAAGACACACAGACCCGACCTCGTAAGGTAGAGGCATCCATCTTGGGGAACTCAGAGGCATCCAGCCCTGGGTGGGACTTAAACCCTAGCCATCTGTCTAGGAGTACAAGGCACATCCGCTAAACCACGCCCGCTGGATGCCTTTGAGCAGTCTTGTTCAGTCTTTGAGCAGTCTTGTTCAGTCTTTGAGCTAGAGGTGAATACTACTATGGATTTCTGATCATATGTTTGAGTTGTGATAATGTATTTGGTTGTGGTTATGGTAATGGTACCCAAATTCTACATTCATGGAAAAAGAGATGTGATTTGGTTAGAGTTGCTATGAACCTCTCTCTCTCTCTCTCTGTACTTGCGCTTTTTTTTTCCTTACCTTTCTTGTGAACTCCTTGGACATGTGCGAAGTATTAATGGATGTGGCATTCGACTTTTTGGGTTATGGTATGAGTATTGGAAGGCTATGTCAATACAATAAATAGTCATGATAACATTTCCCACTGATTGAATAGGTTTGACTTGAATAATTGACAATCTGATGCTATCCATAAACCTTAGATAACTTATTTTTTGTTACATGAACCGAAGATTTTTTGTTGTAAGCCAATATCAGTTCCTACTCTAATACTGTTTGTGGATGAATAGCATTACATGTTTTTATTTTCCTAATTTTATTTTTTTGGAAATAAATTTCGTATATTGTAAAGCATGGATTCAACTATCAAAATCTTACCTTTGAGGAGTTTTCTGCAATGCTTTTGGAAGAACAAACGCATTTGAAAAATCGGCAAGGTTCAAATGATGTAGCATTTTAGTTAGCACAAAGGCCAAAGGCTCTCATGATAGTTAACAAGGAAGCCAAATAAGAAAATTTCACTAGAAGTTTTTTTTTTTGTGAAAGGAAGGGTCATGCTGTCAAGGACTGTAGTAAGAAGCAATTTGATGAAAGAAATGATATTCTTAAATCCATATGAAAGAATAGGGGATCTACAGATAACAAAGATCTTGAACTATGGATTGTTATAAAGCAGGTATATATATTTGCCTAGACTTGTGTGAATGAACCTTGGATATTAGATAGTGGGGCATCTTGATTTGTGAACAACAAGAAGGATTGGTATAATTCTTAATGCATCTATAAGAGACCATCAATATAGTGGTAGGAAATGACTCCAAATGTCTAGTCGAGAGGATTGGAACCATCACTCCTTCTATTGCCATTGATGTTGAAAGAAAACCCTCTCATATTTTGTAGACTCTTGCATTAAAAAGAAAATTATTATCAACTTCTAGCATAAAAAGTCATGGTCTTGACGCATATTTCACAAAGGATGGTGTAGAAAATTTGGATGGATCAAGTAATATTATAGGCAAAGGAGTTCAAAAACATAAGTTGTATGAATTAAGCATGAGTGTTTATGCATCTCAGATTTGTTATTCTCAAAGAGATGTAGAAAAAAGGGATGGTAGCACATTTACCCACATTCTCTTACATGAACCATGTGAAGCTTTCATGATGGGCAACAACAAAGGAAGGTGTCTATGAAAGAGAGCAACAATCAAGCTTCAAACTCCTCTAGAGTTGGTACATGATGATCTCTGTGGCAAAATATCTACTATTGCTTTAGGAGGATATCTCTACTTTTTTATGATAGCTACCTATTATACTAGAAATATGTAGGCATATTTCATTTTAGAGAAGGTTGATGCTTTTCAAAACTTAAAATGTGGAAAAAGACTATTAAAAATGGAACATATAGAAAACTCAAGAAGTTACGTACTAATTAAGGAGGAGAATTCTAATCGAAATTTACAAACTATTGCAATGCTCATGTAATCAAAATGCAACTTATCACAACTCACACACCTCAACAAAATGCATTATTGAGAGATATAATAGGAGAGTGGTCGAAATGGACCATTGCATGCTAAAAGATCATGATATGATTGATTCATTTTAGGGAAAAGCAGTTAATATAGCAAGGTATAGTTTGAATAGAAGGTACACGAAGGCACTATAGACTAGTACTATCGAAGAAGCATAGTCTGGTAAGAACCTTTTGGTATGCATTCCAAAATTTTTGAATGTTTCTACTATGCACATAGATTTGAGTCAACAAGATCTAAGTTAGGATAAGAAAGCAAAAAATGTGTCTTCTTAAGCTATACCAAAGAGCGTATAGACTCTAGGATCCATAGGCAAAGAAGATTGTTATGAGTTTTGATGTGGTATTTGATGAGTGACCACACCTAGGGGATAAGGTAAAACCACTATCACATCATCTGAAGAAATAACTCACCTTGTGCATTCCCATAGACAATTCAAGATCGAAGGAAAAAAGGCATCAAATAAGGACATTCTTCCATCAATGATCCAATTGATCATTGCCACATAGCATAAGCAAGTACCAAAGTGGGTGCAAAAGCTCTTTTATGATTGCGATACTCAAGTTGATGTTCTAGAGTCATCTTCAATAATGGATTGTGTGGATCAAAGAAGAATGAGAATATAAAAAATCTCTCACATCATATTGTCAATCTTATAGATGAAATCATGAGATCTATAAAAGAACTCGCAACTCTACATGAATCACTCAAAGACCCAAGTGGAGAGTGGAAATATAGGCAAAATATGATAGCATACTAAAAAATGATACTTGGGAGCTGGTTGATTTTCCACCAAAGAAAAGGTAATTAGAACTATGTGGATTTGGAAGGCAAAATATAAAGCATATGGTATTTTAGAGAAGTAAAAAGCTTGGCTTGTTGCATAAGAATTCTCATAGGTGAATGGATTTGATATCCAAGAGGCATTTAGACCAAATGAACACAATGCACATGATACTTGCAATTGTTGCATAGTAAAGGTGACCTATATTCCACTTGGACATAAAACCAAGATTTCTCAATGGATACCCCAAGGAGAAGATATATGTATCTGAACCACCTGGTTTTGATGTGTCTCATTTAGAAAACAAGGTTTCTAGAGTTAAAAAGGCATTGTATGACCTTAAGAAAGCTCCAAGAGCTTGGTACCTATAAATTGATGTTTTTAAAAAAATAGGCTTTTACACAAGTAATTTTTATGCAAAGTTTTATGTCATGAGAAAAAATAACTAGCTAGTGATTGGCATCTTGTATGTAGATGATTTGATCATCACAAGGGATCATGAAAATTTCATAAAAAGGACTTGTGCTAGCTTGGGTGATGAGTCTGAGATTATAGATCTTGGGCTACTCCATTATTGTCTTGGCATGTAAGTATGGCCAAAAGATGATGGGATTTTCACATCACAATAGAAATATGCTACAAAACTCCTTAAAGCTTTTGGGATGCTGGATTCCAAGACCACTAGCACATCTATGGAGGTAAATCTTAAAATATCAACATAGGATGATACACATGATGTAGGTCCTAAGAAGCACATAAATCTTATTAGGATTCTTATAATTTTGTGTAACATTAGAATAAATTTATATTATATTGTTGGAGTATTGAGCAAGTTATCTATTATAAAATAAGTGAGCATACAATTGGTTCAGATGCATCCAAAATTGGACATCATTTGGTTGGCCTAATGTTGATCGAATTCCTAAAGTTGGACTTAATTATAAGTTCACGTGATTTGTATAACAAATAAAGTGGTGTGGCCTAGTGGCTAAGTTATTCCATCATCTATTGGGAGGTCTTGGTTTCAAGTTGTGCACGAAGCAATGACAGTTGAGTATAGTTTACTCAAACCCAAGCCCAAGCTTCTAGAAGTTATAATTCTAATTGATTGGAACACTTAGAGCACATGTAGTTACTATCAAGAGAAAGGAGATAAGGAAGAGAGCTCTCACACACTCTCACATACAAAGAGATAAGTGTTGATATATTTTGGTAGTGACGTGTGTGTGAATACATTTAGGACAGCAAGATACTTTTTTCCCTTTTTAGGAGTTTTTCCCCCCATCTTGTATCTATGCCTATAACCCTAACATGTCACTTATCTTTGTACATTCACTTGGTAATAAATTTAGCATTGTGTGTTGTGCTCCAAATCTTCTTCTTCCTTATGTTGTTTGCATGCTTTCACATACCTCAAACTTGAACAATTTGTATCACAATAGGTCCCTGCTTCATCTAGGGTGTCGTTGACACCCCTCTAGTCATAGTTTTAGAATGGCATGAAAATTGGTGAGCATACTCGAGATCATTAGCACTTCAAAAAAACTTTGTTATGTGGTGGAAAATTTTTTATCTAAGCTCATTTTGGCCTACGAATGCACTATTATCGTGTTTGTGTAGACAATTTCATCCTTTTGTGCCAAAGATATATATAGGTTTTGGTTGACGAATACAAGCATCTCAAAGTCTACTAGAAGTTTAGCAGAGCTTGGCAGGATAGTTCAATTAAACTTTTTGAGATACAATCATTTTTCTACATCAAGGTATTTTAGCTAGTGGCCATGGTTGAAAGAAATGATGTATTTCATATGTTGGATGTTGAGGACAATTTGGATCATACAAATTACCCATTATGGGCATACATGATGCATCATGTATTGGTGGCAAAACGACTTTGGAATATTGTACATGGTGTTAAAAAACGACCTACTACACATGCAAATATAGTTATTGAAGGTGATGTAGATGGCATAAAATGTGATGATCTTGAATTCTTGTTTGTGCTATGGTTCTTGTTCCACCTACTATAGCGCAACTTCTATGGGATGGAAAAGATGCTCTGGCACCGCATCATGATAGCTTTGGCTATCAAACATGCCACTATCCCTCATATTCGCTCGACAAAATAGCAAAGGATGTTTCGGATACAGTTAACACAATACCAGACAAGAAATGAGGACTGTGTTGCTTACCTCCAGCCACAATTGGAGAGTGAGCAAATGATTGAAGGAGAATCTATGGATAGTCTTTACTTTTGACAAAGATCGAAGATTTGAAAAAGCAATTGATTTTTGCAGATGAAGTCTTGCTAGATAGTTCACTTGTGTAGACCATTCTTAATGGTCTTCTAGATTCATATCATAGTTTTTCTTCTACTCTTTGGTTGATGATGAAAGGAAATTCAAATGCATTTTCATTTGAGGATTTCATCTCTATGTTGTTGCAAGAAGAACAATCTAGGAAAAACAGGTCCATTATGTGTGTTGTAGATCAAGATTTCTTAGCTAGTCAGAAGGGCAAAGGTAAATGGAGCACATCTACTAGTAAGAAGAAATTTGCTAATGCTGCATAGTTGAAGAAGGGAGAAAAAGATGAGGAGAAAAAAAAAAAATCAAAAACAATTTTGCAAATATTGTGAAGCAAATGATCATGTCATAAAGATTTTTCCAGAATTGGCTACAAAAGAGGCAAAGAAAAATTAGGCTGGAGTGGTTGTTGCAGAGGCCTCTAGACCTAAAACCAAGTCAGCTAATCTTGTGCAGAATGAAGAATAGGCCTTTAGTACTATTTGTGCCAGGGATCAAGAGAAGTCTTTAGTATGTTTCAATGTTAGCCAAGATTGTTCTACTTATTGAACTTTTAATGGTAGATGTACACTTCATGATCTATCAAATGGTGATGTTATTACAAATTCTGGCATTTTACGTCGTGGGCTATATAATCTCATAGACTATGCAAAACCTTTGAATGATTCAACATGTGCAGTTCAAAATTCTTAGGCTATCTTAGATGAAAAGCTTTCGCATGCATGCTTTGATCATTTGAATTCTGCTAGTTTTCTATGCTTGTAGAAATCCAAAATAGTGCCCCCTCTGCCCAAAATTGAGGCACCTGGTAAACATTTATGCAAACGATGTATTTTGGAAAAAATGCACGATTCCTCATTCCCAAAAGATGGTTCAGTACTAGCTACTCAGAATTGTAGCTTCTTCACAGTATTGTCTACGATCCTATGCAGACACCTTCTTTTAGTTACTACCTTTACTTCGTGATGTTTATTGATGATTTTTCTAGGCATGCATAGATGTATCCATTGAAACACAAAGTTCGATGTGTTTATGTGATCAAATAATTTTTGGTTTTGGTTGAAAATATGTCAACATGTAAATTGGGCACCCTCTCTTTTGATCGAGCAGGGAATATATGTCTTTTGATTTTAATGCATTTCTGGCTGAACATGGGATAAAACATTAGTGTACAATGTCGTATATATCTCAACAGAATGGAGTTGCTAAAATAAAGAACATGTCTATCATGGAGATGGCGAGGTGTATGGTCAAAAGTCAAGCTCTACAACATAGTTTCTAGCTTGATGCTATTATGTATGCAACATATGTACTTAACATGTGACCCACCAAAGCACTAAAACCTATCCCTCCATATGAGGCTTGGCATGGTCACAAGACATCTGTTGCTCATCTGTGTCTCTTTGGTTGTCTGACATGTGCATTAGTTCCTGGAAAACAATGCAGAAAATTAGATGATAAAGGAATAACATGTATTTTTGTTGGATACAACTCTAAAAGCAAAGGATACTATTTGTATCATCCACATAATAAATGCATCTTGGTTAGCCATAATGTTTTTTTTATGGAAGATGCAATTCAGCCATTACTTTCATGTACTAAGGAGACATCGGTTAGCTCCAAGAATGTGTATAACACTTTCCTTCCTCTTTTTACTGGTTGATAGTCAAGTGCTGGTCCAAGTGAGGCAATTTCTTAGCCTTGACAAGTTTCACATGATGATGCATATCATTCCATTTCTGATGCAGATTTACATGATGCACTTGTTGATAAGAGGACTGATATAGAGGAGGCAAAAACTATGCCCGAATGGTTGGTGCAGACTTTACGAGAGAGCAACTTAAATGCACCTATGTCATATCGTACCCATTCAAGATCTTGTAATGATTCTTTTGCATAATATTTCTATGCAATGGATGCCTCTAGTCTCGGTGACGAGAATGAGCCTATTTGTTTTGATGAAGCAAAAACTTTAGAAACATTGGATGGCTACTATGCAATCAGAATATGATGTTATTATGAAGAATGGTACTTGGACTTTATGTGATGTGCCTCCAAGCAAAAAGGACATTGGCACTAAATGGGTATACAAGCTTAAGCGTAAACATGCTGGAGTAGTTGAAATGTATAAGGCTAAGCTTGTTGCAAAAGGTTATGCTCAAGAGAGAGGCATTGATTTTCATGATAAATTTTCTCTCACATGTTCAATGACCACCATTCGTAGCATTTATGCACTTGCAAATCATCATGATTAGAGTGTACACGAGTTGGAAATTAAAAATGCATTTATGAATGGTGAATTAGATGAAGAAATGCATGTATTTCAACCCCGTGGTTTCATATAGAAAATGCATGAAAACAAGGTGTGTAGTTTGAAAATGGAATTATATAGTTGGAAGCAAGCACTGCGTGCTTGGTATGAAAAGAAACATGCCTACTTTATTGCACATGGTTTTGAGAAAAGTCCAACTAAGAGCACCTTATATGTTAAGTGTGCAAATAATGTGCTTCCAATAATTGTTGTCTATGTTGATGACATGTTTCTCATTTGTCCTAATGAGAGGCATATTGATGATTTTAAGGCCGATTTGCATGCCTCTTTGAGGTGTTGGATTCGGGGCATTTGCATCATTATTTGGGCATTTAGTTTATGCAAGTTGATGGTGGAATAGCTCTGTGTCATACAAAATATATTGACACATTATTGCATCATTTTGGACTTGAAGATTGTAAACCTATTGCCACTCCTATGGAAACAAGTTTATGATTGAGTCTTCATGATGCTAGAGATGCATTTGATGATATTCTCTATCAGCATGGTAATGGATGCTTGATTTACTTATGCATAACTCGGCCTAATATTCAGTTTGTTGGCTCATAGATGAGAAGCTTTATGCATCACCCATATATCAAGCATTGGCAGGCGGTTAAGCCCATCTTTTTCTACCTGAGTGGTACTCGAATAGATAGATTTTTTTATCCTAAGGGGGGATAACTACCACCACATTAGCCTTTTTTTTTACTCTGGCTGGGCTAGTTTCTATGACATTGGTGTGGCCACTAGTGGTTGTTGCTTCATGCTTGGTAGCTCACACATCTTTCTCGAGTAAGAAGCAGACTACTATGGCCCCTTCTAGTTGTGAGGCTAAGTGTAGGGTAGCTTTCATAGTGAATTTTGAGTGTGTGTGGCCCAAATGTTTTTTGGCTAATTTGGGTGTTGATCAGTCTTTTACCACCAATATCTTCACTCACAATCAAAGTGCATTGGCAGTTGCGAGGAACCCTTTGTTCCATGCTCATACAAAGCACATTGAGGTGCATTATCATTATGTTAGGGAGAGGTTCTCTGCTAGAGATATCTATTTGGCATATGTGCCCACATAGGATAACATTGCAGATCTTTTTAGAAAGCCTCTACCTCAAGAGAATTTTGAAGCTTTTCGCAAAGTTTTGGACTTAATTCCTTTGGTGAATTAATCTCTTTCCACATAGCTTCACACTTATTTATACACAAGTGCAAACTCCTTATTCAGCACATCACTCCCAGGGGGGATTTTTTGATATATTTTGGTAGTTATAAGTGTGAACACAATTATTTAGATCACCAGGGCACGTTTTTCACTCCTTAGGAGGTTTTTCCTTGCAGCTTGTATATATGCCTATAACCCTAACATGTCACTTATCTTTGTATATTCACTTGGTAATACATTTAGTATTGTGTGTTGTGGTCCAAGCTTCTTCTTCTTCCTTGTGTTGTTCATGTGCTTCCGTAGAGATCAAATTCCAATAAGGAGAACATATAGATTGAGGCAAAGAAGAATGATCTTCTCTTCTTCTTCTTCTTCTTCTATTACATAAAGATAATAAAAAAATATGACCTAATACAACAATACAGCTAGTACAATATTTACGCAAAAGTACATAAGGAAAAACCTAATGTCCGAGAATAAGTGAGCTCAAAAGAAATAAATATGCCATCACCCTTGGTAGATAAATCTAGTAAAGCTAAACTTCTTCAGCTTCTCTACTCCAAGTGCTTTAGTGAAAATATTAGCAACCTAATCATCTGTCCTCGCATAAACAAGATCAATATCACCTTCTAATACCTTTTCCCTGATGAAGCGATATTGCAACCTTGATATGCTTTGTTTTAGCATGAAAAATAGGATTTCGTGCTAATTTTATGTTGCTAAGATTATCACAATAAATGATGATAGGCTTCCACACTTCCATGCCTAAATCTTCAAGTAGCATCTTTATCCATGACACTTCACATGCTTCCATTGCAACACCTCTATACTCAGCCTCTATACTTGGCAAAGCAACAATAGGTTGCGTCTTACTTCTCCATGTAATAGTAGCACTCCCAAGTGAGAATAGAAAGCCACTAGTAGATCTTCTATGTGGAACACTACCAACCCAATTGTCATTGATGTATCGATGAATCTGCAATTTTGCACAAGCTTCATATAAAACAACGCATAATCCAAAGTAGCACTCAAATAACGTAGAGTGCATCTTAAAGCATCTAAATGTAGTTTCTTGGGAACCTGCATAAATTGACTTTGAAGTCCTATGGTGTAGCTAAGATCAGGTCTTGTAATTGATAGATATATCAAGCTTCCCATAATTTTTTGTACATAGTGGCATTTTCCAATGCTTCACCTGATGTAGTATCCAACTTCAAATTCTGATCTAATGGCATAGAAATTATCTTCCAATCATCCATACCATACTTTTGCTACATATTCAAGGTGTATTGCCATTGCCACATCCATATATCTATTTCTTTATGTATAAACTCAATGCCCAAAAGATAGTGCAACACACGAAGATCTTTCATGTCGAATTCCTTCATAAGGAGTTTCTTTACCTCTTTAATGCATTCTTCATTATCACCACCTACAATAAAGTCATCAACATAAATAGCCACAATAGTGATTCCATCATCACCCTTCCTTGCATATAATGAGTGATCATCATCACACATAGAGAACCCAATGGTGGTTAAATAATCTACAATCCTTGCATGCAAAGCACGAGGGTCTTGTTTGAGCCCATGCAAAGCCTTTTGCAGCCTGAAAACATATTCTGGATGCTTTGAATCCTCATATCCTTTTAGCTAGTCCTTGTATACTTCTTCACATCCATATGATGCAAAATCCATCCTTTTGCTGTAGCAAATGCAACAAATGCTCTGATTGTAGACATTTTAGCTACAAGGTTGAAAGCTTCCTCATACTCAATGACTAAGATCCAAAGATATTCCTATTTGGTATATTTTTTTCCCTCTAAAGTTAACTTCTAGGTAGTAAGGGAAAAGGATTTCCTAACCAAAATCACACATTTAATCCCTTGCATTATTGTAGATAGGCACAAAAGTTTGCTCAAGGCCTTCAGATACCAAGTCATGAAGTGCCCTTAGGGGAATAGTCCTTGTGGAGGATTACAAAATCTTCCTTTGGAAATTTCCCAATGTAGTATGCCAAGGAAGAGCCACTACCATGGGCAATCCGATCACCACCACTCCTTGCAGAAAATATATTGACTTCAATTGCTTCCTACACATAGAAATTTAATGAGTATAAATATGAAACATAGTCAATCATAAATGTCATTAGAAACTTACATCTTGAAGCCTATCTTCATTCTCTCCTCTTCCCATTGCATCTATAGGAATGAAAGAGTGAGCCATGCCAATATACTCCACAACAAGGGATCTTGCAATCTTCTTCTCCAAGATTCTTTCCCTTGTTGTAGACAAATCATCTTTAGTAGAATTTTGGTTGGCATCACTCAAAATCTCTTGCACACCAAGATAATAGTGTCTGCAACTGAACCACCAAATGGAATGGTTGATTTTTCAATGCTATCAGAAGTTGTCAATGGGAACATCAAAGGTCAAACAAAAATATTAAGGCATTCATCAAGGCATAGACCAAATGCCTTCTCAATATCATGTAAGAATAAAAACTCTTTTCCATATACAAGCACCATGGACATCTCTACCTTTGGTAGAGTGGATTCCAAGGGCTCCAAGTTGGAGGGTGGATGATCTTGTGAAATATTGGTTTGGTTAAATTTGTCCACTACACCATGTGGAAATTCTCTACTTATTATACCACTCTCTTTGAATAAGTTGAGAGCTTCTATTTGAGGTTCATTTTTATCATCTACCAAACCCCCAGTAACAATATGGGTTAGGTCCATGGGTCTAGGTTTACACTCTCATTGACAAAGAAGATGGTTGTTGCAACATAGGATAAATCATTTTTCCCATCTTCCTTTTCTTATTTTATTACTTTATTAATGGCATCATGTCATCTAGTAGGTGCCCTACATCCTCAGCAACAATCGTGAAACAGCTTAGATGTTTCACAAAGGCCTCATCTCCTTTATGGATATAAAAAAGTAGGTTACAAGGGAACCATTTACACTCATATGAGGGAATATCTATGGAGCATCGATCGTAGGATATAGAACTTCATATAATCAATAATCTCCTCGGAGCACATCAGAGTCCATGATCAGTGTCCCTTCAAGATTAGGGACTCTACAAACTAGGTCATACAAATTTGTACAACCTTTGTATTATGTTCTATCCAAGAACTCCATGAAAAGATCTCAAGGATATTTTATGGGAGCGGACAGTATGGAAGCAGCCATTGCATGTGGGCATAGTATTCTATTGCCTTACGAGAATCTCTAGTTCTTTGTGAGTGCAAATGTGAGAAATGAGCACAAAGAACCCATTTTTATAGTAGATTAAAGTTTTTAAAGTGAGTGGGGCCCACTTTTAGAAGTACATAAGAAAATAGTGAAAGTTAAAAAATGAGTTTTTAATGACAAAACAACATAGAGAACACCAAAGAATATCAAGATTTTTGCATCAAAGCAAATGTTTAAACATAATGTAACAAAAAATAGCATGACCAACCACATTTCAAAGTAGTGAACATAGAGTTTTGACAATCCAAAATTTTTGAGATTACAATTGCAAATAATAAGATATATATAATATCTAACATATATTGTTTATCCTAATTTTTACAAGTCTCTTGCAAGTGCAAAAGACATGAGGTAGAATGACTAGGACCCAAAAAGTGACATCATCAGGTTGCAAAAGAGCTATGACAATGGGAGTTCAGTTCCATCTTTACTCCAATCTATAGGGATTTTCATTTTGTATTTCAATCTTCTTCCCATTTGTAATTAGTTTATAAGAAATTGAATTTATAGAACGGAAATAAGCAATAATGAAAATATTAGTTATACAAAAGCACAAAAAATTTCTCAGCTTATCTCCTTGTATATGAATTTGGATTGAGTTAGTCCCTGAAAGCCCATAATCACCGAGTGTTATCTCATATCAGCCAAGATCCAATGATGATTCACTAAAATAGTTTCCATTTCATTGTTGGGAAATTTACACTTTATTTCAAATGAAAGTAGAGATCCCACATAACTTTGAAATGGTATCCATTGGCCAAGTTTGCACATCCAACTCACATAGTAGAATCTAATGTACAATGAAGTATGTTGTTTCAAATATCAAAATCCTATACCTGTTCCACCTATTTTGCAAAATTATTTATCACCTTTTGCAATTATTTCTATCAAACCCTAGTTTTCACCTAGAAGACTTTCGACTTGCTCATATGTGATATCTTTACACATGAACATGATAGAAGTCTCTTGAATGAGAATCCTTGAAATAAATATACAAAACAATGGATGGGAAAACACTAGTGCAAACCTACAGATCTAGAATCTTTTGTGAATTTCAAAGAGTTACATATATCCATTACCATCTTGTGCTTCAAAGATGATATGGACCATATAGCAGGTTTTAGCCACTCCAAGATAAGAAGAGAATCCACTTCAATTTTCTCTAACCTTCCAAAACCATTCATTGTAAAGGGTACAACATATCTATTTGTGTAAAGCTCTATCATGGAAAAGTTGAGCAAGAGATGCTGGAAAGACTAGTGCATCAACATCTGCATGCAGTGCTTGGAAAGTACCTGTGAGACTATGAAGTGGCTGTTCTTCCACCAAAGTAGAAGGAAAAATATCTGAAACAAACAAAAGCATATCTAAATAGTTGAGAAACATATTCAACACTATAAAACATACAATATTGTAGAGTAATACTTAACATAAAATAGTAGAGTAATACTTACAATTCATAGGATATTTCATTCTAATAGAGTTTTCGAGTTTCATACTTGCCATCATAAAAACATGTTATACAATAGCAACCATCCCATTGTCTTTGTGCTTCTTGAAGCCAAGTATGTTTCCCTTCCAATGAAGATCCAAGTTTCCATTATCTCTAACTCAATGAGGACCAACTCTAGAGGGTTGCATGTGCACCCATGCGCCTTTGATTACTCATCTGATAGCCATTGTCCATCTATAACTTTGATATTGTGACATCTTAATGTGAGGACTTCATCTTTTGGTTGCTTAAAAACTTTAGTTGTTGCCATTGAAGTTGAAAGTCTTCAAGGTACAACAATAGTTTGACACAGGAGATGCAAATAGGTTGGAATGTAGAAACAAGAACTTCAATGGTGTGCTACAAAGAGAAAGTAGTGGGAAAATATGACTTTTTGGGACCTGGTTATGAAAATGTGAGGTTTAGGAGGGAAAAAACTCTTTTTTGAGTTTTTTTAAGAGTTTTTTTTTTAGTTAAAAAGATGCAAATATTTTGAATTTGCATTCAAAAAGACTACTTTTGACCCTAAAAAGTAATTAGGGGTCCATTCTCAGGTGTTACGATGAGTTTCTTAACTTTCTAAACAATTAACATTTTGGGGCCTAGCCAAGTTATGAGATTCCTACTCTCTCTAGAGGCAACTCATTAAATAAGGGGAAAATATGTCCCCTCTCCCCCTTTAGTGTGAGGAGATGGATGGGTAGGTTCCAAAGATGAGTTGGTGTTGCACAAAACCTGCTCTACACCTGCCAAGTTAACTCCAATATGCTTAGTAGAAATCTTTAGCTTCAGAATAATGCATTTGGAACCACTAAGTGTCTTAGAGAATCATTCCCAAAATTTTTCATCAAAAGAGATAACTTGCATGTACTAGAAATGTAAACAAACCTTCTATTTTGGGAATAGAAGTGCTCACTAATTTTCTCAGAGCTCACAACCTGGTATGAATTGACCAAATAGCTTTTTCAACATATAATTGAATTGTGTAGCTAACTAAAGCAAGTTATTTCATCAATTTATCCACATCATACACCGAGAAATGATTCTAACAAGTCAGGGAGGTCATCTCGACATTTTAGGATCTAGAAAGTGTGTAGACACAGTCACATTCCATGATTTATATCTTGAAATACCCTAAATCACATGTGATGAAAATTTATATGCAAGTAATAGACACTTCAATCTAATTATCCCAAGTTAAAGTATTGAAAATGAGTGAGTAGAAGCATAGAAATTGATTCCACAAGGTAACTATAATGATGAAGATTCAATAGAGAATAATAGACAGAGATATACTTGAAGAAATGTATCAAATGTATATGCTAATGAACATATAATATAAGTAAAGTGTAGTGGACTACTCATAGATGAAGTGAACTCAATGTGTGCTCACTGATGTAGCTCAAGGTCTCTGTGAATGGCTTAGTTATCCCATGACTAAGAGCATGTCTATTTATACTCATAGTTCAAGTTTGAATTTGAACTTTCCCTCACCTAAAAGTGATCCTACACTTTAGGGATGATCTGAATTCATTTTTCCTACCACATGAGTCATGGGTTCAACTCCCTAACTTCACGAGATTCCTTATTCTTCTTGGATTTTACATTTATCCAAAGTGAATACAACTAAATTGACAAGAAGGTCTTCATATGTGGTCCTTCATGTGAGGTACATGAATTGATGTGTAGTCCTAAATAATTAGCCAAGCACTTAGGCTAATTGCACCAACAACTCCCTCTCAAGCCTAAGATGCTTGAGTCTTCAATCTTTTATGATTTCCTATAATTCAATCATTGATTTAAACCTATTCAATTTGCTCTCATCCAATGCTTTTGTCATCATATCTGCACATTGTTTATGTGTATATATATATATGATAGTTGTATCTCCTTACTCATGATCTTTTCCCTGACATAACGGTGGTGAACTTCTATATGTTTGGTTTTGGCATGAGAGATAGGGTTAGCAACAAGTTGTAACAAACTAATGTTGTCTCCAAATATATGTGGAGTTGAAGTATTCAACCCTAAATCTGAATATAGGGTCCTAATCCACATAGATTCTTGAGTGGCATTTGCAAGTCCTCTGTATTCAGCTTTTGTTTATGAAAGAGCAATTATAGTTTTCTTCTTGGAAGACCATGAAATTAACTTTGTACCTGAAAAATTAAGGTAACCTGATGTGCTTCTCCTATCATCTTTAGAGTGTTCCCAATCTCCATTAGATAAGAGCTTAACATCTATATCAAATGTATGTGGATAGTATAATCCTTCATTAATCATCTTTAGGATTCTCTTGGCTGCTTCCATGTGAGGCTTCCTTGGGCAGTGCATGAATTGACTTAGCACAAAAAATCCATAACATATATCTACTCTACTTAGAGGAGCATAATTCAAGATTCCAACAAGGCTTTGGTAACTAGTCACATCTTCAATTAACTCACCTTCATGTGCACTTAGCTTCATATTTACCTCCATGGGTGTACCTGCAACCTTTTTATTTTCCATCTTGAACTTGTAAGCATATCTCCAATGTAATTTCTCTGAGTTAGGAACATTCCTTTCTCCGTATATACTACTTCCAAACCTAGGAAGTATGTGCGTACCTAAGTAATGACTTAGGGAATTGAGACAAAAGAGACTATACCTCGATCACCAACAAGTGCATATAGTGGGGATGATCACACATTTAAATTATCAATCCAAGAAGTATCCTAAACCTAACCAAGTGTATGAAAATTTACACTTAAGTAATGGTCAATGAACTAGAATAGCTAACAGTGCATGCAGATGGGTGCAATCTATCTCATAGATCACCTACACAAGTGAAAATGGTGTCACGATACTTGAAATAATAGCAAACAAAAGAATGGACTTTTCTCTCAGCTTTGAACTTGGAATGCAGTCAATAGCGGGTTCGTTTTGAAGCTCTCAATGAGATGCATCAAATGATCTACTCTTTTCTGATTCTGACAATCTTGCTTCAAGTTATGGGCAAAAAACTGAGTTGTGAACTTAGATAATCATGCCACACACCTTCTCAAGCTTCACACACACATGACACCACTCTTTAGAAAAGCAATGAAATGGATAGATAACACTTCCATGGACTCACTTCAAGCTACAAACACACATGCAAGCTAACAAGCAAGGAGACAAAACAGGAAGAAGAGGCAGATTCAAAATTCTTTTGCTCTCCCTCCTCACAATGGCAAGCCTTTACAAAGAGTCACAAAATGACTTATATACATGTGCCCTAAAAAATGGTCCTTTCACACAAGAGACTGACACTTTATTGAAGCAGCCTTGATTCCTACTATTTACAAGGGTGATGCTACAAATCTCTATGGATATGCATCTAGAGGAATCCTCTAGTGCATTTACATGAGTGGAATATATTACAAGATGGATATTTTACAAAAGCATATGCCCAATTTTGGAAAACTTTTTGGGGCCTTCTTTTTCTCCTCCTTTCTCTGCTTCTCTACTTGTGGCTGCATCACTCTCCCCCTCTTTGTCTCTATCATCCCTTGATAGGCTTTGCTTATTGTCTATAGCTTTGTGTTTGTGGTGGGTCTGGTCCTTTGTTGATAGCATCTTTGTAGTTGACCACCGCCAGCACCTAGTGGTTGAGGAAGCCATCTCGACTTTCAGAGAATTTGTTACCGTATCCAAGCCTCAATCCTTTGCTTCTGTCTTCCCCTTGGTATTCCTTACATTCATACCTAAGAGTTCTTGTATTATCGTTAATGCCTGTATAGCTCTTTTCCACCACGTGTACCTAGTGGTTAAGAATGTGACTATCTTAGTCACCCTCTTCAACTTTTCAGCCTCTACCTCTTTCTAACTTTTGGCCTTTGAATAACTTCTTTTTTCACACACTTCTTGGCCCTATTGCATTGATTTTGGTTGTCATGCATGCACCGATCGGTAGATATTACATCTGTTTTTGTCTGGTTGATGCTTTAAAGGTCCTGTGTTTAATCTTTGTTTACACACTTTGGGACCTCCTTCTTTTGTGTTATAGCCTGATGCATGCCCCTGCAGGGCGTTCTACAGAGAAAGGTGTGTCTGCGCCTGTGGGGCTTCCTGCAGAGCTATATATTAACTTTTATTCTTCTAATGCATCTCTTTCTTTGATTTTCTTCTTCTTTTTCTTTTGCTTATTTCTCCTTCCACACATCCCCCCTCCTGAACTTTTTCATCACCGACAGGCTTTGGAATGCGACAAGAGTACATCTTATATATCTTTTGCTCTATATCATTTAGCATATCTGCTTCACGCATCGTCAACTATTTCCATTGTTCTGACTTTACTCCGTCATGTGGTGCTTGTCTATGGTCGGCAAAAAAGCTAAGTTCATATGTCATAAGTCTTGTATTTAGCTTGGTAGACATCTTTAGAAATATTTCAAAGTCTATCTCAAAGAAGCTTGTGAAAAATGATTCTTTGAAGGTCTGCATGTATGTACTTGGCAAAAACATTAATCTCGAATAGTAGACCATTATAGTAAGTCGAGGTAGAACAGAAAGGTCAAAAACTAGTATATCCGTTCCTTGATTGATGCCAATGAAGTTCAAAAATGTGTACTCTACATGTTTGAAGACTTTCAGTATAGTGAGGATCATGCTAAGTATTTTATTTGTTAACTTGATGGTGAGTTTGAGGACGGTGGCATATCTAGATAACCAAAATTCAATCGTTCTCACCATATACTCTTCTGTTGGGAGGTAATTATGTGACGGGCTTGGTAGCAATGGACAATTGAGCCATTGTTTACTTATTTTACCTTGTCTTTGCAAATCCCAAAACTCTGGCCAGTATCATCGACATGGTGCAAGATAAAAAGAGGGATTGACTTGTAATAGATATGGTGCCTCTTGCTAGTGCACCCACAAAGTTGGATTTTTCTCCAAAAATTTTATTCTCCACATAGGTTTGGCAACTTCAAATTCCTATTGAGCATAATTAAAATTTTTTGTCGTGAAATCGAGTTGCTCATTCCGGTCCTTCCCCGTAGTCGTCTTGATCTACCTTCGAGTCTGCTCTTTCATAATCCCATATGATAGATTGAAGGGCTTCATGATCTGATCTAAATCTTTTCTCTTGATCTTAGCCTCCTTCATGAATTTCACCACTTCATTTTCAAAATTCTTTGTAAGACATGACACCAGTAGTGACCGTTCCTTTTGACATAAGTCTGGAGTATACAACATTGGATGGTCATCAAATTCATCTACCTCCTACTCCCTTATTGGTGAATGAACTGTTGGGGGAGAAAGAGGGTGTACCTCAGTCTCGTCAGTAGCGAGGGTGGATGGTTGCACTACTAGTGTCCCCAAGTTCTTTGCTTGTTCTAATTGTGCTCTGAGCTTCACAATGGTTTGATCTTTCTCTTCATGTTGTAACTTACTTGCCTTGAGCTCAGCTTCCACCATTGCTTTAGCTTTGCAAATGATCCTTACTTGATTAGCATCTTGTATGCATTGCTCTGTGTATTTTTGCAATGCCTCTTTCCACTTAAGTTCTAGTGCTTTTGTGTCTGATGTGGACTTTGCTTCTAAGTGAGCATGTTTCCTTTGCTCTTTTTTTGGCTGATCTTCCATTTCTAAAAACTTTTCTTTCATTTCTTGTATTCCTTCACCTTTTGTGATGGCTATGTCAATAGGTTGATTTAATAGAATGGAGTTCATTAATTCTTTGTTCTTGGTATGAAAATTTTCTACTTTGTCCATGTACAGTTTTATTTGGCTTTCTAATAACTTTCTTCAATTAGTCATGCACGCCTTCTCCAAATCATATGCTTCCTGTTGTTTTTTCAATCTTTTTACTTCATGTTGAAGGTTGGATACAGATATTGTTACCTTTTCTAGTTTCTCTTTGAGCTTCAAGTTTTCCTCCATTACATGTGTTAACTCTTCATGCTTGGCTTCCAATTCAGCTATCGTCTATACAAGTTCCTGTTGAGTGCTTATGTTTCTAGCCAAGAGCTCTTTGCTCATGATCTAAAATCTACTTTTGGCCTCAAATAATTCTGCTTTTTCTTTATCTTCTTCCATCAGTATGGTTTGAGAAGTCTTGGCCATGTCAATCATACTTTTGACTATTGGCTTCAATTGATTCATCGACATTAAGCCATGTCTTTGATATAATGGGTTCTTCACCCGTTCACACATCTTTACCTTGAGCAACACATAGTGTATCTTGATTGGGCTTCCTGATATGGAGTTGCACTCTTGGCTCAACCTCGTTAGTTGCTGTTATTGTTTCTTGTGCTTTCGATTCCTTAGATTGCACTTTTTGAGAATCGGCTCTCACATCCAAGGGTGATGGTTTTGCAACCACTCGGATAGGTATCATATGTCCTTGCTCTTCCTGTACTTCCTCATGATTTGTCTCTTGTTTTGGATGTGCTATGGTCCTGGATCAAGTAGGCAAAACCTCTTTGAGCAAGATTTTTGTTTGGTCATTTAACTGAATAGTACACAGATTCTCAATGATTTCTACTTATATCATTTGAGCTTGTTCCACCAGTGTATTTTCGACCTCAAGTTGATTTTGAACTTGGTTCAACTCATCCCATTCCTCATCCACATGCTCATCCATGTGTATGTCAATATTTAACGTATCTTGATACGGCAATGAGTCATCATCTGAGCTTGAGTTGTTTATACCCAATTCTTTATACCATTCCAATTTTGATATGCTCTTGCCTGCTTGTGTGGACTCTTGTTGTTTACTTGATTGATAATATTGGTGACCTTGTGCAGTAAGGTTCGCCTGAACTTTACTATAAGCATGTGTTGCTTCTAGTGCAGCAGAGATGTCACATTGAGTAATAGATGGAGGTTTTGCGAGGGATATCTTTGGTAGTACATGTACCCTTTTTGATTGAAGAGTGTTTGTAACTTCCTCTTCTCAAGCACATTTCGTACCTCTGATAGTAGGCCTAGAGCTTGTTCCAACGTCTTCCATAGGAGGAATTCTTTCCTTTTTCTTTGAGACTATTGCCGACTTCACATATTTTGACATTTTAGTCATGTAAGTCATTAGTCATAAACACTCTTTCATCTCCAAGGCTTGATATATTAGTAAGGTCAAAGCAGAGCTCCCATTTAAAAACTTCATATTTCCCCATTGCTTTTTATCTTTTAATAGTCACTCTTGGACATGCGGGGTCAAATTGATTTGATTGCTAACTTGCTTGATTGCATGAGACAACAGTTGCACTACCACCTTCTGTAAAGCTATGTATCAATGCATATTGGGGAAACAAAAATGTTGGTGTACGAATCTCACTTACTCTTTGTTGGCAGCAGTCAGGGAACCGAAGGAGCCACAAGACGAAGAGAGTCAGAGCGAAGGGACAACACAAGCAGACATGGCAGTCAAAGAAGATCTGGCAAGTAGGCCATCTAATTTTTCAAGACATCAAGGAGTTGAGCACACAAGAAGAAAGAGCAAGTAGGGAGCTCAAAGAGGTGTATGACAAATCAGTAGAGGAAATCCCTACACAAATAGTGATTTTCATCACTAAAAACCATTGTAAATATCATTTTGTATTTTTGTAGCTCCATTTTGTGCAAGCCAAGGAGTCCTTGAGCTTGAGGAGCTTTAGAAGTATCTACCTGCCAATTTTCATATTTTTTAGATCTCGTTTGAGCCCTCTAATAAGCCCTGGAACCTAATTTTTAACTAGGCCGGACACTAGGTCTGAACAGGGCCAAAGCTAGTCAAAAACTATAAAAGGAGCTAGAGAGCTCATTTTTGAGGTTGGATTGTAATTGAAATGAACTTGTAAGAGCTTTTTGAAAGTAATCTAAGAACTCCATTGCTTCTCACTCTTTGTCTTGCCGTGTGTGCGCGTGTGGGTGTATGTGTGTGCATGCTTGTGTGCTTCTCACTCACGCACTTGTGACTCCACATGCTCGAGGTCTTCATACCATCCTCACGTCTTCCCGGATTGACATTAAAGGAGGTGCTACTCATCACTGAGCTACACCAAATTTTGGCGCCGTTGCCGGGGATCGAGCTTTGAGGACGAGCGTGTGATGGTAAGACGTAGATTGGAGACGTTGGCGTTGTAGGTAATTTCTCCACTTTTCCTATTTTTCTCTTTCTTACCTTAGCACCATCATCACCATCATCATCATCATCATCTTCCACCTCCATTTCCATCATCGCGAAAATTTCTGTTTTTTGATTATATCACCATCTCCACCTCATTTCCCTCATTTCACTTGTGAGAGAGAGCGAGAGAGCGAAATTGTGTGTGCTGTTTTTGCATGTTTCTTGAGCTGTCTTGCAGGTACAGGCCGCATCATCATCCCTAGCACTCTGCGCAGGTACGGAATTCGAAGTAACTGTCTGTGTGGCGCCGACCTCTGTCAATCGCGACCGACAGAAAAAATGCTCAAAGTGCCAAACAAAGTGCAAAACCATGATCTACAGGCCTAGAGCTTCCCAAAAATGTGTTTAGTGTTTTGAAATTCCTCAGATTTCTGTCAATCGCGATCGCTCTGTCAATCGCGACCGACAAACCACGACGGACAGACTTGTCAATCGCGATCGACCAGTCAATCGCGATCGACAGCCCACGACGGCTCTGTCAATCACGACCGACAGAGTCAACGACTGATTGACCACGACCGACGGACCATACGCGTGACACGTGTCAATTGCGATCGAGCCATCAATCGCGATCGACTCATCAATCGCGACTGACAGCCCACGACGGCTCTGTCAATCGCGACCGACACAGTCAACGATTGTTTGACCACGACGGACAGACCCTCGCAACCGACCTGTCAATCGCGATCGACGCATCAATCGCGATCGACAGAGTCAACGACTGTTTGACCACGATTGACTGAATTTTCGGCCACGTGTCAATCGCGACTGACCAGTCAATCGCGACTGACAGCCACGACGGACCTGTCAATCGCGATCGACACGTCGATCGCGACTGACCTGTCAATCGCGACCGACAGACTTTGCGAACACGTTAGAAGGGCAAATTAGGTCAAATTTTTAAGGCAAAAATAATGGTCTAAATTTTGGCCAAGTGTGGGACAAACACTAGGGGGTAGTATTGCATTACGAGGGCATGACCCAAGTAACCCGAGAATTCCTGTTTGCCTATTAACCTAGTTTAATCCTGTGTTAGCCCCAAAACCCTGAACTGGCGTAACTTTCTCATACGAAATCCGTTTGCCGTGGTTTTTGTTTTGTTGGAAAGCTCGCAGGGAGTACAACAAAAACATCGACTAGTTACAGTTAAATTAAGATCAGGAATATTAGATAGGGTATTTTGAAGTTGACCATACCCAGGGGGAACAAAGTTCAGGGACTCTAGAGTTTTGTCCAAAAAATCATAGTGCAAATTGGTGAAGCGTTACATGAATGAAAGTGCTTGGTTCTGTCTTTTGAATTTAAGTCTTTAGCTAACGATGGGCCTTTTACAGGTCCTTTGAGAGCATCGAAGGGTACGCGAAGCAAGAGTAAGTGCAGGCTTGGGAACGCGCGTCCTGGGCACACCAGGGCAACAACACAAGGAAAGGAACTCAAGGTCGGAAAACCCGCAACACCCTCTGTCAATTCTTAGTTTAGGCTAAGTGCGGGTAGTGTTAGAAGTAATTCCAGGCAACGATAGGCACGAGATAAATCAAAGACTATCTAAGAAACCAAGTTCAAGTCAAGAGATAACATGTGTGTGTGGACGACAACCTTAAAGGAAAAGAACCTAACGTGAAACGACCAAACTAAAGTGCGAAATTAAACTCAAGTATACCTAACGACGTGATATCAGACAAGAGTATAAACACGATAATCAACATAAAAAGGGAATTAAGTAATTGATACAAAGGACTCAGAAACGTGGTTGTACCTGGGACAAATTGGGTTAATCAGTTAGGCATATGAACCTTAGATCAGGACGACACCTAGCAAGAGATAGACAAAGCCTTAGGTCTTCGGAGGCTAGTGTCAATCATACTGCGAGGTCTTGGGCCCAGCAGTTGAGTCACCACTCGCATTACCCTAGCTCTGATACCAATGAATCAGAGATGTCTCAAGGCATGGACAGACCTACGAGAAGTTCAGGAGTGCCATACTTGCACAGGGTAGAAGGCCCATACAAAACGCAGTTGGAATACCTTAGGACCAACCGCCCAATTCCACTGAACCAGACAACCCCCCCTCCCTAGAAAGAATAGAGAAGCTGACTGCACAATCAGAAAAGGAACCAGCCTCTCAACACAAGGATAAGGCAAGTGGAAGAGTAAGCATTCCTGCTCAAGAAGCCTATGTGCCTAACTCTACGGAGCCAGACACATCATCTTCTATGAATCGGTTCACACCAGAATTCCTACACGAGATTCAAGAAGACAAATGGGCTAAAGAAAGTGAAGTCCCTCCTCCCATTGAACTGGTGGATGACACACACGATCAATTCCCACAAGACCTTCCTTCCATTTATGGAGAGCAGGAGAGTGACCAATCTCAAGAAAGATTAGACTTCGAGTCTAATTCTTTACAAGAACTACCCCATTTCACAGGCCCATGGGAAGCAAAGTCCACCTGTATGAGAGCACCTACAGTCATGGTAAGAAATGAGGACTCAGTCTTACCTAGGAACACAGAGGTAGTGAAAAACACTAAAGTGCAGTGCAATCTCAAGTTAGAAGAGCTACTCAAGGTTAGACCTGAATTATGGAAACATGTCGCCAAACAAGTACCAGAGATAGCAAAACCTCGTTCCCAGGTAGGATCCCAAAGGACAGTGCCAGAAATACCCTTGGATAAGAAAGGAGATATGTGTGAAGGTGAAGAAGGGAACACCTATCTTCCCATTACCTACCAGGAGTACACCACCAAGGCAATTTTGGACTCAGGTGCAGGAGTTGCAATTGCCACCACTTCCCTATGGAAGCGTTGGGGCAAGCCAGCACTCAGGCCAACGAGAATGAAATTGCAGATGGACGATGGTCATATTGAGAGACCCTTAAGATTGCTAGAAGGAATAACTCTCACCACCTGTGGTGTCGAGTTTGAGCATACATGTGCTATATGTGACTTCAGCAAAAATCATGCCTATGAAATGATTTTGGGAAGACCATTTATGCGGCAGTTGCAAGTGGTACAGGATTGGGGAACCAATTCTTTGTATTTGCAGCATTTAGGTGTTACGACCAAAGTCAATCTTAAGGATTACTCTCATAGAGATGTACCACCTATTCAATGGAATCCCATCCATAGAGCCAAAGATGATACGGAATCGGTGCACTCCATAGGATTAGGATCCTCATGGATGCATGAAGACACTCACTTATGGATGCGCAAAGTAGCAGTAGAGGAAGAGAAGAGAGAAAAAACCAGAGAGGTAGGTGCAAAAGAAACCCATAGATCAATCCAAGACCCAGCCTATGCACCTGTAGTTTTTCCAGATGAGGAATTTGAACCCCATGGCTGGGCAGAAATCCTAGCAACAATGGATGTAGCCATCAATGAAGAACAATGGACACCTCACTGTGACGAGGATGGCTATGACATTTCAGTCTTCTCCATAGAGCCAATCATGAGAGAGGCAGTTCTAGAAGAATGCGAACCTAGCCCTGATGCATTTGAGGATGCAAGTGACTCCGATCTAGAGTCAATCATTATGGATCCACCTTTTGCATCAGATGAAGAATACTTCCATGAAGTAGAATTTCAACCCAAGAGGCATGGAGAGCTTACAAATGATGTAAGATTAGCCACACATGTGACCTCGAAGGAAGAAGGAAAGAAACGAAAGAAGAGAGAAGTCTCACCAGAAGAGGAAGAATCTTTGTTTGAGGTCCCGGAAAATTTTAAGAAGTATGAGATAGACGACAGGAGAGTCATGATAAGAATGACTAAACGAGAGGTGCAATCAGGAGAGGCCTATGATAACAAAGAAACCACCAAGAAAATAGTAGTGGCCCTAGAAGAAGGAGAGGAGAGATGCACGTACATAGGCCATGACCTAACAGAGGAAGAAGAGCATGCGTTAATAGCCTTGCTAAGAGAATACAGAGATGTATTTGCTTGGAGTTACAAGGATTTGAAAGGTGTTGACCCTGACATATGCTCACACACTATCCCCATGACCTCAGATGCTAAACCCTCTAAGCAAAAGCCCTATACATATAACGATAATTACGCTGCCAAGATTAAAGAGGAGATAGATAGACTGGTTGAGGCTGGATTTATCTATGCAATTGAGCACACTGAGTGGGTATCCCCCATTGTAGTGGTGCCCAAGAAAAATGGAAAGCTGCGCGTATGCATTAACTTGAAGAAGGTCAATGCAGCCACAATTCGAGATAACTATCCGCTTCCCATCACAGAACATCTCTTAGAAAGAGTAGCAGGCAAGGAAGTGTACAGCTTCCTCGATGGATTTTCGGGCTACAATCAAGTAGCCATAGCTCCAGAAGATCAGCATAAAACAGCTTTTGCCACAGAGTGGGGTATATTTGCCTTTCGTGTAATGCCATTTGGGCTTACCAATGCACCAGCCACCTTCCAGAGACTGATGTGCCATGTATTTAAAGAGTTCCTGAGGAAGAATTTAGAAGTCTATGTTGATGATCTTTGTGCTCATTCCAACATTAGACAAACCCATATTCCTGAACTCAGACAAATCTTTGACAAATGTAGAGAATATCAAGTGTGCCTAAACCCAGAAAAGTGTGTCTTTATGGTCAGGCAAGGCAAGATTCTAGGACACATAGTGTCAAAGAATGGCATATCCACTGATGAAGAGAAAGTGAGAGCCATAGCAGAGCTACCTAGGCCAAGGAATGTCAAGGAAGTACAAGCCTTCATGGGGCATTGTGGTTACTACCGCCGGTTCATTCACATGTATGCTGTCATTGCAAAGCCAATGTACGGACTTCTGACAAACTTTGAGTGGACTGAGGAATGTGAGAATTCCTTCAATGAGCTTAAACAAAGATTATGTTCAGCACCAATCTTGACCACACCAGATTGGAATAAGCCATTCCATGTTCACGTGGATGCATCCAATTATGCTATTGGGTGTGTGCTCGCTCAACCTACTGGTGAAGGTAATATGGATCTTCCAATTGCCTATGCCAGTAGACAATTGAATGCAGCTGAACGAAATTATACCACTACAAAGAGAGAAGGCTTAGGCATGGTATACGCAGTCAAGAAATTCAGACACTATTTGCTTGCAAATAAGTTTAAATTTTTTACTGATCACCAAGCTTTGTTATATCTCGTGAACAAGCCATGCAATACAGGAAGATTAGTAAGATGGTTTCTCTTACTAATGGAATATGATCTCGAGGTTGTGGTAAGGAAAGGGAGGACTCATTTGAGAGCTGATCATCTTTCTAGGCTCACATCTGGAGAAGCCCCACAAGGAGTATCAGATGACCTTCCTGATGCTTACTTGTTTAACTTGGAAGTGGTACCACAGTGGGCTAAGCCATTAGTGCCAGTATTGACATACGGGCCTAACCATCCAGTAGTAAACACACAGAATAGAGAGGTTGTGAAAGCCCAAAAGTACCACATCATGGCAGGAAGCATGTACAAGCACACTGATCAAGGGATCTTGGCTTGTTGTGTGGAAGAGGACGAGTACAATAAATGGTTTCATTTAGCACATGTAGGTGCATTAGAGCAACACTACTCAAAGCAACGAACCTTACAGACACTAAGGAGACTTGGTGTGCATTGGCCGACTATGGAAGCAGATGTCCAAAGGTTGTGCAAAGAATGCCCAATCTGTCGCACTAAACCACCGGCGGAACATGCCACTCTTTATCAAGTGACCATAGTGCCAGATTGGAGTGAACCACTAGTATCCTTCCTGAGGACGAAAACATTCCCTCCAGACATGACTCTGGCTAGGAAAAGGAGTTTAGAACAAGAAGCCCAGGATTACTCACTTATTGGTGATAATCTATACAAACGTGGTAAAGACGGTTACCTGAGACTATGTGTCCATGAGAGTGAATATCTTAAGATCTTGGAAACTGCGCACCAAGGTGTAGCAGGAGGACACTTTGGACCAGATCGGGTGATCAAGGCAATACTATTTGCGGGCTTCTGGTGGCCGACCCTTCACATGGATGCACATACCTATGTGAAACGATGTGATGTCTGTTAGAGAACTCAGTATCCTATACATAAAGATGAGATGCCACTAAAACCTATGATGGGTGGACGTGCATTCTCTAAGTGGGGAATAGACTTCGTAGGTCCTATTAATCCCCCAGCTAAGGGTTCCCATGCAGAATATATCATTGTTGCGACAGACTATCTAACTAAGTGGGTAGAGGTAAAAGCCACAACGAAGAACGATGCTCAAACAACTGCTAAATTCTTGTTTGAAAATGTATTCACTAGATACGGGCTACCTATAGAGCTAGTTAGTGATAGAGGTACTCATTTCTAAATGAAGTTATTGAAAATCTGCTCCAAGAATTCTTGGTAGTACATAAGAAGTCTGCCCCCTATCACCCTCAAGCAAATGGCCAGGTTGAGAGCACCAACAAGATCTTATGCAGTGTATTGACGAAATTAGTGAACAACAAACGCTCTGATTGGGACAAACAGCTACACCACGCTGTTTGGGCATACCGAGTCGCCTACAAAACGGTACTCCAAGCCACTCCCTTTCAAATGGTGTTTGGTCAAAATGTTGTGCTACCCTTAGACTTTTTGATACCTACATTGAAAGTGGCACAAGAGCATGAATGGACGGGTCATGAACTCTCCTCTAGACTTTTTGACCTTGAATGATTAGGAGAAACAAGACTGAGAGCAGCTGCAGGGATATATGCAGCAAAGAAACGACAGAAGGCATACTTTGATGCCCACGTTAAGGATAAAGGTTTAAAGGTAGGCAACTTAGTTTTAGTCTACACATTGAAGCAACATGCAAGGAAGCTAGAAAAGAGAGGCTACGGACCTATGATCATCAATAGGATCTCCACGAGTGGAGCAGTACAACTAGCCACTTTAGAGGGTGATGTTCTCCCAAACTATATTAGCGGATGCAGAGTCAAGTTGTATCAGGAACCCCTCACGGAGGAAATGCTAAGTCGACTCAACACTGCTAAGAAACGCAAAGAGGAAGAAAAGCGAATTCGAGAAGAAGCTCAAGCAGAAGCCCTAGAGCGCATCCGGAGAATGAAATTAAGAAGACAAGGTAGAGAGCACCCTAGGCAAGATGCATATGCAGATCAAGGATATGACGTGGCTATGTGTGAAGTTTCAGGTGTTAGCTCACATAGGATAACTGATCGACGTCCTTTCATAACCTTAGATATAGGACAAGGAAAGAGTGCAAGGACTGTAAGAGCCTTGATTGACTCAGGTGCAGCCACTAGTGCTGTTAAATTGTCTTACTGTCTAGAGTTGCAATTAACTATCAATCCTGTGGAAGCATATCTCATAGGATTGGGAGGCGTGGAAACCCCTTGCATGGGCGAGGTGGAACTTCCCCTCTATATTCATGATGAGGCAATGACAGTTAAAGTACTAGTATGTCAAGACGAGGACCTCACGGAACCCCTTGTCTTGGGTCAAGACTGGATCTATGACCAAGCAGTCAACTTAAACCTAAGAAGTGGACTTCTTCAGGTATGGGTGAATCAGACTAGAATTACAATTGAGTTAAATAATGGAGCACTCAAGGAACTAGAAAAGACACGGACTCCTGGTCCCTCCAGGGGTACACATGAAGTTGACCATGCTGTTCTTGTCCAAGGCTATGTGATGCAGAAGAATGAAGATCTCAAAAAAGGAGTCAGAACCACAATGGAACTCCCTTCTTTTCCAAAGACCAGAAGGAGGCAGCAACTAAGGGCAGATCAATCACTGAAGACTCTCCAAGCGAGAGACCAAAAGAACGCGCGAAGCAGAACAACTCAGCCGATGAGACAAATGTGGGTGCGGAAAGACGAGCTGCCGACCGTAACTAAGTCGCAACAACGGTCTCAACTTCCTATTAGTAATCAACGACTTGATGCTAATAAGAGGACTCCTAAAACCTCTGTTGAGAAAGTGAAATCCATTTGGGTACCCAAGAAGTCGATGAAGGCTGACCCACAATCAAGACAAATTTGGGTGCCCAAGGCTTGCTTGCGGGCTCAACTAACCCCACACAATTCACATCATACACGACAGGGTTCACTCGGTCAAGCAGTCGCTACCCACTCTTGTCTGATACACTCGAACACACTGCCACCTAGAAGCACGCACAGACTCACTCGTAGATGGGTCCCAGTGACACAACTACTCCCAGCAGAATTACTCATGCAACCCTCCCGAATCTCCACAAAACCAAGACCAAAAGCCATCCATGGTGTTTGGCAACCTAAGACTCGTAAAAAAACCCCCTACCCCAATCTGTGAATTCATCTCCACCTACTAACTGCATTAGTCAGACAGTGCATCTTTCCATCTAGCTCCTAGGACTATCCAGGCATTAACTACACACACTGTCATCGTGCACTTACTAACCACTGACTCATCATCTACCTCATGTTAATGTTGTAACGGGGACAACAACGGGTTTATTCTGTCCATTACAATGTTAACACCTGGTTCTATATTCTCACAGAACCAACAAGCAAGCAGGGCCATGGCAGAAGCCGGAGGTGCCAGTTCTCAAGCCGGATCCAGTGCACAGACTGTGGATATAGAAACACTCCTCCTCGAACCACATCTCACCAAAAGACCGCAAGAACTTCAAGCTGTGCATGTGCTCCCAATTCAGGATCCTCCTCAGGGACACACCTCTCAGGTGGGCAAACACGCTCATTGGTTCAGTGATGTTGCAGGACCATTGGGTGATGGAACCTATTTTTGGGAAGCTGAATTGGAGTTTAATGGTAAATGGGGACGCTACCATTTTTTCACGCGCGAATTTGAGAGCTATCAGAATGCCGAAGTCATGCGTTCAGTACGGACCAAAGCTGGCCTGGACAGTTATTTCAGGGCCCACTTACCGAAGCCAGATTTCTTACGTTGTTCTTATCTTATCAGTACCATCACTCCGAGCAGGGCCAAGGGAGGCGACAGCACCTTTGTGTTACCCTCATTGTTGCCGGGCCACGAACTTAAAAGATTCAAACTGACCCTCAACCTGGTACGAGAAGCATTGGGCATGTATGGTATGCACATTCCTACTGAAAAGGAAACAATGGTTCCAGGCAGAATGAAACATAAAGATCTCAATAAGCTGAAGGATATGGTAGCAATGACACCGACCATTGCTCTGCACCTACGGACCGTCATGCAGCATTTTGCTTTTCCCACCCAGGAAAGATTCACCATGCCCCCAAAGAAAATATGGTTTAGCTTGTATCTGGCAGAGATAGAAAGCCTCCCCATCAACGTACCACATTGGATCATAGATCAGATTCACCTAGCCCATCAACGGTGGAACAAGAAGCAGAAAAATGTGCTTCACGGATGTTGTGCTCTAACCAAGATAATCTACCGATGTCTTGCCTATGACGTGCCTATTCAGCGGGCACTCGTATGGCCCCGGGCCCAGGAATTCCAGAGAAGGCTATCAGCGGCAGGTCGCCCATCAAAGAAGATGAGAGGGGGAGTCCAATTACCCTGCGCTCAACCAAGGGAGCCACCACTACACTAGAAATTACCCCTCCCCAGACACGACGCATTAGGCCATTCACCATTCGGCTACCAAGACCAAGTACAGAGGGACCCAACCTGGTGTTTCCACCCGTCCCATCAGATTTGGAATTTCCATAGGGCTTTACTCTCAATGATCTCACTGATGAAGAAGTGGCTAGACTAATCTACGACTCTAATCTCGAGACGGAAACAGAGCGAGCTCAGGAACCACAACCCCATACAACAACATCAGCCCCCACCCGACCAGAAGTGGTAGAAGTCGACGTAGATGAACAAGAGACCGAACAAGAGGAAGAAGCCTACGAAGAACAAGAGTATGATGAATTTTCAGAGTTGGCAAGTGCCCCTGCGTATTCGGCACAAATAAAAAGACTGTATTGAACCATGCAGCTAGTTCAAGAACAGCATAAAATGTCACTGAAAGTGGGCAAGAAACTCATGCACCACTTGCTGGCTGAGGAAGGCGTGGATGACATGTTCATCGAGTCCATAAACCTACACGCCGATGCAGTAGGATTGGATGAGGCCATTCATGAGGCAATGGCCTACATCCACCGATTCGAGAAAAGAGTTCTCGCCCGTCCCATGAGGTCTGGAAAACAAATTCATGTCAATGTATCAGCATCAGGAGAGACAACGCAAGCAGACGAACATCAGGAAGCACCACTGTCACCACCCTCCCCACCTCTCACTACACAACTCACTCCACCACATGACACTATCACCACCACGTCCACTACCACCACAATCGTCATGGGAATTCCACTCTCTCCGGGAATCCAATTCGGGGGAGTCACCACGCCCACTTTCACCACTCTCTTCACTAACGTCACATCCACCCCACCCATGATCCCCATCTACACGGTCACTCAAACATTTGACACTATGGAAACATCTCCTGCCACTACACCGCTCCCTCCCCCCATGCCACCTCCATCTCCCATACCCCCTCCACCCACATCTCCACTTGCATCCACATCATTCACAACTCCCTTTCCCGCCCCCATTCCCCCTGCATCTTCACCCCTCCCTGCATCATTTAATGTAAATAGTATATTTCTAGCATTAAATCAATGTGTATATCAGCTTCAGAATGAGTACAGAGCTCTTGACGACCGGTATCAACAACTGACAACAAATCACCAGAACTTACAAAGGCAATTTACAGTTCTTGAAGAGGAAAATGCAGATGTGAATCAACATTATACAATGCTTGAGCAGGCTCACCAAACACTACTGGAGGCACCCCAACCATCGAAAGAATCAGGTGTCAAACAACTAGAAGCCTTGCTCGAAGTATACCAGGCCGATAACCTACGAGTCAGACGTAACTTGGCGCTACTCAGGAAACATATGGCCACGGCACTTGAAGAGAACAAGAGATTGCAGAAACAAAATGAAGAGAATCTGGAAGCGGCAATGGAAGGCTCTCCCCATGAGATAGATCCAGAGCAGTTCAAAGCAGTTCCCTCGGAGACGATGAAAACCATTTTGGAAAGCTATGCAGATCTCCTGGAAGCCCATGATGACTTGGAAAGAGAACGTGACACACTACGGAGCAGACTTAAGGAACAGGAAGAACAACCGACGAGTGTCCCATCAACCTCTACCTCAGACGAGGTAAAAGCCTTAACTGAGCAGGTGGCAGAATTACAAAAGAGGTTACTGACATACGAGAGGCAGCCCTCTCCAGTAGTAGAACCAGAGCCAGAAGAGTTGGTCCCTATTGAGGTAGATGATTCGTACGAAGAACCGTATGTTCCTATGCCGATGCCAGGCGGGCAACGAACCTCAGAGGGACTAGACACCTTGGAAGTGGAAGCACCCGAGTGGCTTCAGACACTGGAAAAGACAGCGAACACACACGAAGAACGGGTGGCCATTCAGATCCAATCACTAGCGAACCTAGAAGAAACTGTCATAAAGTCAGAATATTTCAGAAGCATGTCTCATCATAGATGGATCGGCACTAATAATGACCAATATGTGCCTTACTGCATACTTTTGGCCGATTACAACGCCGAGATTCAATGACGATGCGGCAAGCCTCCCACATTTGCTACACAATTTGGTCCAGATGATATACCGGAAAGTGCTAAGCGTGGGTCCATCCATCAACCCACCTGGAGGATCAGGCTTTTGGAAACATATCCTGAAATGGTCCGAACCTGGAATAATATGCCGTTGTTTATTAAATATAATCCTTGTTACGTTCCAGTTCTTCGAAGACGCACCTGGCCTGAATTCACTATTGCCGTCAGAGACATCAAAGCCTGCGCAAAATGGTTAAATTACGTTTATCTAGCACCTCCACGAGGACCCCCACGGTGAACTACGTGATTTCTACAATCCGTCACTGGAGCATTCGGCTATGCAATAATCCCGATGTGATGGCCCAGATGTGTATGAAAATATTTGAATTAATGCTGATCACTTTCAGGACGTTTAAGAACATTAAGGACCCCCACTTCTCAGGAGCAGGCTTCGTGACAGGAAACCAGGATCTGGTGTACGATATGAGTACCACCCCATCAATTGAAGTAATATATGCTTGGCACGCCAGAATCAAGTACCTCCCAGCCTGCTTTAAACAAACATTTGAGGAGATGTTCATCACAGGATTCTGGGAATATCACTCCGAAATCTTTATACCCAGACCATCACATCTCCTCCAATTATTTGCTGTGGAGAGAACTATTCACTCAGAACAATTGAGGGTGCCTCATCCAGATGTTCCCGGACCTGTGAATTGGGATGATTTGCTCACAGATCTAGCACGCGGCTTACGACTTGAAGAACACCACCTAGCCTCCGATGTCGTCCAATATTATGTTCAAAAATCTTCTAGACAAGGGTCTGTCAGGGGCGACAGACGCGAGAGTGGGGGGGGGGGGGTGTTGGCAGCAGTCAGGGAACCGAAGGAGCCACAAGACGAAGAGAGTCAGAGCGAAGGGACAGCACAAGCAGACATGGCAGTCAAAGAAGATCTGGCAAGTAGGCCATCTAATTTTTCAAGACATCAAGGAGTTGAGCACACAAGAAGAAAGAGCAAGTAGGGAGCTCAAAGAGGTGTATGACAAATCAGTAGAGGAAATCCCTACACAAATAGTGATTTTCATCACTAAAAACCATTGTAAATATCATTTAGTATTTTTGTAGCTCCATTTTGTGCAAGCCAAGGAGTCCTTGAGCTTGAGGAGCTTTAGAAGTATCTACCTGCCAATTTTCATATTTTTTAGATCTCGTTTGAGCCCTCTAATAAGCCCTGGAACCTAACTTTTAACTAGGCCGGACACTAGGTCTGAACAGGGCCAAAGCTAGTCAAAAACTATAAAAGGAGCTAGAGAGCTCATTTTTGAGGTTGGATTGTAATTGAAATGAACTTGTTAGAGCTTTTTGAAAGTAATCTAAGAACTCCATTGCTTCTCACTCTTTGTCTTGCCGTGTGTGCGCGTGTGCGTGTATGTGTGTGCATGCTTGTGTGCTTCTCACTCACGCACTTGTGACTCCACTTGCTCGAGGTCTTCATACCATCCTCACATCTTCCCGGATTGACATTAAAGGAGGTGCTACTCATCACTGAGCTACACTCTTCTATGTCGATTCTATTGATCTCTAGGAATGCCTTTTTTTTTGCCTCATGGCATTCATTCTTCATGTCATTTATGTCATCCTTTGTCCAGCTGAATGCTACCTTGATCAGCTCATGAGTAAAACGGATGGTCTACCATTCCCCATTTCTATCCAGTATAGTAGCCTCTAAAGCTAATTGGATTGTCACCTCCAATTCATATATCCAATCTTGACCTAGCACTAATTCCTCTAAGAGGTCATCATCGTTGCAAACTAGAAGCTTTTGTTGCATCGAATTGTTACCTAAATGTAAAGATAAGGTAACTTCTCCTAATAATTCAATGGTGTTCCCTCCTATCCCCATCATATATGCATTAGTTGTTCTAAGTTGTGCTTTTAACTGTTGTGCTAATGAAGAGTGTATGCAACTTAGTGTTGTCCCTGTATCAATCAATGCATCCACCAGGTGATATTCCTCAGTTCCCACTCCTAGGTTTAGCTAGGGTTGCTTGATTTGCCATCCTAGGGTTTTGGTCTCTGATGTTCTATACTTGGCCATGGGGATTGGTTCTACTCCTTGTCAATATCTCTCATGTCTCTCATGCATCCATTCTTTTTGCTTTTGTATTTTTTCTAGTGCTTCAAGTCTCGCTTCTTCTCTTATTCTCTCATCCTCTTCCTTTCAGTTTTTTGCTGCTAGAAGTCTAGCTAGCATCTCTTTGATCATGGGCTCTGAGTGTTTCTTCACGCGACATCCACTTATGTTACTTCTCAGCTACTCGAAGAGTAGGAATTAAAAAATCAATTGGCAAAATTGCATTTTGCGCATATACTAGATTGAATGGTGTTGTACCAATAGCAGTATTGTAGGCAACTCTAAAAGCCCATAAAGCATGGTGTAATTGTTTGTCCCAATTTGATCGTCCATTATTTACATTTTTTGTCAAAACTATACATAACACCTTATTGGAACTCTTTGCCTGTCCATTGGCTTGTGGGTGATATGCGGCTGATTTCTTACAAAACACCAAGGCTTCATTCATCAAAGAGTCTATGATTTCATTAATAAAATGTGTGCCTCGATCGCTAACAATTTTTATTGGTAATCCAAACCTTATAAATATGTTTTTGAATAGAAATTTGGCAATGGTTCTTGCATCTTTTTTCTTTGTGGCCTTTGATTCTACCCATTTGGTCAAATAGTCAGTAGCCACTATTATGTATTCAGCATGAGAGCCTTTTGCACATGTGCGAATTGGTTCGACAGAATCTATGCCCCACTTAGTGAAATCTCTAGCTCTAATCATAGTTCATAGTGGCATTTCTTCTCTTATGATGGGATATTTTGTTTGTTGGCACACATCGCACCTCTAAACATACGTTGCCACATCTTGATGTAAGGTTGGCCACCATAATCCAGCAAAGAGAATCATTTTTGTAATTTTGTCGGTTGAAAAATTACCTCCTACAACTCCTGTATGGGCCATCTCTAAGACAAGGATATACTCCTCTTCATGTAAACACAATCTTAATTGATTATCCCATCCACCCTTAAATAGTTGTCTTCCTATGAGCACATAATCTTTACTTTTCTCCTCCAAAGCCCGCCTTCTTGCTAAGCTTTCTCCTTCAGGATACTTATGAGCTTTCAAAAAAAAATACTAATGGTAAACTCCATCTAGGTACTATTGTAGAATAGCATAGGGTGGATTTCTCTTCAGTCCATTTCTTTTCACATGTAGGACAATTTGTTACATGAGAATGCACATCTTTTTGCATATCTCGCCAATACACTCCCAGCCTTTTGAGCTCCTGTAGTGTATTACTAATGCCTCTATGGTTTTTCCATTGATTTTTGTGGGCGTGCTTTAACCATGTCCCTTGTTTCTCCTCTTCTACGCACCTCAAAAGAAGTCCACTAGAATCCTGATGATATAGGCATCCTGCCACAATGTGAAGATTTCATATCTTCCATACTTGTTTGGTTTTTATCTAAATTGATCCTATGACTTGGTCCATGCATGAGTATAGGTATCAATTTTTTAGCCCATTGTGGACAAACTTCCAAGTTAAAAAGGTATGTGTCAGGGAGATCATTTGTGACTCTAGTTGGTGGTTCTCCATGTGTCATTCGAGACTGATGATTAGCTTTGACATGTGTGTTTCCTTTCTTGACTACTACTTGAGAATCAAATTCCATTAAGAGTAAAAACCATCTTACAACCCTTCTCGTGTTACAAGGTTTATTGACCAAGTATAAAAGAGCTTGGTGATCAATAAATAAATTGAATTTGTTTGCTAGTAAGTAGTGTCTGAATTTCTTTACGGCATGGACCATACCTAATCCATCCTATTCAGTGGTGGTATAATTGTGTTTGGCTTGATTAAGTTGCCTACTCACATATGCTATAGGGTGATCTAGCTTTCCTTTGTCCACAGTCTATGCTAAAATGCATCCAATGGCAAATTTGGAAGCATCCACATGAATATGGAACAACTTGTTCCAATTCGATACTTTTAGAATTGGTGTTGAACTCAGTCTACTTTTCAATTCATTAAAGGCTTTCTCACAATCTTCCGTCCAATTGAACTGAGTCAATAATCCATACAGAAGTCTTGCAAATATATCATACATTTGGATAAATCTACGATAATATCCACAACACATTAATCTCTAGAAGATGGATGGAGCATTATTTAGGCCAAATGGTATAACCCTAAAAGCATATACACCCCATTCTATGGCAAATGCTATTTTGGGTTGATCCTCAAGAGCGATTGCTACTTGGTTGTAACCAGAGAATCCATCAAGGAAACTATAGACTTCCTTGCCTGCCACTCTCTCCAAGACATGATCCATAATGGGTAATGGGTATTTGTCACGAATAGTGGCTGTATTAACCTTTTTGAGATTAATGCAAACTCTCAATCTACCATTTTTCTTGGGTGCTACTAAAGGTGACACCCATTCAGTGTGTTCGATTTCATATATGAAGCCAGCTGCCAAGAATTTATCTATCTCTTCCTTGATATCCACACCTTTTACGTCCTTGTATGTCCAAGCAAATATGTCCCTATAATCTCGAATCAACTCTATTAGTTCTTGTTCCTCGTATTCTGATACATCCTTCCCAATGTAAGTGTGTCTCTCCTCACCCCCTTCTATAGTCATAGTGATTTTCTTGGTATGTTCCTTGTTATCATATGCTATTCCTTCTTCTGCTTCTCATTAAGGCATTTGAATAGCAATCTTTCTTTCCTCTATTTCATACTTCTTAAAATGTTTAGGTAATTCAAACTAATCTTGAGGGGTATTCTCTTCCCTTTTAGTCTCTTCTACTTCCAATTTCTCTTTTTTTCATTTTGGTCGAGTGTTGAAGTGCTTTCATCCAACTGATGTCCTTCCTCTTGGGTCTTAGTCTCCATTTCTATGCTTTCATAATTTTCCTTCCATTCCTTCTCTATCCATTCTCCTTCTTTAGTCTCTTGTAATACAGCCATGTATAGACTTACATCATATCCCTCCTCGTCGATACATTCATTCATGGTTAGGAATTCCTGATTGACACACACACGTCCAATGTAGCCACTATTTCCATCCACCCATGGGGATTGAACTCTTAATCTGGGATTACTTGTGGCATATAAGATGGGTCCTCTACTCTCTAGAAATTCCATAGCCTATTTTCCATATTTGTCGCCTTTCTTCTCCTCGCTTAGCTACTTTACACATCCATAGTTGGGTGTCTTCGTGCATCCATGATTGGTCTTCAGATCCTACACTATGGATGGATAGGTCATCCTCCTCTCTATGTATTGTGTTCCATTGTAGAGGTGGAACATATAGATAAGTGTAAGTATGGAGGTTTATCCTAGTGGTCGTACCTCTATGTTGCAGGTACACTGCATCTCTTCCCTAGTCTTACACAAATTTTCACTGTGTCATGAAAGGTCCCCCTAGTATCATCTCATAGTTACTTGCATTCTCAAATTGATAGATGGCTAATGTGTGCTCGAACTCTACTCCACATGTGTAAGGACCAAATTCTCTAGTAGTCCTAGGGGTCTTTCTATATGACCATCAGCCAATTGTAGCTTCATCCTAGTGGTTCGTAGGGCTGGTTTACCCCACTTCTCCCATATTTCTTTTGTCGCTATCCCTACTCCATCTCCTGTGTCTAGGATGGCTTTCGTTGTATAACCTTGGAATCTAATGGGTACGCATGTGTTACCTTCATCTCCCTCACTCAAATCCCCTACTTTGTCTACCAAGATTTTGATCGTAGATACATCTTCACTGACTTCCATGTTGATTGACTGTGTGTCCTTCACTTTCATTTGCTTCGCCAACTTTGTCCATAACTGTGGTTTGATTTTTAATAGCTCATCTAGGGTTATGGAGCATTGCACTTTCATCTCCTTCAATTTTTGTGCTATATCCAATGTTTTGCTTGATGTCTCCTTTCCTTTTGTTCTCATGGTTGGGGCATGATAAAGCTCTAAATTCCGCTCATACTCTCCCATGTGGTTCGGTACAGTGTTTATCCTTTCCAATTCTTCTCCATTCTGATTGAGTTTTGAACATTCATCATGGTTTATCTCTTGATTCATCATCCTTGGATTCTTGGAGGCGTCTAACTCTTCAAAAGGTGGGTCAATTCCTTCAGTTCTCCTCCATCTTTCCTTTTGAATTTGGCCCATAGGTTCTCAGGCCAATTAGCTTCAACTTCAAGGATCAAAGAACTTCTATCATGGTCCTCTATGTGTGATTCCTCAGTGTTCTTCATAACCCTTCTTGCTTCAGGTGTCTCATGAGCTACTGTACATTCTTGAAATTCTCTTTCTGGTATTCTTGTTTTACGGAGATGTTGTATATATTTTTCTAATGTGTTCTAGGAAATTTCAATCAATTTTTTACAGATTTCTAGCCTTTATTTCTCTAAATCTCCTCTCGGATAACTTAGTTCTTGGTGTTCCAAACTTGGTCCTACCTTGATCCTAGATTGGTATGCTTTTATCCACATGGCTAGATCCTTAAGCATTGGATAAGCTAGAACAAATCCTGCTTGTTGTTTCTGCTTTTCTTTCTCCTCTTCAATCGAATCCTTAGTAGTTATAAGGCTCTTCAGTTGATTTGGCCCTTCTCTGCTCTTCTCTTCCACCTTCCTCTATATCCACTTGTTTTTCAATTTCTCTCATCGAGCCTTCCATCTTTGAGTTCTTTTGGGTTTTAAATTTTCTTCATACTCTTCTGAGTCTGCCACTGTTTGCGGTGTCGGTGTTTCATGTTCATTAGTTTGGTGTGCAATTGAATTTAGATTTTTTGGACTTTCCTTAGATCATGCTCTACTTATCACCTTTAATGGCACCGTATACTCCTTGTCACTTCTAGAAGACTCTATCACTCCTACTACATTTATTTGAGTAGTTTGGGTTGTCGTATTAGTTTTTTAGGGCAATGTCTAAACAAATGCTCCTTTCTGTGATCATGACAGTATCCTTCCCACACCTTAGGAGGTGGTTGATAAGGTAGTGTGCACTCCTTAATGAAATGGTCTCCTCCACAATGATAACAAGGTTCTCTAGGGATTGGAGGTCTAACCATGGGTCTAGAAGATGCTTCAGTTCTAGGAGTTGTGTACATTAGGGTGGCATATTTGGGTCCATATCCATATGAGCTTTCATAGGCCTCTTGTCCATATGGGTGTTGCTCATAGGATTGCTCATAGTTCTCCAAGTCAGCTTTGTATGCATAGTAATCTCCCCAATTTTGATCGTAGAATTGATTACAACTTTTAGGGTATGTTAATGAAGTGGTTGGCACTAAAGCTCTCTCAGTGTTCTCTTCTGTCTGGGAAAATTTCACAAGGACACCATTTTGTGGGTGAGGTGGTTGTTGTCCTAACACTAGTTCTGGTGGGTTCTATCCTAAATATTCGTACAAATGTTTGCATTGGAGGTTGGTTCTAGTATTGAGGGTATCTTGGAACATCTCTTCCTTGGTCTCTGGGTGGGTATCCATATGGTCTAAATTGTGGAGGTTGAACAAGTCTAGGTTGTCTATTGTAAGGACAGTTTTCAGTGCTATGATTAGCATAGTTTTTTTCAATACTATAGTACTAAACTTGGGCTTGGGCTGGTTGTCTGTTATAGGCATATGGGGGTGGTGGGACAAATCCCCTTTTGCACACATGAGAAGGATGATCCCCTTCACAACGCACACATCTCCTAAGCATAGGCATTCTCATCGGGGGGTTGGGGTAGTTCTTTTGGAAACTAAATCTACAATTCCTTCCACATTATTGTTCGAACTGTAGATGCTACTAGAAACATCCTCCCTCTTGCTCTTGGTTTGAGGAATCTTCAAGTCTTCTAATAGATTGTCTTCCAAATCTATGCACTCCTTCAATCACTCACTCAATGTTTCGAATCTCTTTACATAGACTAGTTCTCTTAGGGATCCATTGACTAATCCTTCTTGAAATAATGAAATCGTTTTTTGTTGAGTAGGTCTCTCCTCTATAGGGTAGAGGAAGAATTATTCTTGATGCCAGTTTTTGTGAATTCTTCAATCAATTCCTTGAATACTTGCTCCATATTTAGAAAATTATTGGGCTCAAGTGGTTGGAACCAAGCTAAAGTAGTGTGAGTGAGTGTCAAACCAAATGAATCATATTGAACTAGGAAATCTTCCACTTGTTCAACACGAATCACTTGCTTGAATTCTGCTATGTGATTGTAAGGCTCACCAGACCCATCATAGTGGCTTCTCATACACTTAGCCACTTGAATAGGTCACAATCTTCTTCTAAGTTCTTGTGGTCTGGGTATAACCAGAATAGCTAGATGCCTCATATGAATACCAACTCCTTTGCCTATGGGTGGTCGCTCAAGGGTAGGATTCCTGTTCCTTGGCTCTCCTTCGAACGAGGATTGATAGTTAGGATTGGTTCCTGGCATTGAAAACAGAACATGGGATCTCACAGGAATGTTATGTTGTTGTGTATGTTCGACATTTTGATAAGCATAACTTTGATAGGTTCCTTGAGGGTTATGGGAGGTGTTGTCCTGGTCTCTAGAGGGAAACACCAGTCTACCCTGATATTTCAGCCTAGATCTCTCCAAATCACTCATAGGCCAATATTTTCTCATATTCTTATCAAGATAGGTGATTCGAGAGGGATCTTCAAGATCTTGTAACTCATAGATGGTGGTGGGATTGCTACTTTCTCCCCACAAAGATGAAGGAGCTTGTAGCAGCTTCTCCATCCCTCCTACCATATATACGTCAATTAATGAGTCATCCTAAGGGACCTTGTCACCGCTCCAAACTCTAGTTACCTTAGACTTACCTCCGGGTGTAAAAATCATATCTTCATTATTTTCCCCATTAGGGTTGTCTATGTCCTCCATTTCCCTTTGTTCACTAATGGTTTCTGGACAGTCTATCACTACATAAATCATTCCCCATTTGTCCATGTAGAATCCTCCTACATATTTCAGTCTTGGTCTAGTGACAATCTTTGACTTGCTCACTTTCGTCAATCTAGCCACATATATGTTCAAGCCATCTATGTAAATTGGAAAATTGTGCTGATTGGTGTTCACATACTCAAGTGAGGTCCGATATTTGCCTTCAATTACAAACATGAACCCTGCCAAAGGCACAGAGCTATGCATGTCTTTTGAGGCCATCTTATCTTCCTCTTCTGACTCACTAGAGGTGTATGAGTAATGAGAATGAACACTTGATAAAACTACACCTCCCACAGATGATATGATGCTACCTTGGCTTCCTAGGAAACCTCCTGAGCATAGGTTCATTCAATGATCACCTAGGTTGTGTTATGGGGCCTTCTTGATTTGCTCTTACCCTTGGAATGAGTCCAGCAAAAATTGGTATTTCTTTGATAGGCTTTTCCATTGATCTCAAGTTCCCATGATACATGATACCTGATCTAGACAATACACGATACTTATATGTTCCATGACACCTAGACTACCATGATACACGATACTTAATCACCACGATACACGATACTCCAAAGTAAATGATACACGACACTAGACTAAGCCACGATACACGATGCTCCAAAGTAAACGATACACGATACTGGACTAAGCCATGATACACAATACACCAACTTTTACAATACATGATACTTGGGGTAAGAATGATACACGATACTAGGATCAGAACGATACACGATACTTCAATAATCGTGATACATGATACTCAAGGGCCATGATAGACGATACTTGAATGATCACATTACACGATACTTCAAGATCCACGATACTCAAGCATCGTGATACTCAATCGGATGATACATAATACCTAGGTATCGTGATACATGGGGAGTATAAGTATTGGTGATACATGATACCTGCCAGGTATCATGACACACGAGAATTCAAGTATTGTGATACTTGAACTTGATTGGTCATTATACTTGGACTTTTCATTAAAAATAAATAAAATATTTTTATCAAAAACTTATACGGATGTGTTCTTTGTGCAGTATTCTTCACCCCTATGTACCTGTAGAATGATCTTTCCTCTCTCAACCCCATGATACACACTGTGCAATACCGATCGTGAGTCCTATCACGTTTTGTGTAAAATGTGATGAATTTTCCAGTTTGCAAGAGGTGTTAGGCTCACCTCTTTGCTATTCCCGTCAAGAACTTGTCACTCATAGCTTCCTACAGCCCAATCCCTCATGATACACACTGAGTGATACAGGTCATCTGTGCTCAAATGATACTTGCAAAAATACAAGTGAACTGTGAACTGAAACTTTTTGGTTTTTATACCTTTGGACTAACCAAAGGTTGAAAAGCAATAAAAGTGAATTTTTTAGGATTTTGTGGTCTACTTACCTACTCTACTCCTCCTCTCTCCTATCTACTCCCTACTCCTATTCTTTCACTCTCACTTCCCTAAGTCTAATAACTTACTACACACACTTTCAAAATGCAAAGTAATAAGTGCAATGAAAAATGACTTGCCAAAGCAAAGTGCTTACCTCTTCACCTCTTGTGCCTTCACCTACAAGTTCCTACAATCACACAAGTACCTTGGTTGGAATCGTACTTCCCTTGCAATAGAACCAAAAGACATGTGTACTAAGTAATGACTTAGGGACTTGCAACGAAAGAGACTATACCTTGATCACCAACAAGTGCATATAGTGGGGATGATCAAACATTTAAATTATCAATCCGAGAAGTATCGTAAACCTAATCAAGTGTATGAGGATGTGCACTTAAGTAGTGGTCAATGAATTGGAATAGCTAACATTGCATGTAGATGATTGCAATCTATCTCATACATCACCTATACAAGTGAAAATGGTGTCACCATAATTGAAACAACAACAAGCACAAAGATATACTTTTCTCTTAGCTCTGAACTCAAAATCTAGTCAATATCGGGTTCATTTTGAAGCTCTCAATGAGACACATCCAATGCTCATTTTGTGTCCAATTTTGAAAATCCTGCTTCAAGTTATGGGCAAAAAACGGAGCTGCAAACTCACTTAATCATGGCACACACCTTCTGAAGCTTCATACACATGAAACTCTTTAGAAAAGCAATGAAATGGATAGATAACACTTCCATGCACTTACTTCAAGCTACAAACACACATGCAAGCTCACAAGGAGACACAATAGGAAGAAGAGTGAATTTGAAATTCTTGTGCTCTCCCTTCTCACAATGGCAAATATCTTTACAAAGAGTCACAAAATGACTTATATGCATGTGCCCTAAAAAATCATCCTTCACACAAGAGATCGACACTATATTGAAACAGTCAGAATTCCTACTATTTACAAGGATGATGCTACAAATCTCTTTTGATATGCATCTAGAGGACTCCTCTAGTGCATTTACATGAGTGGAATATATTACAAGATGGATATTTTACAAAAGCATATGCCCAATTTTGGAAAAATTTTGGGGGCCTTCTTTTTCTCCTCTTTTCTCTGCTTCTCTACTCATGGCTCTCTGCAGCATCCTGTGAGAAGTCCAAGATCATTAATCTTGAACTCTTCTTTCATCTAAGCTTTGATCCTCTTGATTCCATCTACATCACTTCTTATGTCATCCACATATACACAGAGGTATATGAAATCTGAGTGGTTCCTCTTGATAAACAAGGAAGGATCTGCTTTGCTTACCATAAAGCCTTTATCTTGCAAGTAAGTGATAAGTCTATGATTCCAAGATCTAGGAGCTTGCTTCAAGCCATACAAGGCTTTCCTTAGCTTGCATACATATTCTTGATATGATTGATCTTCAAAGCCAAGAGGTTGAGCCATATAGGCCTCTCTGAAATCCAACCATTTAGAAAAGATTTTTTGTCACGATGAAGGAGATAAGAAGAGAGCTCACACACACACCCTCACAATCAAAGAAGAGCACAAAACGCAGATTGAGGCAAGGAAGGAATGATCTTCTTCTTCTTCTTCTATTACATAAAAGGAATGTACAAGAATGACCTAAAACAACAATACAACCAATGCAATATATAAAGAACAGTACACAAGGAAAATCCTAATGTCTGCAAATGAGTGCGCTGGCAGGAAACCAAATGTGTCATCACTCTCGATAGATAAATCTAGTAAGCTCAATGAAGTATCCCTGACATATACTGGCATGACCACTATACATGTTAGAGAAATGAAAAACTAATACGTGTCATCCTGGATCATCACATGTTGAGCTTGATATCTCAATACTCCCCCTCAAGATCAACCTCATATCCTCTAATCCAAGCATCTTTCGGAACTTCTTCAGCTTTTGTGCTCCAAGTGCTTTAGTGAAAATATCTGCAACCTGCTCATCTGTTCTCACATAGACAAGATCAATATCACCTGCTAATACCTTCTCTCTGATGAAGTGATAATGTACCTCATATGCTTTACCTCAATATGCTTTGTTCTAGCATGGAAAATAGGATTTCATGCTAATTGTATGTTGTTAAGATTATCGCAATAGATGGTGATAGGCTTTTGCATTTCCACACCTAAATCGACAAGTAGCATCTCTATCCATGATGCCTCACATGCTTCCATTGTAGTACCTCTATACTCAGCCTCTGTGCTTGACAAAGCAACAGTGGGCTGCTTCTTACTGCTCCATGTAATAGTTACACTCCCAAGTGAGAATAGAAAACCACTAGTAGATCTTCTATCTAGAATGCTACCAGCCCAATCTGCATCGGTGTATCCATGAACCTGCAAATCTACACCAGCTTCATAAAAACATGCATAATCCAAAGTAGCACTCACATAACATAGAGTGCACCTCAAAGCATCCAAATGTGGCTTCCTTGGAACCTACATAAATTTAATTTCAATTCCAAGAGTATAGCGTAGATCAGGCCTTGTAATTGTGAGTATATCAAGCTTCCCACAATTTTCTTGTACATAGTAGCATTTTCCAATGCTTCACGTGATGTAGTATCCAAATTAAAATTCTGATCTAATGGCATAGAAATTGGCTTGTAATCAGCCATACCATAATTTTGCAGCATAGTCAAGGCATATTGCCTTTGCAACACCCATATACCTGTTTGTGTATGTATAAACTCAATGCCCAAAAAGTAGCACAACACACCAAGATCTTTCATGTCAAATTCCTGCATTAGAAGTTGATTTACCTCTTTATACTTTCTTCATTATCACCACCTACAATCAATTCATCAACATAAATAGCCACAATTGTGATGCCATCATCACACTTCCTTGCATATAGTGAATGATCTGCATCACATGTAGAAAACCCAATGGTGGTTAAGTAATCAACAATCCTTGCATGCCATGCATGAGGAGCTTGCTTAAGTTCATACAAAGCCTTTTGCAACCTGCAAACATATTTTGGGTGCTTTGAATCTTCATATCATTGTGGCTGGTCCATATATACTTCATGTAACTCACCATGTAGGAAAGCATTCTTCACATCCATCTGATGTAAAGTCCATACTCTTGTTGTAGCTAATGCAACAAGTGTTCTGACAATAGACATTTTAGCTATAGGGTTGAATGTTTCCTCATAATCAATGCCATATGTTTGTGCATATCCTTTTGCTACCAATCGTGCTTTGTACCTGCTTATGCTACCATCAGCATTGTGCTTTACGTTGTAAACCCACTTGCAGCCTATGGGTTTCTTTCCTTGTGGCAATGGAACCAGCATCCATGTATTGTTTCCATAAAGTGCATCCATTTCCTCATCCATAGCTTTTCCCCATCCTGCATTTCCAATTGCATCTTCAAAAGAAGAAGGTTCATCATCTTGTATTACCTTGGTCATGTTTGCACAATGATGAGCCATATAATTTTCATATGTCAATTGTTGCATTGAATTCTGCATCCTCCCAGATCTTCTTGGTCCTGGGTCACTTCTCCTTGTATCATCTACATGTGCATTTCTTACTCCTAGAGTCTTCACACAGGGAAATCTAAGTTCCTTATCAAGACTCTTTTCTGAACTGCTTGAATTTTCATCAACATCTTCAAAACCTGCACATGTTTTACTGCCAGCAAAAAAATTTTCTTTAGCTTTCTTGCATGTATTTGATGAATTTGCTGGACTAAAATTTCCACACAATCTTCCACTTCATGGATTTGAGTTAGAACTATTGCTTGATGATGCATTTGGTCCACTCAAAACTTTAGAATTTGCACTTGACTTTTCAGCATTTTCTTTGTCATTTGGTTCAAGATTCAGTCCTTCTTTGGCATCTACATAGAAGCTTGACATTTACCACATCTCTGCTTACCTTCACCTATCGTGTGAGTGGGTTATAAAATTTATACCACTTTTGCTCAAGGTAGAACCCAATGAAGATACATTTTTTTTTGCTTTTGGATCAAGCTTTGTCCTCAACTCATCTAGATCATGTACATATGCAATATAGCCAAATACTTTCATATGGGATAAGTTTGTCTTTTTACCTATAAACTTCTCTTCAAGTGTAACTTGATGTATAGTAGCAGTTGGAGTTCTGTTCATGATATATACAACAATATGCACAACTTCTGCCCAATAACAATGAGGCATGTTCTTCTCAGCCATCAAGGCTCTTACTTCTGCAATATGTCTATTTTTTCATTCAGCAACACCATTTTGTTGTGTTGTGTACCTACATGAAAACGGATGTCAAATTCCATGAATTTTTAGAAAATTGTTGAACTCATTTGACATGTATTCACCTCCTCCTTCAGATCTTAATGTCTGAATATACTTCCATGTCTGCTTTTCCACCATAGCAATGAGTGAACACCTCACTCTTCTCTTTCATGAAATATATCCATACTTCTCATGTATGGTCATCATTGAAAGTAACATAAAACTTGCAACCGCCCATAGATGTGGTCTTTGCTGGACTCCAAACATCTGTATGTACTATTGCTAGCATGTTCTCACTAACATGCTTGTCATGTGAAAATGATGCTCTTGATTGTTTACCAAATTGACATGTTGCACATACGTTTTGCATTTTTGCAACCTTGAAATCTGGTAGTCCATTGACAATCTCCTTTGACTACATTGATTTTAGCCTCTACAAGTTTGCATGTCCAATTCATTTGTGCCAGAACTCTATATCAACATAACTCCTGGTCCTTTTGCAAACATGGCTGCATTCATTTCCTACCCACTTTTTTTCCTTTGGCAATCAAAGTTCCATCCTATTTGTACTCTTCTACATACAGTCCATCAGCATTGAGCCTAACTTGTAATCCCTGTTCAACCATTTGCCTAATAGAAACCAGATTCTTTGTTACATTTGGAACATGCAACACATCAGTAAGATGTTTTACCTTTCGATCCTCCATAGATAGTGCTATGTTTCTTGTATGCTTGATAGGGTGTGATATGTCATCACCTATTTAAACATATCGAGGAACTCACAATTTTTGCAAAGTACTAAATCATTCTGCATGAATCTTCATGTGGTTTAAAGCACCTAAATCAACATACCAAACATTATCATTGGATTTTGAAACATCAGCAGACATTGTATTCATCATGTGATGTTGAACCATGAACAGCTTCTTAGAATCATCTGCACTTGTGGATGCATAGTTTTTTTGTTGCCTTCTATTATTTTGATTCTTCAACGTGCAATCACATTCAAAGTGTCTAGGTTTACCACAATTCGAGCATCCTTTATTGTCATTACCTGAATCATTTCTTTGGAAATTTATGTGGCCTCTTTGGCTCCCCCTGCCTCGAAAGTGTCCTCTACCTCTTGCATGATTCTGTTGTTGACTTTGGTCTTGGTTATTGTTTCCTTTTCCACTTCCATAGCCTCTACCTCTACCTCTTCCTCTACTAGAGTAGAATACCTGCTCAAAACTAGGTTTTCCTTGGGAGCTCAAATACTCATAAAGATTATTTTCTTCAGTAATCAACATGGATACCAGATCAACAAAATTTCGAATATTTTTCCTAGTTTGAATAGACATTCTAAACTACTTATATGCAGCTCCTAAACCACAAAGGCATACTTCCACTGTGTACCTAAGTCAAGCCTCTGGGACAAATCTCATTTGCCACACAAGTGCGTATAGAGAGGAATTGACACACGCTTATTTGTCAATCTGACAAACAGACCTAACCAAACATATGAGGACGTGTGCTCACGTGATGGTAAATGAAGTGGTTCAACCCTCATGGATGAGGAAAGACTAATCTATCTCTCAAACTCACTTAACTACTGAAAATATCTGCCGCGATACCACTTACAGCAGTTTTCACTAAATCGAGGATATCTCCCAGCTCCGAACTCCGAATATGGCCAATAGCAGATTTCTTTTGAAGCTCTCAACGAGACGCATCTATTGGTGGTAGTTTTGCTCGATTTTGACAATTGTGCTTCAAGTTATGACCAAAATAGTGAATGGTAGGAAACACGCACACTCACTCCACAACTCGTACTAGCTCACACACACTACAGTAGCTCAAAAAGAGTGGGGAGGGGTAGACAATAGTCTTACACACACATTCCAAGCATTTTACACACATAGAAGATCAAAGAGAAGATGAAAATCTGCAAGAAAGAAGCAAATTCGAAAATCAGGAGCTCTCCTTCTTCACAATGGCAAAAAGTCTTTACAAAGAGTCACAAAGTGACTTATATACATGTGCCCTAAAAAATGGTCCTTTCACACAAGTGACCGACACTTTATTGGCTAATCTCTATTCTCCTACTATTTTTTATAAGAAATATATTACAATGATTTGGGATTATGCATCTAGAGGACTCCTCTAGTGCATTTACATGGCTTGAGGGAATTTCCTAAGACTTTGAAGAAGAAAAATATGCCCATTAATTTGAAAATTTTGGGGCTCCCCTTTCGTGCCTCTTTGCTCTACAACACTCTCCCCCTCTTTGTCTCTGTCGTCCCTTGATAGGCTTTTGCTTCTCATTTATAGCTCGTCTAAGTCTTCTGAGTACATGCACCCAGTGGTCGAAGAAGCGATAAGGACAGTCAAAGAATTTGTTACTTTATCTGAGGTATGTCCTTTGCTTCTGTTTGCCCCTTGGTATTCCTTATATCACATATCTGTGTTGTTGTATTAAGTTGGGCAGTTGTGCATGCAATCAATGGAAGGATTATTACCTGCCAATTATCTTCTTGCATTTCTTCATGGATACTTATTGGCCTTGATCCGCCCTTGTTACTCACATACCTTCCCCTGTTGTATTGCGCTGAGCCTATTTGCCTTCTGCCACCACACGCCTTAATTTGCTGACCTCTACTATCTTTTAAGAGAGCGTTATGTTTCAAAGGCCCTATTTCTGAATCTTCTTTGTCATCCTCTAGGACCTATTCCTTTTCTTCTCACAGCACGCATCCAGTGGACGAGGAGACACCTAGGACCTTCAGACAATTGGTTATCTTATCCGATGAAGCATCCTATGTGCTCTGTCTCTCTCCTCAACTTGTTTCGCTTCACCGCCAGCTCCTAGTGGATGAGGAAGTTGTGTGCAACCTCCCATGAAATGTCCTGGTTGTTATCTTTCTTTAATTCCACTCCTCAATGTTGGATGTGATGGCTGGGTACAATCAGAAGATCAAGTTGGTGCTGCTAGACCTGCTTCACACCTGCCCTCTTTTCTCTTCAGATATGGCTAGGAGACTCCTTGAGCTTCCAAATGACACCAAGAAACTATATATGTGCTTTACAAAATGATTGAGTAATGACCAAATCAAAACAGATGATTTTGAACCTTCACAACTCCAAAAAACTTTCTATTCCTGTATTGATACCTGCTCAGTCCTAAGCTTAGTGTGACCAGCACACTTGCAATTGGTTTAATTCCTTCTGGGAGTATTAAATTAACTTAACAAGCTACCATTAGCAAGTTAAATCACTCCAATTAACAAACTATACACTGAGCATGATCTTTAGCAAAATCAGGGACACCCCCGACTTTTTAGGAACAACACAGAAAAATACCAGTGTCTGCCTCGACTGAGATTTCTCCCAATTGGCTGAATAGAATGACTTGAAATTTTGTAGTGTTGTAGAATGCTTTGAGCTGGTTCCAATGAGCTTTGAATCATTCAATTTAGTTCAGTAGATCTTGAGATATGCCCTGTTGAAGTTGACAGACTTGGAGGTAGTCACTCAGAGAAAACACAGAGATAATGACTATGAGTATATGTATTGAATATATCAAATGTACATTCCCATTGGCATGTATAGTGATGCCCAATGGTACTCAGAGGTGTAGGCTCAATATTAGCTCTCACACACTCAATGTATTGCTTGGAATTACCTCGGGAAGTGAGCAACAAGGCCCGCGACTTTTTCATAGTCTTTTATATGAGTTTGAAGAAGATTTGAATTTCAAATTCAAATGTAGGCTCCCTCAAATATCTCATCTAATCACATGGAGATATTCTCTCCATTCATACCTTTCAAATTCTACGACTTTTGAAGGTAGGTGTGATTACAAGAAATGAGTTAAGTCATATTGACTTTTACATGAAGTAAGAAGTAACTAAGCATAGGCATGTGTTCCTATGCTCTTCCTTGAAATGAAGTAATCCAAACTCTAGCAATAAACTTCAATGTTGATATCCAATGCTAAGTGATCTTTGTGCAATCTTCATGTTGAGTCTTCAAGGCACAAATCAAAACCAAGTGTTAAGGCTTGTTTTGCACCAACAGCTCCCCCTCAAGCCAAACACTTGCTTGAGTCTTCATCTCTAGTCTTCAATGATATCCTATAATCCTATCATGGATTTAAACCTGCATAGCTTGCTCCCATCCAAAGCTTTTGTAAGCAAATCTGCACATTGAATATTAGTAGACACATATGATAATTGGATTTCCTTGCTAAGTAGTTTCTCCCTCACATAGTGGTAATGAACCTCTATGTGTTTTGTCCTAGCATGAAACACAGGATTAGCTGCTAAGTGAAGTGAACTTGTGTTATCACCAAATATAATAGGTGACCTTGTGTATAGGCCCAATTCTAAGTATAGTAGCTTCAACCATATTGCTTCTTGAGTGGCATTGGCTAGCCCTCTGTACTCTGCCTCAGTAGATGATAGGGCCACTGTGGGTTGTTTCTTGGATGACCAAGAAATTGGTTTATCACCTGCAAAACATATGTAACCAGATGTACTTCTCCTGTCATCCTTGCAACCTGCCCAATCTGCATCTGAGTATACCTTGATATCAATGTCTGATGAATATGGATAATACAAACCATGATTTTGTGTTCCCTTTAGGTATTTTACTATCTTCTTGGCTGCCTCCAAATGTGGTACTCTTGGCTTATGCATAAATTGGCTAAGTACACTAACACCATATGATATATCAATCCTGGTTAAGGTAGCATAATTAAGACTACCTACCAAACTTTGGTAACCTGTTATATCCTTTAGTTCTTCTCCTTCATGTGCACTGAGTTTGTGGTTGACCTCCATAGGTATGTTTGAGACTTTAGCTTCCTGCAAATTAAACTTCTTGACCATGTCCTGAATGTACTTCTTCTGGGTAATGAATATACCTGAGTTTGTGTAGACCAATTCAAGCCCTAGGAAGTACTTCAATAATCCAAGATCATTTATCTTGAATTCCTTCATCATTTGACCTTTGATGTGTCTAATTCCTTGAACATCATTTCCTGTAATAATGATGTCATCAACATAGACACACAAGTATATTACCTCTGAATTGTTCTTCTTTATGAACAATGAAGTATCTGCTTTACTCATCACAAATCCTTGATCCACGAGATAGGTTGTCAACCTATAGTTCCATGCTCTAGGTGCCTGCTTCAATCCATACAGAGCTTTCTTCAATTTGCAAACATGATTTACCTTATTGGGATCCTCATAGCCAGGTGGTTGTGACATGTAGACCTCTTCAGATATCCATCCATTCAAGAATGCATTCTTTACATCCAATTGGTACATGTTCCAATTCTTGGATGCAGCTACACTCACCATAATTCTGATAGTTGGCATCTTGGCCACAGGAGAAAATGTCTCCTCATAATCAATGCCTTGGGTTTGTGCAAAACCCTTGGCTACCAACCTAGCTTTATACCTGTTTATTGTACCATCTGAGTTCCTCTTGAGTTTGTAGATCCATCTGGATCCTATCACCTTCATGGAGTCCTTCTTAGGTACCAAGTCCCAAGTATCACTCTCCTTGAGAGCCTCCATTTCTTCATCCATTGCTTCCTTCCATTCTGATTTAGTAATAGCTTCCTCAAATGTACCTGGTTCTTCATTCAAGATATCCTTTGCAAGATATACAGAGTGCTTGGTTACAAGTGAAGTATCATACCCATACCTAATAGGTTTCTTCTTTTCCCTTGAAGATCTCCTCATAGCTTGAGTTGAGGATTCTGGATTGTCTTCAAGTTGCTTCATCTTCATCTTCCCTTTGGATTTCCAAGCTTTGAATTCTTCAATGTTGATGGTGTCTTCATCATCTGAGCTTGTATCCTCATTCTGAGTTGGTTCTTGCCTGACAAGCTTTGGAAAGTCTTCTTCCATATCATAAGGTAGGCTAACTTTCCTGCACTCATTATCATACCATGAATCATTTTCATCAAAGATGACATCTCTGCTTACCTTGAAGCCTTTGTTTGAGGGGTTATAGAACCTGTATCCTTTCTGATTCAAATCATAACCAATAAAGATACACTTTTCAGCCTTAGGGTCTAGCTTTCCCCTTACCTGTGAGGGAATATGCACATATGCAATACACCCAAAGATCTTGCAATGATCTAGAGATGGTCTCTTACCATGCCAAGCCTCATAGGGTGTCATTCCATCAAGTGTCTTTGATGGCAACCTGTTGATTAAGTATGTGGCAGTAGATACACTCTCTGCCCAAAGATAATTTGGTAGTTTTTTCTCATTAAGCATAGACCTAGCTGTCTCCACAATGAGTCTATTTCTTCTTTCAGCTACCCCATTTTGTTCAGGTGAGTACCTTGTGGTAATTTCCCTCTTGATGCCTCTTTCCTGCAAGAATTCTTCAAAGTCATTGGAGAAGTATTCTCCACCACCATCAGATCTTAGCCTCTTCATATGTCTACCTGTTTGATTCTCAACTAATGCAAGATACCTTTTGAAACAATTAAATACTTCATCTTTATGTTTCATGAAGTACAATACAGTCCATCTGCTATAATCATCTATAAAGGACACATAGTACCTTGATCCAGATATGGATGGCTCCTTGCTTGGTCCCCACACATCTGTATGCACCAATTCCAAGTAGTCTTCATGCATACATCCTTTCTTGGTGTATGGCAATCTGTGTGACTTACCAAACTGACAAGCCCCACACTTGTATATCATGTGTTGCTTGGATACATTAGGTATCCCAAGCACACATTGATCTCTACTCATTTGTTTTATGGTCCTCTCTCCAATGTGACCTAATCTCTTGTGCCACATCTCCAATTCTGATAGGGTTTGGTCCTTATAGTTGTACAAGGCAATATTTTTAGTATCCTCAAGTTCAAAGGTAAATAATCTACCTGATTTCTCTCCCTTGGCTATCCTTCTGAATCCATGTCTTGGATCCTCCACATATGCACCATGTTGAGTGAACCTGACCTGTAGACCTTTTTCAACAATCTGACCTACACTCATCAGATTCTTGGTGATTGTTGGAACATACAATACTTTGCTTAGCAAATTCTGATTACCATCACTTGTTTTGACATTACCTACTTTAACCACTGAATGTTTAGTGTCATCACCTGTCTGCACTTGGTGCTTGCCTTTAGGTTCTTCCAAATCAGAGAGTAAGGCAACATTCCCAGCTACATGGTTAGAGCAACCTGAATCAATATAGAACAAATGATCATCATTGATACCTGATTTAGATGTCATGTTCATAATCAACAGGGAATCATCTTGATCCTCTGCATAATTGTTGTAATCCTTTCTGTTCCTGTATCCTCCTTGATAATTGCCATTGTGATTGTAGCTATTGTTGTAGTTATTGTTGTAGTTATTGTTGTAGCCATGGTAGCCTTGAGATTGATTGAACCTGCCTCTGCCTTGAGAGTATCCTCCTCTTTGGTGACCTCTTCCTCTTTGATTCTTGTAGTTCTTGTAGCATTCATCTGTAGTATGGTTAGACAAGCCACAAATATTGCATGGAGATTGGTTATAGGGTCTCCCCCTACCTGACTTACCTCCTCTGCCCCTACCTCTAGATGATCTACCTCTCCCTGCATAGTTTGCTTGGGAGGTGGATCCTTCTTCATCAACCTTCTTGCTTTTACCCTTGTCTTTAGACTTCTTATCTGTATATAGGGCAGAGGGATTGTTACCTTTTGATTGCTCTCCATTCTTTGTGATCTTTGCTTCATGTGTGAATAGTTGTCCAATCAGAGTTGTTAGATCAGGTGCTTGGATGTCCATGTACAAGTCCATTGCAGTGGTAAAGCTCTCCCACTTGTCATCTGCCTTGAGTCCATTGATCACTTGTCTGACTATTTGTTCTTCTTCAATTTCTTCTCCAACACTTGCAAGTTGATCTGCAATATCTTTGACTTTGGTGACAAAGTCTGAGACACATTGTTTTGGTTGCTTCCTGAGAGTTGTAAACTCAATCCATAGCTGATTCTTTCTGGCTCTTGTGCTTGATGAAAAATATGTTGACAAGGTTTCCCAAGTCTCTTGGGAAGTCTTACAGTTCCTAACATGAGGTAGAAGGAAATCAGAGATAGAGTTTAGGAGATATGACCTTGCCAAAGCATCTTTAGCACACCATTGATTAAGTCTCTCATGCTCATCCTTTGTAGGTAGGCCTCTGGTTTTGAATGAGGGCAACTCCTCATCTCCTGATATGTATCCATACAAGCTTCTCCCTTGTAGATAAGTCTTCATTCTTAATGACCATGCCTGGTAGTTATTTCTATCCAATTTGTCAATGAAGGAAGGGAAACCATCACCCATAATTACCTTATTTGCTCTGATACCACTGTTGGATGTGATGGCTGGGTACAATCAGAAGATCAAGTTGGTGCTGCTAGACCTGCTTCACACCTGCCCTCTTTTCTCTTCAGATATGGCTAGGAGACTCCTTGAGCTTCCAAATGACACCAAGAAACTATATATGTGCTTTACAAAATGATTGAGTAATGACCAAATCAAAACAGATGATTTTGAACCTTCACAACTCCAAAAAACTTTCTATTCCTGTATTGATACCTGCTCAGTCCTAAGCTTAGTGTGACCAGCACACTTGCAATTGGTTTAATTCCTTCTGGGAGTATTAAATTAACTTAACAAGCTACCATTAGCAAGTTAAATCACTCCAATTAACAAACTATACACTGAGCATGATCTTTAGCAAAATCAGGGACACCCCCGACTTTTTAGGAACAACACAGAAAAATACCAGTGTCTGCCTCGACTGAGATTTCTCCCAATTGGCTGAATAGAATGACTTGAAATTTTGTAGTGTTGTAGAATGCTTTGAGCTGGTTCCAATGAGCTTTGAATCATTCAATTTGGTTCAGTAGATCTTGAGATATGCCCTGTTGAAGTTGACAGACTTGGAGGTAGTCACTCAGAGAAAACACAGAGATAATGACTATGAGTATATGTATTGAATCTATCAAATGTACATTCCCATTGGCATGTATAGTGATGCCCAATGGTACTCAGAGGTGTAGGCTCAATAGTAGCTCTCACACACTCAATGTATTGCTTGGAATTACCTCGGGAAGTGAGCAACAAGGCCCGCGACTTTTTCATAGTCTTTTATATGAGTTTGAAGAAGATTTGAATTTCAAATTCAAATGTAGGCTCCCTCAAATATCTCATCTAATCACATGGAGATATTCTCTCCATTCATACCTTTCAAATTCTACGACTTTTGAAGGTAGGTGTGATTACAAGAAATGAGTTAAGTCATATTGACTTTTACATGAAGTAAGAAGTAACTAAGCATAGGCATGTGTTCCTATGCTCTTCCTTGAAATGAAGTAATCCAAACTCTAGCAATAAACTTCAATGTTGGTATCCAATGCTAAGTGATCTTTGTGCAATCTTCATGTTGAGTCTTCAAGGCACAAATCAAAACCAAGTGTTAAGGCTTGTTTTGCACCAACACTCAAGACCTGGGCCTTTGGCGTTGTTGCCTGATGTATGCCCCTGTGGGGCTTTGGGGAGAGAGTTGTTCTTTGTCTTGATGATCTTCATTCCTTATTGAGCAACTTTATTCTTTGATTTTCTTCTTCTTCTCTTTTTGCTTGATTCCCCTTCCACACGTCCCTCCTCCTGAACTCTGTCGTCCCCGACAGGCTTTTTGTGGCAACGTGAGTACGTTTGTATTGCAGCTTGCTCTCATTGATTAAGTAGATTGGCGTGACATATCATGAATTCTTTCCATTGGCTTGATTTCACCCCATCTTCTGGTGTCTGTCGGTGATCCGCAAAGAAGCTTGTTTCATAGGCCACTAGTCTTGCATTAATATTGGAAGTCATTTTCACAAAAATTTTTGAATCAATTTCGAAGAAGCGAGTGAAAAATGCTTCTTCAAAAGTCTGCATATATGTGCTGGGCAAGAACATGAGTCGTGAGTATATAGCCATAAGTGTTAATCGGCTCGGGATAGTCGAGAGATCAAAAACAAGTGCTTCGGATCCCTGAGTAATGCCGATGAAGTTCAAAAAAGTATACTTGGCATGTTGGAAAACTTTTATAACTGTAAGTAGCATGCTTAGAATCAGGTACAGTGGCATAGCGAGCAATCCAAAATTCCATGGTTTTAACCATGTATTCTTCCATTGGTAGATAGTTATGCGGTGGACTCGGTAATAGTGGATAGTTGAGCCACTGGTTATTTATGCTACCCTGGCGCTGTCCTTCCCAAAAATGCATCCAGGAGCGTCTGTGGGATACTGGGCAAAAAAATGGATTTACCTTAAGTGCATATGGCGATGATTCCCATTGTACCCGCAGTGTAGGGTTTTTTTTCAGAAGTTTTCTCCTCCATACAGGGTCAACTCTTTCAAATTCCTCTTGAGTATAGTTGAATGTATTATTGCTGAACTGGAGGTTGTTGTCAGGCTCCTTATTTGTTGTGGTTTTTATGTATTGTCGTGTCTGCTCTTTAAGGATTCCATATGGTACATTAAATGGTTTCAATATCTGTTCTAAACTTTTGCTTTCAATCTGAGCTTCCTTCATGACCTTTATTATTTGATCTTCAAATTCTACAGTAAGCTGGGACACCAGTAGTGCCCTCTCATTTCGGCTTAGTTCTGCAATATCCCGATGAGTATGTTCATAGTGGATCTCCTTTTCCTCCCTTATTGATGAATGATGTAAGGGGGGAGAGAGAGGACGTACCTCAATCTCCTCAGTAGCCACTGTGGAGTGTGGAACTACTGGTGTCCCCTCTGTTGCCTTCTGTGCGAGCTGATCTTGTAGTTGCTTTATCATCTCATCTTTTTGCTTAATCTCTTCGTTGGCCTTCAAAATCGTTTCCTTTTTTTTTTGGATTTCTTCTGCTACGACAGCGAGTTGATTAGTGTCTTCCTTACATTGTGCCATATATCTATTTTCAGCCTTTTTCCATTTTGTCCTTAGAGCCGGGGTATCATCCATATACCTCTTCTCCCATTTTGCAATGCTGGCCTGCTCCTGCTTGAGCTGATCGTCATACCTAGCTATCTTTTCCTCCATTGCCTTTATGTTTTTTCCTCGCACTTCTTGAGCTTCTATAGGTTGATTGCATAGAAGAGCTGTCATCAACTCCTTGTTTCTGTTCCTCATCCATGTATATTTTTATTTGTGATTCCAATATCTTGCTTCTTGCGTTCATCCATGTCTTCTCGGCCTCGCTACCATTATATTTCTTCTGTAACTCTTGTAGTTGCTCTTTCAATTTCTCATTTTCTATCTCTAGGGTTTTACATTGCTACTTGTCTTCTTGGACTTCATTCTCTTTATCTGTTATGTTCTTTTGAACTTTAATCAATTGGGCAGAGAGATTCTTACTCATTTCATGAAGTTTATGCTTTTCTTGCATTGTTGCGTCATAGTCAGCATTAGCTTCAAGCATTAATTGTTGCGTATCCATAACAGTCTTGATCATATGTTGAACCACTGGCTTGAGCTTAGCGACGTCTACATTTAACCATGTTTTTGGGATGCTTGGAGCTTCCCCTATTTGTACATCCTTTCCATGTTCCACATGGATAGTCTCATTATGTGGTTGTCTGATTTGTAGTTGTACTTCCAGTTCTTTGCCTTCTTCTTCTAGATTGATAATGTTCGTGGCACTCCATTCAAATGTAACATCCATAGGGGAGGGTTCTGCCACTACCCTTATTGGTGTGAAGGGTTCTGACTCTTCGACCGTAGTTTCTTTTGGTTCTTCTTTGGGATTCTTGAATGATCCCTCTCCTGCAAGCACATTCTGTTGTATTTGAATGTTGGAAGCCTCATTTAATTTAATGATGTGTACTCTTTCTTGTGAGGCCTTCCTTTCATGTGGTGTCTTATCTGTGGTTGATTGGAGTTTGATTTACCTTCATGCCCTCTTCCTCTGCATTGTAGTTCACTTCATTCAATTCCTCCCATTGTCCATCATCTTTTGACTCACTTCGAATGTCCGTATTCAGTAAGGAGGTGTCTGGTTCCTCTTGTGCATCGGAATATGAGCTTGAATTTACCAATCCTAATTCCCTATACCGATGCACCTTGGTGAGCCTCTTTTTTACTTCCATATCTTGTTGGGCTTGCTAGTAATGGTGCCCTTGCACTGGTAGATTGACTTGACCCTCAGTGTATTGATGTGTGTCTTCCAGGGCTCTTGTTAATTCCTCTTCGATAATTGGTCGGTGTTCTTCAATTCTTGATTTCGGGAGCACATGTGCTCTTTTTGTGACAGAGACTTTTGCTTCTACTTGCATGACTTCTCTTAGTTGTTTTGTACCTCTCATTTTAGGTTGGGAGCTAGTTTCTGCCTCCTCAATGATTTTCACACCTCTTTTCTTTCTCGGGATTGTAGAGACCTTTGCATATTTGGCCATGACTTCCAATGATGGCATTTCTTGCAAATGATCTCTAATGCCCAAGGCATGATATATCAATATGGTCAAGGCCACACTACCGTTTAGGAATTTCTTGTGATTCCACTGCTTCTTTGCCTTGAATAGCCTCTCTTGAATATACAGAGTCATATTGATTTGATTCCCAATTTGTTTAATAAGACAACATCTGTACAATGATTTTCTGAGGAGCAGTGTATCTATGCATGTTAGGAAAACAAAAGTGTTGATGAATGAGTCTTACTTCTTCTTCAATATCAGTGCAATTAATGTCAGTAAAGGTCCTAGTCTTTTCCCCTCGACTTTCTTCTTTTAATACCGTATTGCCATCCTTCTCCCATCCAAAAGGTTCTTTGATTAAATCATGTGTAAATTGGAGTATGACCCATTCACCCACTGCATACATGACTCTTGCCTCTAGCACCAATGGGTCGTGTAGCACTGGCTATAACGTATTCATAACCTGCGTGCACCTTTGAAAGTCGGGTTTGTAGATTGGCAATTCAAAGTATTTGTGAATGTTCGCTTTCTTCATAATGTCAATGGTTGATGGGAGCTCATGTACCACCTTAAAATCCTTAGACATCACTAGATAATCCCGAGCTTGTTGATCCTCTCTAAACCACTGTCCTTTTGCTTTAGTCACGCTCTGTGGAGGGAACTCCATCACTTCCTCCTGAATGGTTGCTTCAGAATCTTCGGAGGCCATCTGCATGTATGAACAGAGCATTAGCTACTATACAAGTTATGGCATTAGTGTTGTGTGTTGTAGTAGCTTTCGTTCTTTACGTCGCTCCGTCCCCTTTTAGTGTATGAGTTATATTCCTTACCGCATATATTTTTTTCATTTTATCCTGAAAGAAACAAGAATTAGCATAGCCGAAGCATTTATTTATTTACAGAGTAGGTTCATTCCTAGGAAGTAGAAGCTATGACCTATTCCCCGTTGGAGAATGTGCAACACTAATTCTATTAAGCACATCATGTGCCGAATGCCTGGCCTTGTATTGTGGCCCTATCATGCATACTCTAGCTGCATTGGAAGCTTCATGTGTGCAACAGAAATCTTCTTGGTTCTAGTGTTCCATTCCTTGTTGTTGCTTGGGTTTCCAAATCCCTTTCGTAGTAGAGGTATTGAGCCTTGTTTTTTGCTCATTGTGCCGTTCTACATGTGTATCTCTTCTCTTTTTGTTTGTTGGAGGTGTGGGGTCTCTTCTCTTGAGGTATCTATGACAAAGCTCGCTAGTCCTTATGGTACTTTTGTGTTGATATAATGTTTCCTGGTGCTTGTCTATCTCTTTAATGGCCGCTTGTCTGACCTTCTTGGGAATCCACATTTGTTGTCTTGTTTTCTGAGCTTCAATCAAAGGCCTAGGAAGCCATACTTGCAAGAGTCGTTTTGGTTCGGATTGCAGTGAAGAAGAATTCTTGCCCACCTTCTCCTCCTGATGAGCTGGTGTTGCGATCTTTGATTCCTTCACTTGATCCTTGCGCACCCATTTGAAATTAATGGTTCCTGAATGCGAGTAGTTGATGGTGGTTTTCCAAGTTGGTGATCGTTCTTTTGCGTGAGAAACTCTAAGAGTATTGATCTCCTTGGTTTCTTTCTATTCATCACTCAAGTAGGATGAATCCACTTTTCCCTTGGATACATTAGGGTTTGAAACTTCTTCTCCTTTCGGACCTGCTTCTGAGTGATTGGTGCTCAAATCATTTTCTACATTCTCTTTTATGATCTGTTCCGCACTTTCGATGACTTCCGGTTTGTGTGAGGGTATCTCCCCTAATAGACTAAAGATTTCCTTGTGCCCTATCTTGGCTGAAATGTATCCTTGCGCTAGGTGGATGCTTACCTCATTCTCAATGATCCAGTCTTGTCCTAGTATCAAGTTTTCTATTAAATCTTCATCTCTACACACTAGAACTCGTTGTTCCATAGTTGAATTTCCTAGGTGGAGGGATACCATGGCTTCCCCAATGCATGTTATAGCTTGACCTCCAACCCCTATCATATGTGCTTTCGTGGGTGTCGTAATCGTTTGAAGATCTCGGGTGACCATATTTCGTATGCAACTGAGTCCTGCTCCTGAGTCTATCAAGGCATCTATCAGCCGGTACTCCATTGTTCCAATTCCTAGGTTTAAGTAAGGCTGGGACATGTTGACATTATTCGTGTCATACTTATGAATCTGGTAATTAGCCATGGGAATAGGCTCTTCTCCTTGGAGATACCATTCATCTCTTTGCTTTATCCACTCCTTTTGTCTCTTAATACGCTCTAAGGCTTCTCGCCGTGCCTCCTCTCTAATCTGTTCTTCCTCTTTCTTCCTATTTTGCATACCTACGAGGCGTGCTAGCATTTCATCCATCAATGGCTCCATATATCATTTGACTCAACATCCACTTATGTAGTTAGGAAGGACATCTCCATCTAGAGTAGCTAGATTAACTGCTCCACTCGTGGAAATCCTATTGATGATTAGAGAACCATATCCACGTTTTTGTAATTTGTTGACATGTTGCTTCAAGGTGTAGACCAGGACCAAGTCTGCTTCTTTTAGTCCCTTGTCTTTTATGTGTGTATCATAATATGCCTTTTGTCTTCTCTTGGCCACGTAAATCCCTGCAAACGCTTGTATTCTAGTCTCATGCAACTTCTCAATTTGGTCTAATTTCTTGGATAATTCATCTCCTGTCCATTCATACTGCTAGGCTACTCTCAAAGTGGGTACTAAAAAATCAATTGGCAGAATTGCGTTCTGTTCGTATACTAGATTGAATAGGGTAGTTCTAATGGCAGTCTTGTAAGCGACTCGAAAGGCCCAAATTGCATGATGCAATTGTTTGTCCTAGTTAGACCTCCCATTATTGATGATCTTTGTCAATACTGTGCATAACAGCTTATTGGAACTTTCCGCTTGACCATTGGCTTGAGGGTGGTATGGGGCTGATTTTTTATGGATCACTAAGAACTCATTCATTAAAATCTCTATTACTTCATTAATGAAATGCATTCCTCGATCACTCATAATCTCAATTGGTAATCCGAAGCAAGTGAATATGTGCTCAAAAAGAAACTTAGCAGTGATTTGAGCATCGTTCCTTCTAGTAGCCTTTGCCTCTACCCATTTTGTCGAATAATTTGTGGCTACTATGATATATTCAGCATGAGACCCTTTGGCTGGTGGATTAATGGGTCCTATGAAATCTATACCCCATTTGGAAAATGCTCTAGCGTAGATCATAGGTCTCAATGGCATGTCATCTCTCCAAATCGGGTATTTAGCCCTTTGGCATGTCTCACAACTTTGTACATAGGTTTCCGCATCCATATGTAGAGTTGGCCACCACAAGCCCACAAAGAGGATCATTTTTATGGTTCTCTCGGTTGAAAAATGACCTCCTACAGCACCTGCATGTGCCATCTCTAATATGCGTAAGTATTCTCCTTCATGCACACATAGCCGTAATTGATTGTCTTTCCCTATCTCAAACAAGTGTCGTCCCATGAGTACATAATCCTTGCTCATTTCCTCTAGGGATCGCTTCCTTGCCAAGCTAATTCCCTCCTCATGTTCTCCTGTCTTTAGGAATTTCACTAGTGCTTCACTCCATTTGGGTGCTATTGTAGAGAAAGGTAAGGATGTATGTTCCTCAGGAATGGTCTCCTGGCATTCTACGCAGTTACTAACATAATCATGGATAGTTTTAAGCATATCAAGCCAGTATACTCCTATACATTTCAATTCTCTTAGAGTTCCATGAATTCCTTTGTGTGTCCTCCATTTTTTTACATGAGCTTGTTCAATCAACTTCACTTGTTCGTCTTCCTCAACACATCTAGATAGTACACCGTTGGGTTCCTTATGGTACACACTCCCTGCAATAATGTGTAAATTCCTTGACTGCAGAATTTCCTTTTTACTCTCTTTATTGATTGAGTGCTGAGGGCCATGAGTGAGTATCGGAATTAGTTTTTTTGCCCACTTTGGACACACTTCCAAATTAAATAGGTAAGTGTCTGGCAATTCATCGGGCACTCCACTTGGTGGTTCTCCATGTGTTAACCTAGAGAGGTGATCTGCTCTTACATGGGTATTTCCCTTTTTCACTATTACTTCAAAATTGAACTCCATCAATAGTAGAAACCATCTCACAAGTCTTCCCGTGTTACAAGGCTTATGACTAGGTATAAAAGGCTTGATGATCTATGAAGAACTTGAACTTGTTGGCTAAGAGATAGTGTCTAAATGTTTTCACCGCATAGACCATTCCCAATCCCTCTCGCTCTGTAGTTGTATAGTTCCTTTCAGCTTGATTCAGTTCTCTACTCGCATAGGCAATTGGGTGATCTAACTTTCCTTCGTCTGTCGATTGAGCTAAGATGCATCCTATTGCATAATTTGAAGCGTCCACATGAATATGGAAAGGTTTGTTCCAATTCGGTGTTTTTGAAATTGGAGCCGTGCCAAGTCTCCTTTTTAACTCGTTAAATGCCTTTTCGCATTCATCAGTCCAAGTGAATTGAGTCAATAGTCCATACAAGGGTTTGGCAATTATGGCATACATGTGGATAAATCGACGGTAGTATCCACAATGTCCCATAAATGCTTGCACCTCTTTTGCATTCTTCGGTCTAGGAAGCTCCAAGATGACCTTAATCTTGTCTTCATCTGTAGATCTTCCGTTCCTAGAGACTATGTGTCCTAAGATCTTCCCTTGTCTTACCATGAAGACACACTTCTTAGGGTTCAGGTAGACTCTATATTGTCAGCATTTATCAAATATCTTCCACAATTCAGGAATGTGGTCTTGCCTTTGATTTGAGTATGTACATAGGTCATCTACATACACTTCCATACTCTTCTTCAGGAATTCTTTGAAAACATGACACATCAACCTTTGGAAAGTAGTAGGTGTGTTAGTGAGTCCAAAAGGCATCACTCGGAAAGCATAGACTCCCCATTCTATCGTGAATACGGTCTTATGTTGATCCTCAATAGCAGTGGCTACTTGGTTGTATCCTGAGAATACATCTAAGAAGCTATAGACCTCCTTTCTTGCAACGCTTTCCAATAGATGGTCAGTGATGGGTAATGGGTAGCTGTTGCAGATCTTGGCTGCATTCACTTTCTTTAGATTAACGCATACTCTAAGTTTTCCGTTCTTCTTAGGCACAACCACTAGTGGTGATACCCATTTAGTATGTTCTATCTCATAGATGAATCCAGCTGCTAATAGCTTGTCTATTTCTTCTTTAATTTTTGCAGCATAGACCTCATTGTATGTGTAAGGGCGTTGTTTAGATGGTTTTGCCTCTGTCGTCATTGGTATTCTATGGGAACAAATGGAGGGTTCCACACCCTTGAGATCCTTGTATGTCCAGGGAAATACGTCTCGATATTCCCGAATCAACTGTATCAATTCTTCTTGCTCATTTGGGGATACATCTTTTCCTATGTAGATACATCGTTCTTCCCCATCTTCTACTGTCACTATGATTTTTTTTGTTTGTTCTTTGTTGTCGTATGCTTCTCCTTCTCTAGCCTCTCTCTTAGGCATTTGAATGGCTATCTTTCTCTCTTCTACTTCGTACCTTTTAAAATGCTCCAAAACCTCAAAAGGGTAAGGATTTGGTTCGATCTTACTCCCTCTTTCCTCCTGCTTTGGTACTATGGGGCATGCTTCTATCGCTAAGACCTTGGTCATTTCCTGCTTATCTTCGGTTCGAAAGGTTTCTAGGTAGCTTTCTTTTGAATCAAATTCTGGCTCCATTTCTATACTCTCATATTCCTCTTTCCACTCCTTTTCTAAGATTTCCCCTGCTTCTGCCTCTTGAAGGACAACTATGTACAAATTTACGTCATAGCCTTCTTCGTCTACACATTCATTCATCGTCAAAACTTCCTCATTCACACATACATCCAAGGTTGCTAAGATTTCCATCAATCATGCGGTTCAAATGTTTCATCAGGAAAGATTTGAGGCATATACATTGATTCCTCTACCGATCGGTAGTTAGGATGTCCTATTGGCCACAGCTACCTTTTATTATCCTCTTTCTTGGCTTCTTTACACATCCATAATTGGGCGTCCTCATACATCCATGATTGATCGCTTGATCCAGCGCTATGAATAGATAGATCATCTTCTTCTTTATGTATGGAGTTCCATTGTAGTGGGGGTACATCTCTGTATGCAAAGGTATGCAAGTTTATTTTGGTGGTGTTTCCTTGATGTTGAAGGTATAATGAGTCTCATCCCCAATCTTGTACTACCCTAAGCTGTCTCATGAAGGGTCGTCCTAATATCATCTCATAGTTACTTGCTTTTCCAAATTGACAGACAGCTACCGTATGTTCAAATTCAACTCCACAACTGGTTAGCTTGATCTTTTCTAATATCCCTAATGGTTTTTCAACATGACCATCTGCTAATTGGAGCTTCATGCGAGTGGGTCGTAAGGAAGGCTTTCCCCATTTCTCCCAAATCTCCTTGGTAGCAATTCCTACTCCTGCCCCTGTGTCTAGTATAGCTTTGGTCATGTAGCCATTGTAAGTGACGGGTAAACATGTGTTACCTTCATCTCCTTCGCTAAATTCTCCAACCTTATCCATTGGGATTTGTACCTTAGATGGGTTTTCTTTTCCCTTGTTTTCCTTTTCGTCCTTCTCTTGCCCTAGTTCCAGTTGACCTGCTAATTGTTTCCATAGTTGCAGTTTAACCCGGAGTAGTTCTTCCACATTCAGTTGGCATTGTACTTTTGTCTTTTTAAGTTCTGTTAGATTTTGTGAATTCTTATCTGAGTTTCCCTTTTCTTTTCCTCGTACTGTGGGTGCTCAGAATATCATTGATTCCTTTTCGTACTCTCCCATGTAATTTGGTAGGGTCGAAATGCTCTAAGCTTCTTCTCTATTTCGGTCTAGTCTCGATACTTCCTCATATACTTCTTCCATGTTGGGACTCGGTTGATAAACTTCCACATCTAATTCCTCAAAGGGAGGTTTAGTCACTCCATTCCTTTTCCATTGTTCTTCTCGGATTCTATTCCATAATTCTTTTGGCCAGTCAGCCTCTAAATCAGGTATTGTTGACATAGGTTCGTCCTGGGTTTTCACTACCTCACATTTATCATCCTTCTCCTTAGGTTCTTTGTCCTTGGCTTTAACACAATCCTTGTATTGATCCTCTGCTATCCTTGTCTCGGGGAGGGTTCGGGTCTTTTCTAGGGTTGCTTATGCTACCTCTATGAGTTTTCTGCATATGGCAAGCCTCTCTTTTTCTAACTCTCCTTGTGGGTAAAGCTTTTCGTGTTGATCCACATTCCATCCAGTCTTAATTCTAGCTTGGTACGCTTTCAACCACATGTCCTAATCATCCGGTTTTGGGTCAGCTAGAATTGATCCTGGTTTCTCTGATTCTTGGATAGGTGATGGAATGGGAAATTCTTCCCGAATGTCTGGTTCTTTATGCTTTTTTGTGCTTTTTGTGTGTTTCTTATTTTCTTGACTTTTGTTTTTCATCCATTTTTCTTTGAGCTTCTCTCTTCTTTCCTTCCATTTTTGTACTTTCATGTTTTGGGTATTCTCACGTAAGTCCTCCGAATCTTCCACTATTTGAATTTTGGGGTTTAAGGTTCTATGGTTTGTTTGATCCAAATCCGGTTGTTTTCCTTCTCGTTCCTTCGTTTGTGCTCGTGTAATGGCCTTTAATGGTACAGTGTATTCCTTATCACTTCCCGGTGCTTCTATCACCTCGATTACATTAATAGGTGTAGTGTCTTGAGCCTTGTTGGGGTTTTTGGGGCAATCATGGAAGAGATGTTCCTTTCCACAATCACTGCAATATCCTTCCCAAGTCCTAGGAGCTTGTGGGTTGTAAGGCCAAGTGCATTCTCTGATAAAATGGCCTCCTCCACATATATAACAAGGTCCTCTTGGCATAGGTGTTCTGAGGGGTGGTCTTACAGGTGGTTGTACTTTAGGTGCGGTGTACATTAATGTTGCCACTTCTGGCCCATAGGCATAATCATATCCTTCGTATCCGTAGTAGTGTGGATCATAAGTTTGTTCATACTCAGACATGTTAGCATCATAGGGATAGTACTCCCCTTGTGATGGCTAGTAACCTGGGTTTGTCGACTCCACGCTGGTCATAGGTGATGCTGGTACGATGGCTCTTTCTAGGTTTTCCTCTGGTTGAGCGTACTTAACCGGTACCACATGTTGGGGCTGTGACAGTTGTGGTCCTAACACCGGTTGGGGTTGTGGATATTGTGCTTGCTCGTATGGCCTCGGTGCTCTTGGTGGTGTTGGGTAGGGATTGCACCTGGGCATATCTCTACTTGGCTCTCTAGGTGGATACCCATATGGCCGATACTGAGGAGGTTGTAGAGGCCATATTTGCCTATTGAATGGGCAATTTTCTATGCTGTGATTGGTGTATTTTTGTTCTATGTGACAATACAAGGATGTTCCTTGATAGGGTTGTCTATTGTAAGGATATGTCTGCGGTACACCTGTTCCTCCTCAAACACACATGTGAGTGGGGTGATCACCTCCACATTAGCTACATCTCCTCAACATGGGTACTCTTAGAGCTAGGTGTTGATAATTTCTCTGTCCTTGGACTCCCAATTTCTTCGCCACCAGCTCTGCTAATTCTTCTACATTACTAGAGTTGGATGTTACTGTGCTTCGCGTGTCTTCTGATTTAGTAGGGCTGGTTGTACTTTTGAGATCATCCGCTAGGTTGTCCTCTAAGTCAATACATTCTTGTAGACATTCATTCAATGTTTGTAGTCTCTTCACGTAGACTAATGTTCTCAGAGTTCCGTTTGTTAATCCGTCCAAAAATAATGATATCATTTTCTGTTGCGTAGGTCTTTCTGCTGTCAGACATCTATCCACATACTGATTAAATCTTTGGGCAGCTGTTTTCACAGTTTCATTAGGATTCTGCTTAAAACTATGGATTAACGATGCAGAATTGTGTTTAATCCCTCTCTTAGTGAATTCCCCAATGAATTCTTGAAAGAATTGCTCCATATTTCCAAATTGTTTGGGGTCTAATGGCTAGAACCAAGTTAGGGCCGTTCCTGTGAGGGTGAGTCCGAAAGATTCATACTGCACAAAGAAGTTGTCTACTTGTTCAGCTCTTAGAACTTGATTAAATTCGACAATGTGGTCGTACGGTTCTCCCAATCCATCATAATGATTCCTCATGCATTTGGCCACCTGAATAGATCTCAATCTTCTCATTGGTTTTGGTTGTCTGGGCATTACAGGAAAGGTGGGGATCGCTGGTCTAATTGGGGGCATCTCGGGTTGCACTCCTATTGGTAGTCGTGGCCTTATCGGGGGTCGGTATTAATTTCCTACTTCAGGGTGGGTCTGATTGTGTGTTTGCACTCCGAGTGTTGCGAATTGCACGTGAGTTCGGTTTGGAACACTCCGTTGGCTTGTTTGTCCCGACATTGTGTGCTCTACCTCTTGTTGATTTCTGAAGGGGTTCTGAGAGGTGGTTGCTTGTTCTCTCTGAGGGAATACAGGCAATCCCATGTACTTTAGTCGAGATCTATCTATGGCATCTACCAACCAATACCTTCTTTGGTTCTTGTCTAGGTATGTTACTCTAGACTCATCTTTAGGATCCTTTAGCTCATAAAATGTCATCGTACTTTCTTCTCTTCCTTGAGTAGGTGAGTCAATTTGAAGTAACAAGTCTGATCCATGGATCAAATAGACTTCTCGTAAGTAGTCTTCTTGAGGTATCAAGTCCCCTCTCAAGACTCGCGTTACTATTGACTTGCCTCTAGGGGTAGTCACTAACTCCTCAGGGTTTGGTCTCCCTGAGTTTTCTTGTCCCACTAACTCTCAACTCTCATTGATCAAATCAGGATATTCAGTCACTATGTAGATGTGACCCAACTTGTCCATGTATGCTCCACCCTCATACTTGACAGCAGGTCTGGGCACAATTGTTGCATCTAGGGAAGTCACCATCCTAGCCACATATCTGTTTAAACTATCCAGGTAGATGGGGATCTCCTGGGCATTAGTGGAAACATACTGTAAGGAGGTGTAGTATTCTCCTTCTACAACGATCATGAAGTTTCTCCCGGGAGGAAGACCCTACATGTCTTTCGAGGCCATGGGTATTTCCTCCTCTATGTCACTAGAGGTATCTGAATAGACAGAGCGGTGACTGACCTGAGCGGTACTTCCTATGGATGATATGACACTTCTCCGGCTACTTAGAACTCGTCCTGACCTCAAGTTCATTCACCCACCTGGGGCTCTCTTGACCTCTAAAACTCTCCTTAAGTGGCTCCTCAAATGCCTCAATTTCACCATTGAAAATGCTCAAAGTGTTCTGGACGATACCACTTTGGCAATACTACACTAGGCGATACCAAGTTGTTGACGATACGATACCACTTCAAGACACAATACGATACTAGTCCTTGTGATGATACGATACCAAATATGCTCAGGATAGGATACCTGTGGAGTTCACGATACAATACCAGAAGACTAGACGATACAATACTGAAAGCAACAGGTGATACGATACTGAAAGCAACAAGCGATACGATACCTCTACACTATGCGATACGATATTGGGAATTCTAACGATATGATACTAGTGCAAGTCATGACACCACAACTTTGCACGATACGACACTAAGAATTGCATGATACGATACTAATTCTGAGGGCGATACGATACCAAAATTAGCCGTGATACGATATTGAAACTTGACACGATACGATACCTGAGTATTGCACGATACGATACTAGTTGGTCACGCGATACGATACCAATGCAGCTGGCGATACGATACCATGGAACTACACGATACGATACTAGCACAAGTCACGACACGTTACCGCAAACTTGCACGATACGATACTGGAAAGTGAGACGATACGATCTTGCTAGGTCAACGATACGATACCACAGTGGATCGCGATACAATACCACTAGGCACTCGCAATTGCGATACCAACTAAGCGATACGATACCTGAAATGGTATCATGATACCACAGCTGGTGATCAGCGATACGATACCTTGGCAAGTATCGCGATACAAGGGAATTTTTGGTATCGCGATACCAAAAACTCAATCGATCGCGATACTCCAGCCAAATCACCTCCAAATTCAAAAAAAAAAAAAATCACCCCCTGGCTCTTCTCTCACCCCTCTTCACTCCTAGACCCCTGTTTCACAATTAGCACTCCTCCAATCACTCTGTCCCACCCCGTGATACCAAATGCGCTTTCAATCACATGTTAGTGCACTTCTATTGTGTTTTTGCTATTGAAATCTTAAGATAGCTTACCTTTGTGATGTTCTGCTTGTGTCTTGAGTTCACTAGCTAGCTTTGAAGGCCTGGAGTGCACGATACTAAGCGGACGATACCGATCGCTACCTGGAGACGATACCACTTTCTGAGCAAATGAGAAATGAGCTAAAATTTTTTTGGTTTTTATACCTTTTGAGAACTAAGGCTTATCCTACACTATCTTGACAATTTTTTGGGATTTTCTTGGTACTTTTCCACTTACTTCTCCTCCAAATCTCTTCCTAACCTAACCCTAACTCTTTCTTCTCTCCCTCTCTTCTAACCCTAAACCTAAAAACTCATTACACACACCTCCGGGATGTGAAGTAACAAGTGTTGAAGTGTTTGACTACTTGCCACTGAACGAATTCACTTCTACAAGTACGATTTCATCATTCTCAAACTATAACCATTGCGAAGGCACCTTGGTCGAGTGTGTTCCCTGGCAACGGCGCCAAAAAAATGTGTACCTAAGTCACAAAGCCTTAGGGACTTGTGTCAAAGAGACTAAATCTCGTTTGCCACACAAGTGCATATAGAGGGGAATTGACACACGCTTATTTGTCAATCCGATGAACAGACCTAACCAAATGTATGAGGACATGTGCTCACGTGATGGTAAATCAACTGGTTCAACCCTCATGCATGAGAAAAGACTAATCTATCTCTCAAACTCACTTAACTACTGAAAATGTCTGCCGCGATACCACTTACAACAGTTTTCACTAAATCAAGGATATCTCCTAGCTCCGAACTCTGAATATGGCCAATAGTCGATTATTTTGAAGCTCTCAATGAGACGCATCTATTGGTTGTAGTCTTGCTTGATTCTGACAATTGTGCTTCAAGTTATGATCAAAATAGTGAATGGTAGAAAACACCCACACTCACTCCACAACTCGTACTAGCTCATACACACACCACAGTAGCTCAAAAATAGTGGGGAGGGGTAGACAACAGTCTTATACACACATTCCTAGCACGCACACATAGAAGATCAAAGAGAAGATGAAAATCTGCAAGAAAGAAGTAAATTCGAAAATCAGGAGCTCTCCTTCTTCACAATGGCAAAAAGTCTTTACAAAGAGTCACAAAGTGACTTATATACATGTGCCCTAAAAATGGTCCTTTCACACAAGTGACCGGCACTTTATTGGCTAATCCCTATTCTCCTACTATTTTACAAGAAATATATTACAATGATTTGGGATTATGCATCTAGAGGACTCCTCTAGTGCATTTACATGGCTTGAGGGAATTTCCTAAGACTTTGAAGAAGAAAAATATGCCCATTAATTTGACAATTTCGGGGCTCCCCTTTCGTGCCTCTTTGCTCTGCAACATCCACCTTATCATCATCATCTACATTCATGCCAATAGATGCAAGTGACTCACATATGCTTTTGATTTTTAGGGTGTAGTCACTTACTGACATGCCCTTTTTCTCCAATGTATGTAGCTCATTCTTGAGTTGCAATTTTTGTGCCTTTGTATTGGTCTTATACAATGTGACTACACTATTTCAAGCCTCTTTTGGAGTCTTGGCATCCTATATGTGCCCAATCATGCAATCCTCCATGCTAACAGATAGCTTATATAGTACTTTTGTGCTCCTTGATTCCATTCTTCATAGACTCTTAACTGGTCTGGAGTCTGATTCCTCTCTAGTAACTATGGAGCCTTTTCATTCTCTCCTTCAATCTACTTCCAGTATCCTTTTCCCATCAAGAAATTCATCATTCTGAATATCCAAGCATGGAAGTTGTTCTTGTCTAGCTTATCACTCCTAAGCTGACTCATTCCATCTACATTTGCCATTTTTGTAATAATTCACACACTGCAAAAACACTACAAGTAGTACTTCTGCTTGAACATTTTTGCACTTTAAGGTGACCATTCGATCTTAGAAAAATGCAACTTTCGTGTATCAACAATGCACAAAACCGCTTGAAATTCTAGATTTGGAATATGTGAGTGTTTCCAAATAGGATGCAAGTTATAGTATTGCAAACTAACCTGATTTTTCTATGGGCCCCACTTTGCGAGCTCAAAATGGAGGTCGAGATGGCTCTGAAACTCTAATCTGAGGTCATTTGTGAATCGGGCTTTCTCCATGCCTTCTTGCATACTCTTCACCATCGGCCTTCTCCATGATCTCTCTGTAGCCACACTGGCTCTGATACCATTTCATGAGGATGGAGATAAGAAGAGAGCTCACACACACACTCTCACAATCAAAGAGGGGCACAAAACACAAATTGAGGCAAGGAAGGAATGATCTTCTTCTTCTTCTATTACATAAAAGGAATGTACAAGAATGACCTAAAACAACAATACAACTAGTGCAATATATAAAGAACAATACACAAGGAAAATTCTAATGTTGCGAATGAGCGAGCTCGTAGGAAACCAAATGTGTCATCACTCTTGGTAGATAAATCTAGTAAGCTCAATGAAGTATCCCTGACATATATCGATATGACCACTATACATGTCAAAGAAATGAAAATTTGATACATGTCATCCTAGATCATCACATTTTGAACTTGATATCTCAACATTTTTTTATAGATATTCCAATTCTTGGAAGATGCTACACTCATGAGTACTCTAATTGTAGGCATTTTTGCTACATGTGAAGAAGTCTCTTCATAATCAATACCTTGGGTTTGTGTGAAGCCTTTGGCTACAAGCCTTGCTTTATACCTATTAATTGAGCCATCATAATGCTTCTTTACCTTGTAGATCCATCTTGAGCCAATGACCTTCATAGATGGTTTCTTGGAACCTATTCCCAAGTATAATTTTCTTGTAGAGCTTCTACCTCTTCTTCCACGGCATCCCTCCATTATGGTTTCTTCTTGGCCTCTTCATATGTAGATATTTCTTCTAAGTTTTTATCATGAGATGTGTAAATCACATTCTTAGTGACCAAAGAGGTGTCATAATCATACCTTTCTGGCTTCCTTTTCTCTCTAGTAGACCTCCTAATAGTTTGTTGAGATGATTCTACCACATCTCTCAACTCCTTCACTTTGGCTTTGCCTTTGGAGTTCCAAGGGTTGTTTTCCCTTCTTTGAGTCTTCTATTCTTGTTCAGAATCACTTGATTCTTCATTTGTATGCTCAATCCTCTTTGACAATGCTGGAAAGTCTTCCTCTAGGTCATAGGGAAGTTTGATTTTCCTGCAATCATCTTCAAACCAAGATTTGTTTTCATCAAACACAACATCTCTACTTACAATAAAACCTTTATTGCTTGGATTATATAGCCTATAACCTTTTTGATTAAGGCCATAGCCAATGAGTATACAGTTCTCTACCCTTGGATCTAATTTGCCTCTTATTTGTGAAGGTATGTGTGCATATGCTATGCACCCAAAGATCCTACAATGATCAAGGCTAAGTCTTCTTCCATTCCATGCTTCATAAGGTTTCATCCCATCCAACACTTTTGATGGGAGTCTATTGATTAGATAGGAGGCTATGAATACGTCTGCCCATAGGTAATTGGGCAACTTTTTCTCATTTAACATTGATCTTGAAGCGTCCACTATAGTTCTATTTCTCCTCTCTCCGTTTTGCTCTGGGGTATACTTGGTTGTAATTTCTCTCTTGATTCCTCTCTCTTGGAGAGAAGAATCAAAGTCATGGGAGAAATATTCTCCCCCTCCATCTGACCTTAGCCTCTTCAAAGTTTTACCTGTTTGGTTTTCTACAAGTGCTAGATATTTCTTAAAGCATGAAAACACTTCATATTTATGCTTCATAAATTGAAGTATTGTCCATCTGCTACGATCATCAATGAATGACAAATAGTACCTGGATCCAAAGATTAAAGGCTCCTTGCTTGGTGCCCATACATCTATATGGACTAGCTCCAATAGGTCTCCATGAATGTATCCTTTCTTTGTGAATGGTTGCCTGTGAGACTTGCCAAATTGACAAGCACTACATTTGTAAATCATCTGTTGTTTGGAGATATTTGGTAGACCAAGCACACTTTGATCCCTACTGATTTGCTTCAAAGCCCTTTCACCTATATAAGCTAAGCTTTTGTGCCAAATATCCAAATCTGATAGGGTTTGGCTCCCATAATTCAACAAAGAAATGTTTCTAGTATCTTGGAGATCAAATGTAAATAGTCTACCTAACTTTTCTCCTCTTTCTATCCTCTTGAATCCCTGATGTGGATCCTCTATAGATGCTCGATTCTTTGTGAATCTGACCTACAATCCTTTCTCAACAATCTGACCTACACTGATGAGATTTTTTCTGATAGTTGACACATACAATATTGTAGCACAGTGATGAGTAGCACCTCCTTTAATGTCAATCCGGGAAGACGTGAGGATGGTATGAAGACCTCGAGCAAGTGAAGGCACAAGTGCGTGAGTGAGAAGCACACCAACATGCACACACATACACACACATGCGCACACACAGTAAGACAAAGAGTGAGAAGCAATGGAGTTCTTAGATTACTTTCAAAAAGCTCTTACAAGTTCAGATCACTTACAAGCTAACCTCAAAAATGAGCTCTCTAGCTCTATTTATAGTTTTTGACTAGGTTTTGGCCTTGTCCAGACCTAGTGTCCAGCCTAGTTAAAAATTAGGTTCCAAGGCCAATTTGAGGGCTTAAACGGAGTCTAAAAAATACGAAAATTGATATGTAGGTACTTCTAAGGCTCCTCAAGCTCAAGGACTCCTTGGCTTGCACAAAATGGAGCTACAAAAATATGAAATGGTATTTACAATGATTGTTAGTGATAAGAATCACTGTTATAAAGATGTTGATTTGGAAAAATTTGAAGGGCCTATCTGCCAGATTTGCGTCGACTGCTTTGTCTACTTAATCCTTCACCTCGCTCTGACTCTCTCCGCTGGCTTCCTTGTCTAGTCAGTCCTTGGGTGCCCATACTGCTCTCAACACCCCCCCCTCTCTCGCGTCTGTCGTCCCTGACAGACCCTTGTTGCTGGGAGAGTTGGATGTAATATTCTACAACCTGAGTGGCAAGCTGATGTTCTTGTATGCGTAGTCCTCTGGCCAAGTCTGTCATCATACGATCCCAATCAATTGGTCCTGGAATGTCCGGATGTGGCAGACGTAACTGATCTGCATGGATCGCTTGTTCTACTACGAATAGATGTAGCAAATGTGTGGGTCTAGGAATGAAAATTTCTGAATGATATTCCCAGAATCCCATAGAGAACATTTCCTCAAATGTCTGCTTGAAGCATGCGGGTAAGTACTTTATTCGTGCATGCCACGCTAAGATTATAGTGACCGAGGGAGTCTGGCAATGTCGTAGACTAAATCCTTGTTACCTTGGGAGAATCCAGGGGCAGAGATGTATGGAGCTTGTACCATTCAAAAGGTTTTGAAGACAATGGTCATGAGCTCGAATATTTTCATACACATTTTCGCTGCTATGTTGGGTACATTATTTAGACGTGTAGACCAGTGCCGAATTGTTGATATCATGTAGGCTACGGTTGGGGTCCCTCGAGGTGGAGCAAAATATGGATAGTTAACCCAAGCCGAGCATTCTTTATTGTTGCGTACCTTGATCGCAAATGCTTGCCAAGATCTGCGACGTACCATTGGGCAATAACATGGATTATACTTGATATACAGTGGCATGGTTGCCCAGGTGCTCATCATCTCAGGGTAATCGGTTAGTAGACGTGCACCCCAATTAGGCTGGAAAATCGAGCCCGCACGCGCATCTGTCGGTAAGTCCTCTGGCTCAAATTGAGTGGCAAATGTGGGCTCCTTCCCTGTATGTCTTTTAACTTCTGCATTATAATCATGTGGCAAGACAAAATAAGGCATGTATTGCGACTCTGATGTTGTGATTAACCGTTGGTGGGATAGGTTCTGAAAGTAAGAAGACCGAAGGACAGTTTCTTCCAGATTTGTGAGAGATTGCATTTGCACGGCAACGCGATCATCATGTGTCTTACCCACTTTCTCGACCCTTTTGACCCAATCTAGAACTTGAATTTCTAAAGTGTCCTGTCCTTCCTCTGTAGTCCGACCACCGGGTGTTGGCATTGGCTCGTACGGCTCTTCATAGCTGTCATCGACGGGGATTTCCACTACTGTTTCAGGTTCTGGTTCTTCAGTGGGCGAGGGTGGCCTTGCATATGGTAAGAGGCGTGCTTGGAGTTCTGCCACCTGTTTCCGGAGGGTCTCTACTTCTTCTGTAGAGTGTTGCAAGATTACCAACTCCTGTTGCGCTGTGGGGGCACTGGCTATCTGTTTCTTTAGGTCTGCACATTCAGTCTCTAACTTTTCATATGACTCCAAGAAATTTGCATGCTCCTCAAGTAAGATGCGAATGTCTTCCGATGGGACTGCTCTATACTTGGTAGGGCTAATGGTTGCTCCTGCAGTTCCTTCCATAGCCGCTTCAAAGTTGTCTTGGTTTTGTTGTTGAAGCCTCTTGTTCTCTTCTAGTGCTGCTGCCATATGCTTCCTTAATAGCCCAAGGTTGCGTTTGAGTGTAGCATTAGATATCATTTGCGCTTGGAGCATTGTTTCTAGTTCCTTGACTGCTTGATCATCTACTGTCGATGTCTTTGATTCCAATTCGGAGTGAGCCTGTTGTAAGGTGCTATGCTCGGTTAGGAGTGTTTGGTAATCAGCTTCAAGAGTGTTGACTCTAGCTTGCAGACGCTGAGATTCTGCCTGGAGGGCAGCAGTGCGTTCTTCCAATTGATGGTATTCTTGTTGTAGTTGATGTGCACACTGAAGTAATGTATTGAATGTGCTATTTACATTATGAGATGCAAGGGGAAAAGTTTGAAATGCAGGGGAGGTGGGATTGGGGAGGGGGGTAGTGAATGTTGTGTGTGCCAATGATGTGGTGAGTGGTGAGGTGGGGGGTAGTGGAGGGGAAGAGGGTGGAATTGTGGGGAGAGGTGTTGTGGTGGGTGAAATATCCATTGGGTCAGATAGAGTGGTGTGTACAGGGGTGTTGCTCTAGCACAATGGTGAGAACCACGTTAAGAATCTCCACCTCCTTAATGTCAATCCGCGGAAGAGATAGGAGTGATATGAAGATCGTGAATGTGAGATGAAGTGAGAGTGAAGGTGAGAAGCATAGAAATGCACACACACATACACACACACTACGAAGAGACAAGCAAGACACAATGGAAGGTGAGAAATCAACTCTATTACTCAAGAACACTATTACAAGCTCAAAAGAACTCTAACCTCAAACAAGCTAACCTCCAAAATGAGCTCTCTAGCTCTTTTTATAGTTTCTAGACTAGTTTTGACCGGTTTCACATCTAGTGACCGGCATAGTTAAAAATTAGTTCCTAGATGCTATTTGGAAGGATAAACGGTGTCTAAAAATAACGAAAATTGATACGCTTGTTCTACCTAAGCTCCTCAAGCTCAAGGACTCCTCGGCTTGCACAAAATGGAGCTAAGGATTACAAAATGGGGTTTCCTATGTTACATATGTTACAATAGTGATAAAAATCACTGCTTCCAACACCCCCCTCCCTCTCGCTTCTGTCGTCCCTGACAGAACCTTGTTGTGAGGTCTGTTGGATATAGTTCTGTAGGAGGTCTTGAGCGAGGGTGTGCTCGGAGATACGAATGCCTCGGGCCAGATCGGCCTCGAGTTTCTCCCAATCTATTGGTTGCGGTTCTTCTGGTGGCGGGAGCTGATAGTGTGTGGAATAGACCATTCGTTCACAGGCAAATAAGTGTAATAAATGTGTAGGCCTGCTTATGAATACCTCGGAATGGTATTCCCAGAAGCCGGTTGTGAACATCTCTTCAAACGTCTGCTTGTAGCACGCGGGTAGGTACTTTATTCTGCAATGCCAGGCATAACACACCCGTAGCGATGGCGTTGTACTCATATCATATACCAGGTCGAATATGCCATGCTCAAAGCCCGGGGTGTTTACATGAGGTGCCTTGACGCGTCGGAAGACTTTAAAAATCATTTGCATCATGTCAAAGATTTTGACAGTCATATGCGCTGCTATATCGTCCATATGCTTTAGTCGAGGGAGCCAGTGGCGAATTGTAGCTATCATGTAGCCTACAGTTGGTAACTCGATGGGTGGCTTAAAAGAGGGGTAATTCAACCAATCATGGCACTGCTTATTGTTTTGTACCTTAATAGCAAAGGCTGTCCAGGAGCGGCGTCGTGGTACTGGTCCCCAACATGGGTTGTACTTTAAGTGCAAAGGTGCCTTTACCCATGTACTCATCATTTCTGGATACTTCTGTAGTAAATCTTTTCGCCACTCTGGTTGATAGATCTCTCCTTGCTGCGCATCGAGTGGTAAATCATCCTCCTCGAATTGAGTCGCATGCGATGGTTTCTTACTTGTCTCTTTCTCAATGGCTAGCTGGTATTCGGCCATTAACATAAAATACGGTTTATACTGTAGCTCATGCCCAAATATGTATCGTCGCGGGGCCAAATGAGCAAAGAATGGAGACTGTAAAATTCTTTCTTCTATCATCGCCATGGCATGTAATTGTGCCTCTACTCTAGTTGAGTGCGTTGTTCCAAGTTCCTCAATTGTCTTCATCCACACGGGAGTCGGGAGTTCGTTAAGTCATCTGGCCTTCGGCCGTGACGCGTCCGCCTGGGATGGGTTGTGGCTCGTACCCCTCTTCAAACGTTTCCTCCACCGGGATGGTGACAGTTTCTTCCTCAACTAGTAGCTCAGGTGGGGAATCTGGCCTTGGTGGTGCTTCATATACTGCAATCCTTGATTCAAGGTTTGATACCAGGGCCCGTAATGCGTTGAGTTCCTCTAAGATGTCAGGAGAGGGGTCCACAGGTGCTGGTATGTCTTGGTGTGCCGGTTCTCGTAACTGGAGTAATTTGTGATCTTCTTTGAGTTTCTGTAACTCCTCGTTCATGCGGTCATATTCATCTAGCAATCTTACATGATCTTCTAGTAGCATCCTCATGGAGTCTGAGGGAATGGCTTTGAACCGACTAGGACTGAGTGGTTGGTCTGGATGGTCTAGGGCCGCTTCTAAGTTTTCTCGATTCTGGTCCTGTAAGCGCTAGTTTTCCTCCTTTGCTGCTGCTAGATGTCTTCTGAGTAAGCCCATGTTTCGTGTTAGCGCTGCATTGCAAACTGTCTGGGCTCTTAATAAGTTATCCAGGTAAGCAGTGGCTTCGTTGGTCTTTTCTTCGCTTTCTAGTTCTAATTTATGATAGGCCTCTCGTAATTCTTGGTATCGACTGTTCAATGAGGCATTCTCAATAGACAATAAATTAAGCTGCGACTGTAAGTCATTGGTTGTCCTCTGCAACTGCTGGTAATTATCGCCAAGAGATGTGAACTCATCTCTGACTTGCGTCATACACATGAACATCTGTCGCAATGCATTATCTACAGTGGGTGATAGTATTAATGGGGTGCTAAATGAAGATGTAGTGGATGTAGATGCAACGGGAACGAGGAATGGGGGTGGGAAGGTGGATGCTGTAGTGATTGTTGAAAATTGTGATGTGCCTAAAAATGTTTGTGCCGTGAGTGAAGTGAGTGATGGTGCAGTGGGTGGTGAGATGTCCATGTCATTGGACGTGTCTAGTGCAGTGACCCTGAATATGGGTGTGACCGTGGGTGCTTGTGCTGGTGTAAATACGGGATTTACAAAGGTTGAGGAGTAATTTACAGGGGGGCTGGCTGGTGCAGCTTGGTGGAAAGGGGAAATAGGGGTTACCGTGGGTCGGGGAGGTGAGACTGGGGAGAAGGTTAATGGCGGTAGGAATGGGAAAAGGGGTCGTGGAGGTGTGGGGAAGGACGGGAAAGATGGATGGAGGAATGGGTTGAATGGAAAGGTGGATGTGTGAGGGGGTAGACTGGGTCTAATGGGTGCAGGAATTGTGGGGTGAGTGGTCGTAAAGACGATTTCTGCTACGCCACCGGCAAATGAAGATGTTGGTCTGGGAGAAGGAGGGTGAATAGGGGAGGCTGGAGGGATGGGCGGTTGGGGTGGTCGGTACTTCAGTGACTACTGAGGTATGTACAGTTGTAGCGCGGGGTGGGGAATCTACAAGGATGGTTCCTGCTGCCAACGAACTTTCGGGGACGAGGCGTGCCTCCCTGGCTTGTTCTGAAGACTGTGCTCCTGTTGGTACACGAATGTATTCGTCGGGCTTTGAAAGTAGTCGTACTCTGCGGGGGTCAAACTGTGGTAGTGGCTTTCTTTGCAAGTACCTAAGTGCTTCGTTGGAGCCTACTGATTTGACTAACTCGCGGAATCCTTTGATGTATGCATCTTCGAATCCGCCTGTGACAAGTTCCTGTTCTATTATTGCTTGACTCTCTTCCTCAGTCAGCTTTTTGCGTGCCCAAACTTTTTCCATAGTTCTATACAGCTTCTTAATAGCCAGTGTGTAAGCTGCTGCTTCGTAAGTTTCATCTTCATGGGTACTTGTATCACCATGTGTGTCTCTTTGTTGGCCTTGACCATCTGTCTGTTCATGCTCTTGGGATTCCTGAGTTCCTTGGCTGGCTTCGTCATCGCCTTCGTCGTCATCGGTTGCTGTTCTTTCGTCATCAGAGCTAGACACAATCTGTCCTTGTGGCTGATCCCTGGGTGTGGTAGGGTAGCTAGGCCTTTCAAATTCTTGAGAAAACAATTGTCCTTCTGAAAACTGGAACTCATTGGAGAATGCATCGGGCATCTCAAAATCGAATGTTGTGTTCAGTGGCTCTGCTTGTTCTGCTTCTAAATGGGGTATTGGAAAAGAGAACGCTTCCGCACCAATAGTGGTCGGAAGTTCCGCTGTCGTGGTGATAGGTTCTGTGGTTGTGGCTGCTTGGGGTGCAACAGTACTGGTGGTGCCCTCCGTTACAACTGGTCTTGATAATCTGATATGAATAGGTTGTACTGTGGGAGTGGCTGCTGTTGGTGACTACTCTGGAGATGGTTGTGGCGAGGGTGATTCTGGGACTTGTAGGCATGGGATAGTGCCTCTCATCCGCTTTCCGGCTCTACCTTTGCTAGCCTTTCTAGCTTTCTTTGTGGTTCCTTTAAATGCCTTCAATTCCTCACTAGTCATGGCGCGCTCTATGGGTAAATCATATGCCAAACACATGTATATAATCCTTGTAAGTGCACAACATCCATTGATGACTTTCTTTCGTTCCCATCTATGTTGTGTCATATAGAGCTGATCAATTATCCAGGTAGCTAGATCAACCGTTTGAGGTCCAGTACATGCTAAGTATAAACCAAACCAGATTCTTTTGTGGGGCATGGTAAAATGATCCTGAGCTGGGAAAGCAAAATGTTGCATGCATATCCGCAATGGCTTGGAGAGCTCAGGTGTTATATCAGAAATATCCTCCCACTTAGTAACATCACCACGTTTCATCTGCTCTGGGACTAGCCGTTCTCTCTCCGTCGGAGTATGCGTTCCATGTATTTTGAGAGCTGCACGAATTAAATCTTTGGACAAATAAAACCTTCTGAATGGAGGGTCATTTACCAAGGATGGTAACATGAATGTTCCGGGTAGATCCTTGTTCTCTGAAGCTGTCAAGGTGGTTACTAGGTAAAAGCATCTGTAAAAATCGGGTTTAGGCAGAGGGTCACTAAAATATTCTGTAAATCCCGCTCGTGCCCAAACGTGCATTAAATCTTGTGTATTCTGCAGTCCTTCAAATTCTCTTGAAAAGAACTGGTACTTGGTCCATGTGCGAAGATCAAATGCCAAATTGGCCTCAAATATGAAATCAGCGTCTGCTAATGGTCCTGCTAGGCCTTGAAACCAGTGAGAATTACGATGAATCTTCTCAGTATATCCTCTAGGAGGATCGTCGATTGGCATGGGTCCTGGAAAACCTTGAAACTTTGGTGGTTGCATCGTAGGATAAGATTCCGCGAGTAATTCTCCAATATTGGCCATTGGTGTGCTTGGGCCAGCTTCTGATGGTCCTTCTTCGGTTTGCATGATGACTGACGAGCTAATGGAAAAGATCTGCTACAAAAGATTAGCACATTAGTATGGAAATTAATTATGATCCCATTAAGGTGAGACCGCAATCCCTTTCCATAACTGATGTGTAACCCGTGTAGCCAAGTGTGGTGAAGTGATTGATGCAATGATATTTTGCAGAGCTAATGCATGTCTCTAGACGCCTACATGGTCAGATTATGCATACATTTCTTGATGAGCTTCTATTATGCGGGACGTGGGGTTATGGTGTGTGAATTCATACAAGGTTTAGTTGAGGGTGAATTATTACAAGGGTGGTGTTTAAGCGGGGTGGGAGAATTGTTAGATAAGGGGATACAAGAAGACGTCTGGATACGTTTCGGTATCCATTTCCTAAGAGTCTTGGAGTGGGTGGTGAGTTTCTGCTGAGGGACAAAAAGTAGTATCGGGTTTGGTGGTATTGAGGGATGGAAAGATTTCTGAGGGGTATATATTACATGGCTTGAGGGTTGGGCTATAATACATTGCTTGGGTACCCAAATCTGCGTGGGTGTGGGTCGATTGATAAGATACTTCTTGGCGATCCAAATCTGTCAAGTATTGGTACTTGTAGAAGAAGATCGAGGGGACTTTGGATGCTGACTCTGCTTTTGTTGAAACTTTGTCCTGTTCTCGTCTGCAGTGTTGCAAATAGCCTGTGGTTGCTGTCCTTTTTGCACCCATATTTGTCTCGTGCCACTTGTTCTGTGATGTTGATACTGCTGCTTTCTTTGCCTTGTCTGGTGGTGTCGTCGGTCTGGGTTCCTCTGTTGTGGTTGAATCCTTCGTGGTTGGGTTTGAGAGGTCCAGTGGACGCTCTGCTTTGGAAAAGAAGGGAGATCCAACACTTGCGTGACCTGCCCATTAGGAAGTGATTCGTTATTTATCTTTAATCTAGGCCAGTCTGCAGCAAGTTTGGAAGGATGAGCACCGCAGGGTATTGTGCTCATTTGGCCGCTGATGCAACCCACCTGACCGCTGATTGTGTCCATCTGCCCTAGCGGTTGGGTAGCTGCCCCTTCTAGTTTGCAGGAAGCCCCAGGGAAGATCTCCTGTCGTCCTTCTGATTGACAACTATCCATAGCCAAGCCCGAGTGGGTTGGTGTAGACGTAACGTGACTGATCTGACCCAAGATCTCCCGGTCTTCCGTCGCATGTATTTCATAGGGTCTAGGGTTACAAACCTCAGTCGGAATGCCATTAGGGAAGTCAAGCGGTATCACTCGCTTCTGCTCTAAGGTTCCAACCTGTAAAGAGCCTTGTCTAAGATTTAGGTCCACTGAGTGATCGTATAGCCAATCTTGGCCAAGGATTAGGGGTTCTATCAGGTCGTCATCATGGCACACTAGTAGCTTCGCTGTCATGGTCACATCCTTAATGAGGATAGGAAGGTCCACCTCACCCATGCAAGGGGTTTCCATGCCTCCTAGCCCTATGAGGTATGCCTCAATTGGCCGCATTTCTATTCCTGAATCCTTATAGTGGGACCATCTAATCGCACTAGTCGCAGCACCTGAGTCAATTAAAGCCCTGAGCTCTTGGCAAGGGTTGTCGTGCTCTAGCCTGACTGTAATGAATGGTCTCCTGTCCACTATACTAGGATGAGTGGTTGACTTTACTTGACACATGGCCATGGGATATCTGGGTGTAGTTTCCAGATGGTTATAATGTTCTCTCCCCAGTCCTTGTCTTCTTAACTTCATGCGTTTAATGCGTTCTATTGCTTCTGCCTGAGCTTCCGCTCGTATTCTATTTTCTTCCTCTTTACGCTTCTTTGCCAACGTGAGTCGTCTAAGCATATCCTCAGTAAGAGGTTCCTGATATAGCCTGACTCTACAGCCACTAATATAATTAGGCATTACGTCTCCTTCTAAGGTGGCTAATTGTACTGCTCCACTTGTCGAGAGTCTGTTAATGATCATAGGTCCATAACCTCGCTTTTCTAACTTCCGTGTGTGTTGTTTCAACGTATATACTAGAACTGAATCTCCTTCTTTTAGGCCTTTATCTTTCACATGCGCATCAAAATAGGCTTTCTGTCGCTTCTTTGCTGCGTATATGCCTGCTGCTGCCTTTAGCCTGGTTTCTCCTAATCGTTCCAAGTCCATTATTCTTGCTGATAATTCATGGCCGGTCCACTGATGTTCTTGTGCAACCTTAAGGGTCGGTATCAAGAAGTCCAAAGGAAGCACAACATTCTGACCAAAAACGATCTGAAAGGGAGTTGCATTGAGTACGGTCTTGTAGGCCACTCGATATGCCCAAACAGCATGGTGTAACTGTTTGTCCCAATCTGAATGTTTGTTGTTCACGAGTTTCGTCAGTACGTTACAAAGGATCTTATTAGTGCTTTCAGCCTAACCATTGGCCTGAGGATGATATGGTGCGGATTTCTTGTGAATCACCATAAAATCCTGTAACAAATATTCAATGACTTGGTTTAGAAAGTGAGTTCCGCGATCGCTCACTAACTCTATAGGCAATCCATATCTTGTAAAGACATTTTCAAATAAGAATTTTGCAGTTATGTGTGCATCATTCTTTTTTGTGGCTTTTGCCTCTACCCATTTGGTAAGATAATCTGTCGCAACAATAATGTATTCCGCATGTGTACCTTTTGCAGGGGGGTTAATGGGTCCTACAAAGTCTATACCCCACTTAGAAAATGCACGTCCGCCCATCATGGGTTTCAATGGCATTTCATCTCTGCGAGTAGGAAACTGAGTTCTTTGGCACACATCACATCTCTTTACATAGGTATGAGCATCCATGTGAAGAGTGGGCCACCATAATCCTGCAAAGAGGATGGCTTTGATTATCCTATCGGGTCCAAAATGACCTCCTGCAACACCTTGGTGTGCAGTCTCTAGTATGCTCAGATAATCGCTTTCATGAACACATTATCTTAGGTATCCATCTCGTCCTCTTTTGTATAGATTATCGCCAATAAGTGAATAGTCTTGAGCTTCCTGCTCCAGACTGCGTTGTCGAGCTAAGGTCATTCCTTGAGGGAATGTCTTCGTCCTCAAATATGTCACTAATGGTTCACTCCAGCCTGGTGTGAGAGACATGTGATATAATGTAGCATGCTCTACTGGTGGTCTTTCACAACAAACATGGCATTCTTTACACAACTTGTAGACATCTGCTTCCATCGAATGCCAATATACTCCCAATCTATGCAGAGTCTGCAGTGTTCGATGTTTCGAATGATGTTGCTTTAATGCACCTATGTGTGCTAATTGCAACCAATTTGCATGTTCTGATTTGTCTACACAACAAGCAAGAATCTTTTGATTATCCTATTTATATATGCTTCCTTCTATGATTTGATATCTCTGAGACTTGGTAATCTCTCCTTCTTTGATCTTTATCTTAGGATTCTTGGGTCCGTATGTCAGAATAGGGACTATAGGTTTAGCCCATTCTGGTGCTATCTCAAGATTAAACAAATAAGCATCTGGTAATTCATCCGCTATTCCTTGAGGAGCTTCTCCTGAGGTTAATCTCGAAAGGTGGTCAGCTCTAAGATGTGTCTTTCCTTTCCTGACTACTACTTCAAAATCGTACTCCATGAGTAATAGAAACCAACGTATGAGTCGTCTTGTGTTACAGGGTTTGTTGACTAGGTACAATAGGGCTTGATGATCTGTAAAGAACTTGAATTTGTTGGCCAACAAGTAGTGCCTAAACTTCTTTACTGCGTAGATCATCCCTAATCCTTCTCATTCCATCGTGGTGTAATTTCTTTCTGCTGTGTTCCATTGTCTGCTCGCGTAAGCTATGGGGAGATCGATGTTACCTTCATTCGTGGGTTGTGCTAACACACATCCTATTGCGTAATTGGATGCATCCACATGTACATGGAATGGCTTACTCCAATCTGGGATAGTCAATATAGGTGCTGAGCACAAGCGTCGTTTAAGTTCATTGAATGAATTTTCACATTCATCTCTCCATTCAAAATTGGTTAAAAGAGAGTACAAAGGCTTGGCTATGATTGCATACATGTGTATGAATCTCCTATAATAACCGCAATGGCCCATAAATGCTTGTACCTCTTTCACATTAGTTGGTCTAGGTAATTCTGCAATTACCTTCACCTTTTCTTCATCCGTGGAGATTCCATTTTTTGACACAATGTGTCCTAGAATTTTGCCTTGTCTGACCATGAAAACACATTTTTCTGGGTTCAAACAAACCTGATATTCTCGACATTTGTCAAATATTTGCCTTAACTCTGGGATATGCGTCTGCCTGATATTAGAATGAGCACATATGTCATCGACATACACTTCCAAACTCTTGCGTAAGAATTCCTTAAAAACATGACACATGAGTCGCTGGAAAGTGGCGGGTGCATTTGTGAGCCCAAAAGGCATTACACGAAATGCAAATATGCCCCATTCAGTGGCAAAAGCCGTCTTGTGTTGATCTTCTGGAGCAATGGCTACTTGATTATAGCCTGAGAAACCATCAAGGAAGCTGTAAACTTCCTTGCCCGCAACTCTTTACAATAGATGTTCTGTGATAGGAAGAGGATAATTGTCTCTAATCGTGGTGGCATTAACTTTTTTAAGGTTAATACACACATGCAATTTTCCATTTTTCTTGGGCACAACCACAATGGGGGATACCCATTCGGTATGCTCAATTTCGTAAATGAATCCTGCTTCTATCAGCTGATCTATCTCCTCTTTAATCTTCGCAGCGTAGTTATCATTGTACGTGTAAGGTTTCTGTTTCGTAGGTTTTGCATCTGGAGTCATAGGGATTCTATGAGAACATATATCTGGATCTACTCCTTTCAGGTCTTTGTAACTCCAAGCGAACACATCTCTATATTCGTGCAATAGGGCAACTAGCTCTTCTTCTTCTTCAGCTGTCAAATCGTGCCCTATGTATGTACTTTTTTCTTCTTCTCCTTCTATGGCTACTATTATTTTATTGGTTTTCTCTCGGTTATCATATACTTGTCTGTCATTCGCCTTTCTATTAGGCATTCGTACCATGATTCTTCTATCTTCGATTTCATATTTCTTGAAATTCTCGGGTACTTCAAATAAAGATTCTGCTTTTTCTGACATGGTTTCTTTCTTCTTTCTTTTCTTGCCTTCACTTTTGCTAGTCACTTGAGTGGCTATTCTCACGTCATTCATAACTTCCTCGTGTCTCTAAGGGTGAGTCTCTACTTCGTAGAAATATTCTTCCTCTGATGCAAAGGGTGGGTCCATGATAATTGATTCTAAATCGAAATCGCTTGCATCCTCAAATGCATTAGTGTTAGGTTCACATTCTTCTAAAATTGCATCGCACATGATTGGCTCTATCGTAAAAATGGAAATGGCATAGCCATCCTCGTCACAGTGGGGTGTCCATTGTTCTTCATTGATGGCTACATCCATGGTTGCTAGGATTTCTGCCCAACCATGGGGTTCAAACTCTTCGTCAAGGAATACTACCGGTGCATATGTTGGATCTCGAAGGGTTCGTGGATGTTGTTCTGCACCTAAGGTCCTTGCTTCTAATCTTTCTTCCTCTTGTTTTGCAACTTTACACATCCATAAATGAGTATCCTCATGCAACCAAGAAGGATCTGATTCTAATGAGTGCACGGATTCTGTTTCTACTTATGTCTTATGGATGGTATTCCATTGTATTGGGAGTACGTCTCTATGTGAATAGTCTTTAAGATTGACTTTGGTAGTCACTCCTAAATGTTGCAAGTACAAAGAATTAGTTCCCCAATCTTGTACAATTTGCAACTGACGCATGAATGGTCGTCCCAATATCATCTCATATGCATGATTTTTTGCAAAGTCACAAATGGCGAAAGTATGCTCAAATTCTACACCACAAGTGGTGAGAGATATGCCTTCTAGTAAGCCTAATGGTTTTTCTATGTGTCCATCAGCCATTTTTAGCTTCATCCTGGTAGGTCTTAATGCTGGCTTACCCCAACGTTTCCATAAAGCGGTGGTAGCTATGGCTACTCCAGCTCCTGAATCTAAGATGGCTTTCGTGGTGTAGCCCTGATGGATTATCGGAAGATAAGTGTTACCTTCCTCTCCTTCGCTTACATCTCCTATCTTTTCTACTGGTATCTCTGATACCTTATTTTGTGATCCTATTTGTGAGGGAGTAGTAGCAAGCTCGGGGAATTGATTTGCTACATGTTTCCACAATTCTGGTTTTACCTTTAACAACTCCTCTAGAGTGAGATTACACTGTATTTTGGTATTCTTGATCACTTCCATGTTTCTAGGGATTACTGATTCTTCATTCCTCACTATTATCGTGGGTGCTCTCATACTAATAGACTTTGCTTCCCAAGGTCCTGTGAACTGAGGTAATTCTTGTAAAGAATTAGATTCAAATCCTATGTGTTCACTCAGTTGTTCCTCCTCTACACCATCGTAAATAGAGGGAATGTCTTGGGGAAATTGTTCTTGCAAGTCGTCTATTTCTTGAATAGGAGGATGAGTTCTTTGTTCTTTTCTCCATTTCTCTTCTTGGATTTCTCTCAAAAATTCATGAGAGTACCTATGTATGGAAGACAAATTGTCTTGACTTTCTGTATTGGGTACTTGAGACAGGGATGGTGCGTTATTTTCCTGTGTCTCTCGGACAATAGGGTTCCTATGCTGATCCTTTTTCTCTTTGCTCTCTATCAAGTATTCTAGCCTCTCCATTAGTCCTTGAAAGTGTAGTTCCGGTTTTGCCATGTTATTCCAATTAATATATCTAGAGGCTTCGAACAAAGCTTGTGCTAATTCTACCATCTTCATGCAAAGTTTAGTTCTCTCAATTTCTATATCAGCTCGAGGGTAGTTCTTACTCATTTTAGCTACTTGAGGTCCCTCTTTCAATCTAGCCTGATATGCACGAAACATCATGTCTAGATTCTCTGGTATGGGTTCCGCTAAAACTGATCCTAATTTCTGAGCTGGATTCTCTTGATTTAATTCCTGAGAAGTCAATTCTAGGATTTTGGCTCTAGATTCTTTTAAACTTCCTTCCAACTCAGTTATCTTTTTACTCCAGTTTCTCTTTATTCTTTCTCTAGAATCTTTCCAAGATTTTGTTTTTTTACTGCTAGATTCTGCAACTTCACTACTTCCGACTACTTTCTCTTGATTAAGTTGTTGGTTCTGTAAGAGCACCTGGGCTCTTGTTATAGCTTGGATAGGCACGTACGTAGGGTTGGATCCATCTGCGTTGTTTACAATACCTATCACGTTGATCGGTGTCACATTCGAAGCATTGACAAGGTTCTTAGGACAATCTTTGATTATATGCTCTTTGCCACAATCAGCACAAAAGCCTTGTATGTTATAGTACTGTGATTGTCCTGTTATCGGAGGATGTGGACAATCCTTTATGAAGTGATCTCCTTGGCACCTAAAGCATGGTCCTCTAGGGCCCTGTGGTCTCTGTTGTCTTAATTGGGGCCGTGGGTTTGGGTTTGTGTACATCACATTAGCATAGTCTGGCTCCCAACTAGGTTCCACTGGTGGACTATCATAATGATATGTTTCTACGTGTTCTGGTGACTCTGTGTAATATGCGAGTGGACTAGCTACATGCGTAGAGTCAAAACTATTTGAGTTCGGGTCACTCTCTGTGATCAAAGGTGAAGAAGGCACTAAGGCCCTACTTAGGTTCTCTTCTGCAGCAGCGTATTTGACTGAGATGACATTCGCTGGTGGGGGTGGCTGCTGAGCTAAGACGGGTTGAGGTCTCTGTTGAGCGTGGTATGGGTAGTTCTGAGGAGGCCTATAGTAATAAGGCTGAGCATTGTATTGGCCTTGATACCTACCTGGCTGTGCGTATGCTTGTGGGTAGTTTTGTCTCACGGTTTGTTTGTTGTATGGGCAGTCCTGAGCCGTATGATTCGTGTATCTTCTCTCAATTGTACAGTATTGGCCACTAGGGTTGGCTTGTGGTTGTGGTGCATTGGGACACACATTTGCCATATGATCACCACCACAGGTGTAACAACGCTTGTTCATTAGTACCCTAGGTTTACTAGAAACTCCTAGTTTCTGGGCCACTTTTTCTGCTAGGTCTTCTATCGAGTTAGACAATTTTGTGGATGCTAGAGATGAACAGTCTGAGTCCTTATAGACCTTTGAGAGTTCCAACTGGTCTCCTAAGTTGTCCTCAATGTCTATACAAATTCTTACACATTGCTCTAGCGTTCTGGGTTCTTTTAGGTACACATAGGAGCGTAGTTTAGAACTCAACAAGCCATCTAGAAACAATGACACTTGCTTGGCCTGTGAGGGTAGCTCTTGCATTGGACATCGTTCAACATATTGTCTAAACCTACGTCCTGCCAGTCTAACTGTTTCCTGAGGGCTCTGTTTAAAGCTATGAATCAGCGAAGACGTGTCATGTCTAATCCCACTTTTAGAGAATTCAGTGATGAATGACTCTAAAAAGTGATGGATGTCTCTAAATTGCCTTTGTTGCAAAGGTTGGAACCAAGTTAAAGCTGTATTCTTTAACGTTAGTCCAAATGCGTTGTATTGCGTGAACATGTCTTCAACTTGTTCTGATCTTAGTACTTGCTTGAATTCTGCGACATGGTCATAGGGATCTGCTGTCCCATCAAAATAATTCTTCATTGATTTTACTAATTGAGTGGGTCTTAACATTCTTGCATGTTCACGTGGTCTAGGTAGAGGAAAATCATCTCTACCACCTGGTATTCCATGATCTCTTTGTCTATCCGTTCTATTAGTGTCCGTGGTTGTTCTATCTCTCCCTATGGGATGAGTGAAGCTTACTTCGGGTCTTTCTTTATTTTTCTCTCTTTGATTTCCATGGGCTGAGGATGTTCCTGCCCCTTGTTGACTTGTGTTCATGTTCGTTCTAGATGGAGGGAATACCATGTGTATGTGTTTTTAGCGTGGTCAGGCACCACAAAGACTCTTTTTGAAGTCTCATCCAAGTATACAACCTTTCCAGGTGTATCCGGGTCCTTGAACTCGTATATCGTGATGTTTCCTACCTCACTAAGTAGTTCTGTCTTGTATCGCCAAAAGGCTTCATCAGTTTCTTTATTTACAAACAACTCTATGCTTCTGTTGTCCTGAGGGATCCATTCTGGGATTAGTACTCGTGTCAGTACAGATTTCCCTCTAGGTGTTCTAGGTTCTTCTAATGGTTCCTTTCCTTGAGATTTAGTTTCCGTCTCTAGCTGAATCACGCCAAACTCATTGGTATTGTTTGGCTGCGTACTTAAGATGTACATTGTTCCTTCTTTGTCTATGTACGCGTCTCTCTCAAATTTCACCACTGGACGTTCCAATCCAATGGGTTGATCGGGGTTGTGCATTTGCACCACTTGCCTTCGCAAACCATCCTCATAGATGCGAGCACCTAATCGGTTGGTTCGGAGAAACTCTAGTTGTGTTCTATAGGGTCCTTCTGGTTTTTCTAAATAGGCTACATTAGACCCTCCTTCTGGTCTTTCTGTGCTAAATGCCATTTCTTAATCACTAGTATCTGAGCTCTCGTAGGGATAACTAGTGTTCAATTGTTGAGCCCACGATCGTGCAGTAGTTCTTACACTTGCCTCTGATGATCTAAGGCTTCGTCGGTCTGACTTACCTATATGTTTGCCCGATCTAAGGTTCATTAATTTTCTTCCTTGCACACTCAGTACACGCTCAGATCGTCAATGATTCTTTGTTATTACTTTCTTGATTCTTTTTAGATTTCTTTAGATTCTTGTCTTAATGTATGCGTCAGGAATTCGACTTTCTGTGGTACTTTGAGTTCTCGTTCCGTCAGACTTATGTTCTTTCCTTTAGGTTTTCGTGTCACACACCTTTAGCTTTAGTCTTGGACTTGATAAATTTAATTCTCTTGAACTTGAGGCGTTCCTATTGTCTTGAATCCACAATGCTACCGTTTACCCTAAGCTAAGAATTGACTGAGGGGGTTGAGTAATCTTCCAACCTCGAGTCAGCTTTTCTGGTTGCTCTGATGCCCAAGTAGTCGCGCTTCCCAAGCTTTATGCCCTTCACTGCCTTGCCTTGGTTGCCCTTGATTGCCCTTGCAAGACCTTTTCCGAGCTTTCCTGATGCTCTGGAGCTCTGTACCTCCAAGAAAACTCAAGAAAACAAAAGCACATGCAAGCACAAAAGCTCTCTCTCACTCTCTCGCGTGCACAAATGAGGGGAAATGAGGAGAATGGGTGGATATGGTGAATTTTCTGATTTTTTTGGAGATGAAGATGATGATGCGGTGATGAAGATGGAGTGTGGGGGAGGTGAAAAACACTAAAAACTAACTAAAAACAACAACAAAAACTGAAATTTTTACCTTCCAACGCCACTTCTTGCTATACTCTTACCATCACACATTCGTCCTAGACTCGATCCCCGGCAACGGCGCCAAATTTGGTGTTGCTCTAGCACAATGGTGAGAACCACGTTAAGAAGCTCCACCTCCTTAATGTCAATCCGTGGAAGAGATAGGAGTGATATGAAGATCGTGAATGTGAGATGAAGTGAGAGTGAAGGTGAGAAGCATAGAAATGCACACACACATACACACACTACGAAGAGACAAGCAAGACACAATGGAAGGTGAGAAATCAACTCTATTACTCAAGAACACTATTACAAGCTCAAAAGAACTCTAACCTCAAACAAGCTAACCTCCAAAATGAGCTCTCTAGCTCTTTTTATAGTTTCTAGACTAGTTTTGACCGGTTTCACATCTAGTGACCGGCATAGTTAAAAATTAGTTCCTAGATGCTATTTGGAACGGTAAACGGTGTCTAAAAATAACGAAAATTGATACGCTTGTTCTACCTAAGCTCCTCAAGCTCGAGGACTCCTCGGCTTTCACAAAATGGAGCTAAGGATTACGAAATGGGGTTTCCTATGTTACATATGTTACAATAGTGATAAAAATCACTGTTGGAGGTTTTTGAAAAGTATTTTTAAAACATGATTCTTTGAAAAAAGATTCGACTGGCTCCCTGCTCCGTCTTTACATACTTCCGCGTCTTCTATGCCTCTGGCTGCTTCCAGCAAGGGGCTACCATGTAGGTGGGTATGGTAGGTGAAGTGAGTGTGGTGTTCGTGTAAATTGATGTCATTGCGAACATCGGGGAATGTGCCTTTGAAACATTGGAGAGCGGATGAACTGCTCCACAAAGGACGAGTATTGGGGTGGTGAGTTCAGGTTGAAAGAGGTGTAGGGGCCAGATGGGAAGTGAGGGTCATGGAATGGAGGTACCCGTATTGGGGGATAGGCTGGGAAACACAGGGTGCCTTCTGTGGGTGCCGGGTTTCCAACCGCACTTGGAATTATGGGATGGCCAGTTATGGGTTCGGAGGATAGAAGGGTTGAAGTGTACAAGGGATTGGTGATGAAAGAGAAGAGGGTGTCTTGTGAGGTGGGTTCTCGAAATGAGATGATGTGAATGAGGATGGGTTATAAGTGAAGGTAGAGGTGATGACTGTCGTTTCTTCCATGGTGGGAGGTGGTGGTGGGGGTGGAGAAGGTGGTGATGGGGGATGCTGGGGTGAGATGGGTGATGTCTGAACGAAGGTTTCAGCAGAGAGGTCAATGGTGGTGGTGGGGGTAGCTGTGGTTTCAATGGGTACTTCTTGTTCTGTGACGGGTATCCTGATAGTCTTACCTACGCGTGGTAATGTGTCAACTCTGCGTTTGTCATACCTCACGGACTGGCGGACTGCGGTGTGGACAGCCTCCGGAACTCTTAAAGATTCTGACACTAATTTGAGGGTGTCAATGAAATGTTGATCCACCCCATCATCTGATAGCATTTCTTGCATTAAAGCTTGACCTGATACAAGAGAGAGTTGATGCCTTTCTTGTACTGCTTTGATTGTGTCGTATAACCTTTGTAGTTGAGCTGTATATGTAGGTGCACCTACAAGTTCTGGCACTTCTTGTTGCTCATCATGATGCTCTTGATCATAATCCTCCTCATCTTCCTCCTGTTCTTCATCTTCATCATCCGCTTCATCCACTTCAACTGTGGTGACAGGTACTTGGGAGGTTGTTGCCTGCGTTTGCACATTCTCCACTTGTTGTGCCTCTTCTGCCTCCAACTCTACATCTTGTAATAATTGTTCAAAGTCTTCATTCGTGAGTTCTTCCAAAGGTGCATCACTGGGAAATTCAAGATCGGTTGGGATGGGAGGGAATATCAAGTTAGGACCATCGGTGCTGCGTCTTGGAAGTCGGAGTGTGAATGGTCGGACTCTTCGGGGTGGAGGGGTGACATCTGGTGTTAGGGTGGCTCCACGTGGTTGAGCACATGGGACTTGGACAGTGCCTCTCATCTTCTTAGAAGGGGGTCCAGTGGATGTCCTGCCTCTAAACTTCTCTACACGATTCCGCATTAGGGCCCGTTGAATAGGGATGTCATAAGCCAAACACCTATAAATTATTCTCGTCAGAGCACAACATCCATATAAAACCTGTTTCCGCGGCCATCGTTTGTGAGCCAGGTGTATCTGATCAATTATCTAGTGGGGTAAGTTGATGGTGAGGCTTTGTGTCTCTGCCAGATACAAACTAAACCAAATCTTTTTGGGCGGCATGGTGAATCTATCTTGTGCAGGAAAAGCAAAGTGTTGCATGCACATGCGAAGGTGTATTGCAATATTAGGCATCATGGACACCATGTCCTTGAGTTTGGTGAGGCTTTGATTCTTCATGTAATCTGGTACTAGGGTTTCCTTCTCTGTAGGAATATGCATTCCGCGCATATCTAGGGCCTCTCTCACCAAGTTGTTTGATAGCCTGAACCTCTTGAGCTCATTCCCCTTTGTCAGAGATGGAATCACAAATGAGCTTGCACCTTTTGGTTTCTTGTTTGGAGTCAAGGTGTTGATGAGATAGTAGCATCGCATGAAGTCAGGCTTTGGGAGCCGTGCACTGAAATATGCATCCAATCTTGCCTTCTCCCATATCGAACGTAGACCTTCTGCATTTTGTAACTTCTCGAATTCTCTTGTAAAGAAATGGTATTTACCTTGCTTCCCATTGAAGTCCAACTCTGATTCCCATAGGTACGTTCCCTCTCCCAAGGGTCCTGCCACTTCACCAAACCAGTGGGAAGCTTTTCCGACGGGCATGGTATGGCCACTGGGAGGGTCCACAATAGGTATGATTTTGATGGCCTGCAATTCTTCTGGTCTTTCATTTGTCTCAGGCAAAACGGGTAAACTGTCTAAGTCCACCACTTGCTGGCTCGTTTCTGTTTGAGAGCTAGTTCCTGCCGTGAAAACTTCGTAGTTGGTTCTGTGAGAATATATGAATAAATGTTAACATTGCAATGGACACAAAAATGACATTGTGTCCCCTGTTACAACATTAACATGAGGTTCGGGAGAGGTTAGGGGGTTAGTAAGTGCTCGGTGCTTGTGTGTGTAGTTAGGAATTGGGTAGACCTAAGAGCTAAGCGGAATGATGTGGTGTGAGAGTGAAGTAGTTAGTAGGTGGACATGGATTTACAATTGGGGTCCGGGGGTTTATTATAAGTTTTAGGTTGCCAAATGCAATGGATAGGTTTTGATTTTGACTTTGTGGAGGCTCTGGAGAGTGTGATAGGGTATTTACTTGAAAAATGGGGCTTTTTAGGGACCCATTTACAAGTGATTCTACTTGTGCTCATGGAAGAATACGTGTTAGTGCGTGATGTGTAAGACTGGGCCTCAGATGTTCGCGTTAGTGAAACATGTTGTACAGGGTTTGGCCTTGGTGTAGCTATTTGAGCCCGCAAGCAAGCCTTAGGCATCCAGATTTGTCGTGATTGTGGACTGGCCTTCATTGACTTCTTGGGTACCCAAATAGACTTCACTTTCGCAGAAGAATTTATGAAGGACTTCTTATTAGTGTCGTGTTGTTGATTACTAATAAGAGGTTTTGGCCGTGGTGTTGACCTGGTCGGAACAGGGTGTTCGCCTTTTCGCCTCCATACTTGTTTCATTGGCTGAAACAATCTGCTTTGCTCCTTTTTTTGGCCTCCAGTATAGGTAGTGTTCTGCTTCTTCTGTATTCGATCTGCCTTTGGTTGCTGCATCCCTCTGGCCTTTGGAAGAGAAGGGAGTGCCTTCTTATCCTTGACTCCGTTGTTGAGACAATCCTCTTTCTGCATCATACAGTTTTGGACAAGAATAGCATTGTCAACTTCATGTGCACCCCTGGAAGGACCAGGAGTTCGTGCCTTACCTAATTCTTTGAGTGCCTCATTTTCCAATTCAACTGTAATTCGACTATGATTTACCCATACCTGAAGAAGTCCACTTCTTAGGTTTAGGTTGACCGCATGATCATAGATCCAGTCCTGACCCAAGACAAGAGGCTCAATGAGGTCCTCATCTTGACACACTAGTACTTTGACTGTCATTGCTTCGTCTTGAACATAGAGGGGAATTTCTACCTCGCCCATGCAAGGGGTTTCCACACCTCCCAATCCTATGAGATATGCTTCTATAGGATTAACAGTTAATTTCAACTCTTGACAGTAAGACAATTTAACAGCACTAGTGGCTGCACCTGAGTCAATCAAGGCTCTTACAGTCCTTGCATCCTTTCCTTGTCCTATATCTAAGGTTATAAAAGGACGTCGATCAATTATCCTATGAGAGCTGACACCTGAAACTTCACACATAGCCACGTGATATCCTTGATCTGCATCGACATTTGGCCTAGGTTGCTCTCTACCTTGTCTTCTTAATTTCATTTTCCGACAAGGATATATGCATGAAGACTACCTAGAGCTTGTACACACAGATGTATGGGGACCTAGCAAAGACCCCTCAGTCTCAGGATCAAGGTACTATGTGTCTTTCATTGATGATTATAGCAGATGGACTGTATTATACTTCATGAAGCACAAGGATGAGGTATATAATTGTTTTAAGAAATATCTTGCATTAGTTAAAAACCAGACAGGAAGGAATTTGAAGAGGCTAAGGTCAGATGGAGGAGGTGAGTACTTCTCAAATGAATTTGAAGACTTCTTGCAAGACAGAGGCATCAAAAGAGAGATAACCACAAGGTATTCTCCTGAACAGAATGGGTAGTTGAGAGAAGAAATAGGTTAATTGTTGAGACAGCTAGATCTATGCTTAATGAGAAGAAGTTACCTAACTATCTATGGGCAGAGAGTGTTTCTACTGCCACTTACCTCATAAACAGGTTACCATCTAAGTCACTTGATGGTATGACACCCTATGAAGCATGGCATGGTAAGAGGCCATCATTAGATCACTGCAAAATATTTGGATGTGTAGCATATGTGCACATTCCTTCTCAGATAAGAGGTAAACTAGACCCAAAGGCTGAAAAATGCATTTTCATTGGGTATGATTTAAATCAAAAAGGTTACAGGTTTTATAATCCTACCAATAAGGGATTTATGGTAAGCAGAGATGTGATCTTTGATGAAAATGATTCTTGGTATGAGAATGAATGCAGGAAGGTTAAACTACCCTATGATTTGGAAGAGGAATTTCCAAAACTTGGAAAGGAGGAACCTACTCAGAATGAAGACTCAAGTTCAGATGATGAAGACACTATCAACCTTGAAGAATTCAAGGCATGGAAGTCCAAGGGCAAAATGAAGATGAAGAAGCTTGAAGACATACCTGAATCTTCAACTCAATCAATCAGAAGATCTCAAAGAGAAAGCAAGAAACCTATCAGATATGGGTATGATACATCTCTTGTTACTAAACATTCAGTTTATCTTGCCAAAGATTTGTCAAATGAAGAACCAGGTTCATATGAAGAAGCAATAACCAAATCAGAATGGAAAGAAGCTATGGATGAGGAGATTGAAGCACTCAAAGAAAGTGACACATGGGAGTTAGTACCCAAGAAGGATTCTATGAAGGTAATAGGATCCAGATGGATCTATAAGTTAAAAAGAAATTCTGATGGAACAATTAATAGGTACAAAGCCAGATTGGTAGCCAAGGGTTTTGCACAAACCCAAGGCATTGACTATGAAGAGACATTTTCTCCTGTGGCCAAGATGCCAACAATCAGTGTTGGTAAGTGTGGCTGCATCAAAGAATTGGAACATGTACCAATTGGATGTCAAGAATGCTTTCTTGAATGGATGGATTTCAGAAGAAGTTTATATGTCACAACCTCCTGGCTATGAGAACCCTAAGAAGGTAACTTATGTTTGCAACTTAAAGAAGGCTTTATATGGATTGAAGCAGGCACCTAGGGCATGGAATTACAGGTTAACTACATACCTCCAAGACCAAGGTTTTGTCATGAGCAAGGCTGACACTTCTCTGTTCATTAAGAGAAGTAATTCAGAGGTAATATATCTCTGTGTTTATGTTGATGACATCATCATTACAGGTAATGATGTCAATGGAATCAGGTATATCAAAAGCCAGATGATGAAGGAGTTCAAGATCAATGATCTTGGTTTATTGAAGTATTTTCTAGGGCTTGAATTAGTTTACACTAATTCAGGGATATACATTACTCAGAAAAAGTATGTACAAGATATGTTGAAGAAGTTTCACTTGCAGGATGCTAAAGTAGCAAGCACTCCAATGGAGGTGAACCTAAAGCTAAGTGCCCATGAAGGTGATGAAGTCAAAGACATTACAGGTTATCAAAGTATGGTGGGTAGCTTGAACTATGCTACTCTTACAAGAATTGATATTGCATATGGAGTTAGTGTGCTAAGTCAATTTATGCACAAGCCAAGGATACCTCACTTAGAGGCTGCCAAGAGAATCTTGAAGTATCTCAAGGGTACATAGAACCATGGTTTGTATTTCCCTTACACTTCAGATATTGATATCAAAATTTATTCAGATGCAGATTGGGCAGGATGCAAGGATGATAGGAGGAGCACTTCTGGATATATTTCTTTTGCAGGTGACAAACCAATTTCATGGTCTTCAAAGAAGCAACCTACTGTTGCTTTGTCTTCCACAGAGGCAGAGTATAGAGGACTGGCTAATGCCACACAAGAAGCAATTTGGGTTAAAGTTTTGTATACAGAAATGGGATTGCATACTAGGTCACCAATTATCTTTGGAGATACTACAAGTTCTCTTCACCTTGCAGCTAATCCTATTTATCATGCTAGGACCAAACACATAGAGGTTCATTACCATTATGTGAGAGAGAAATTGATTAGCAAGGACATTCAACTTACCTATGTGTCAACCAACATGCAATGTGCAGATTTGTTGACTAAAGCTTTGGATGGAACAAAACTTTGCAGGTTCAAATCCATGATTGGATTACAGGAAATACTTGAAGATTGAAGATGAAGACTTAAGCCAAAATGTTTGGCTTGAGGGGGAGCTGTTGGTGTAAGTTGCAAGCCTACACATTTGGCTCAAAGGATGCATTAAAGTCTACACATACATGAAGAAGCATAGGAACATATGCTAGTGGCTAATTACCACTTTACCTCATTGTAAAAGTCAAATTGACTTGGAATCTTTTGTAATCACCTACCAAAGTGAGTTGTGGAAAAAGTAGCTCATTTGATTGAAGGAATATCTCCAAGCATTTAGGAACTTGATCATAGGGAGCCAAAATTTGAATTTGAATTCAAATCTTTGTTCATTACATATAAAAAGAGAACATGAAAAGTCGCGGGCAAGGGTGATGATTCCCGAGTCTCATTCTACTGATTTTGAGTGTGTGTAAGGACTATACTATAGCCTACACCTCTCTACACCATTAGGCAATGTTATTCATGCCAATGGGATTGTATACAAGTGTTCACTAATAGATACATTTACATCATTAATCTCTGAGTTCTCTGTTAGTCTACTCAAAAGTCTGTCAACTTGTCAAGAGCATATCTCGATCAATTCTTCACCAAATCAAGTGATTCAATAATTTTTGGATTCAGCTCAAAGCCATCTACATGCTATCAAAGTTTGAAGTAATTCTATTCAGCCATTTCAGAGAAATCTGCGTCGAGGTGAACTCTGATCATTTTCTGCTACATTCCTAAAAGGTCGAGGGTATAGCTAAACTTGCTAAATTGATTTCTCTTAGCATAGTTTATCTTTTTACATCATTCCACTCGCAAATGGTAGCTTACTAAGCTAATTAAATACCCCTAGAAGGAATTTTATCAATTTCTACTGTGCTGGTCACACTGAGTAAAACATCCAGCAGGTGTCAAGACAAAAATAGAAGTTTTTATTGAGTTTGTGAACTTCAAAGTTATCTGTTTTGGTTCAATCAGTACACACATCACTTCCAAAGTACATAGGCTATTTTTTGGTGTTATTGGAAAGCTAAGAAGGTCCACTTATCAACTCTGAAGCAAAAGAGGGCTGGTACAAAGAAGGTTTAGTAGTACCTACTCAGTCTCTTGGATCATCCATCCATCTTTCCCAACAGCTTGTATATATGCCTATTGCCCTAATGGGCTACTTATCTTTGTACATTCTCTAGTAATACATTTAGTATTGTGTGTTGTGCTCCAAGCTTCTTCTCCTTCCTTCTGTTGTTCACGTGCTTCCGCAAACGTCTATCTCTAACAATTGGTATCAGAGCAGGTCATCGCTTCATCTAGGGCGCTATCGACACCCCTCCGTTTGCAATCTCAAAATCGCGATCTGAGCTCGTTTCGGCCTCCGAATGCACTATTGTAGTGCTTGTGCAAGCTATTTTTTCTTTTTGTGCCAAAGGTATATACCAGTTTTTGTTCGCCAGTATAAGCGTGTCGAAGTCTGCTACAGGTTTAGCAGAATTCGTCTAGGCAGTTCTGTTCAACTTTTTGAGATACAGTCAATTTTCTCCATCAAGGTATTATAGTCACCGGCCATGGCTGAAAGCAGTGATGTATTCCGTATGTTGGCTATTGAGGATAAGTTGGATAGTACCAACTACCCATTATGGGCTTATATGATGCGACATGTGTTGGTTGCAAAAGGACTCTGGAACATTGTGCAAGGTGTCAAAAAACGTCCTATCACACCTGCAACTATTACAACTGGAGGTACTGAAGCTGATGCAGAAGGTGTCGAAGATGATGATATTCTGCATATTCATGTTCGTGCTATGGTTTCTGCTATACCTACTGCAGAGCAGATTCGTTGGGATGGCAGAGATGCCCAGGAACATGCTTTGATAGCCTTGTGTGTCAAACGTGCCATTATTCCTCACATTCGCTTTTGTAGAACAGCTAAGGATGCTTGGGATACACTTACCACATTGTACCAAGCTAGGAATGAGGCTCGCATTGCTTACCTCCGAAAACAGTTGGAGACTGAGCACATGAATGCAGGTGATTCTATGGACATTTTCCTAACAAAGATCAAAGACTTGAAGGAACAATTGATTTCTGTTGATGAGGTTATACCAGATAGCTCACTTGTGCAGACCGTTTTGAATGGTCTTCCTGATTCATATCAGAGTTTTGCTTCTTCTCTTCGGTTGATGATGAAAGGCAATCCAAATTCCTTGTCATTTGAGGAATTAGTCTATGTTCTGTTGCAGGAAGATCAATCCAGGCAGAACAGGTCCATTATGTGTGTTGCAGATCAAGCTTTCTTGGCTAGTCAGAAGGGCAAAGGAAAATGGAGCTCTTCTACTAGTAAGCAGAAATCTGCAAATGCTGCACATTCGAAGAACAAAGACAAAGATTAGACAAAATCAGAAAAGCAAAAATTGTTTTGTAAGTAGTATAAAGGGAATGATCACATCGTAAAGAACTGTCCAAAACTGGCTGCAAAAGAGGCAAAGAAGAAAGAGGTTGGAATGGTTGATGCAGAAGCCTCTACACAAAAAATGGAGTCTGCTAATCTTGTGCAGGAAGAAGAATGGGCGTTTACTACTGTTTGCAGTTTTGACCCATCTTCTCATGAGCAGTGCATGTCTGCAGTAGATTCAGATGTTTGGTACTTTGACAGTGGGGCGACCAAACATATTATCTCACAGTGCAGTTTCTTCTCTCCACTCAAGCCCGCCCCTATAGGGAATACTGTTACATGTGCCAACAACTCCTCTTATCATGTTATGGGAGTTGGTAAGATCATTTTGACTACTGCTGATGGTAGTTCTTTCACTTTGTCAGATGCCTTATTTGTGCGAGGGATCAAGAAGAACCTGTTATCAGTTTCTGCATTAGCCAAGATTGGCTTGGTTGTGAGATTTGTTGATGACAGGTGTACAGTTCATGATCTATCAAATGGAGATATGATTATTGCTTCTAGCATTTTATGTTGTGGGTTGTATAAGCTCATAGACTATGAAAGATCTGTAAGTGATTCAGCATGTGCAGTAAATGATTCTCAGGCTATGTCAGATGCAAACCTTTGGCATGCACGCTTTGGTCATCTGAATTTTGCTAGTTTGCTACGCCTGCAGAAATCTGAAATGGTGTCCTCTTTGCCCAAGCTTGAGGCACCTCAAAAACATGTTTGTGAAGGCTATATTTTGGGCAAAATGCAGCGTTCCTCATTTACAAAAGATGGTTCAGTTCGGGCTACTCAGAAATTGTAGCTTGTACATAGTGATGTCTGTGGTCCTATGCAGACACCCTCTTTTGGAAATTATCTTTACTTCGTTACTTTCATTGATGATTTTTCCAGGCATGCATGGGTATATCCATCGAAGGCAAAGTTCGAAGTGTTCATGTGCTTCAAACAGTTTTTGGTTTTGGTTGAAAATCTATCAGCATGTAAAATGGGCACCCTCCGTTCAGATCAAGGGGGGGAATATATGTCTTCTGATTTTAATGCATTTCTGGCTGAATGTGGGATAAAACACCAATGTATAGTGTCGTATACACCTCAATAGAATGGAGTTGCTAAATGGAAGAATAGGTCTCTCATGGAGATGGCAAGGTGTATGGTCAAGAGTCAGGCATGTTGGTGCAGGGCAATCAACAATTGAAGTTTTAATGAAGGATTGGAAGTCAAAGACTGAAGAAAAGTTCAAGTTATGAAGCATGAAGGAAGTGCATATTTAGAAGATGAAGATGTGTACACATATGTACAATAATTCAGAGATAGTTCACTAATACTTTTGTATAGTCAAGAGTTTGTAAATATTTGCCTATATATACAAAGAAAAAATGTTGGGGCAAATATGAGAGAGTGTAGAATACAAGAATCCAGAAGAATTAGAAGTTATTAGACTCTTGAGAAGTGTGAAGATTAGCTCTCTCATCCAGATGTCAAAGTTCTCTAGTAATGAAGAAAAATTACGCCCGATGTTTTTGTGTATTCTCTTTCTGTGCTTGATCATTTCAAGAATCCTTTTGTAGACGTCTAAGTCCATAGTTAATGAGTCTATGGTTAAAGTTTGAGAGCCTAATTGTAAACAGGCTGTGAGAATTATGAGTAGGAACATTCATATGTGAAGAACTGTTCACTGTTTTTCTGAAACAGGTGCAACATTCGATGTTAATGTTTTGGTAAGTTCTCCTTCCACAGTGTAAAGTTTTGAGCAAGCAAGCACTCAATCTTTACGTTGCAAGGTAAGCTACCTATGGCTAAAATCATTTGCATAAACGGGTTCTAGATTGAGAGAACCAAGTGTTAGAAGTTACAGGTGTCTGAATCGACTTCTCAGAAGAATAGTTGTAGACATAGGTGACTTGTTAAGTTCATTTCTCAAGATCTACTGAGTCTTTTGAAATGATTTAACTTGGAGAAGGTTCACAAACTATAGGCGACACCTTTTGCAATTTTTTATAAAAAACTTTACACATTTGATAAGTCAATGAGAGAGATATGTGCAACAGACTTTCTGTAGAATCATCTTCTTCATAGTTTATCCAAAATCTTTATAATTGATCATTAATCCTCCAAATTGGTGAAGGTTTTGAGTTACTCTTGATATAGAGGTGCTCTAACTTCAAGAGTAGCTTGTTCTTTTGGAGATTAACCCTCTCCATCAGTGGTATCAGAGCAAGAAGCATCAAAATTGAAGAAAAGAGGACCCCGACTGCTGCAGCTGTAAAGAATTCAACATTTGAAGATACAAAAGGTGAAAGCTCATAAAGTTTGAAGAATTCAATACACAGGTGAAGAAAGGATGGGAGATTCTCTTCAAATAGAGAAGTTGGATAGAGAGAACTATCCAGCATGGTCAATGAGGATGGAAGCTCATCTTATGAGCAAAGACTTGATAAGTTATAGCACAAGTGAAGAAGAAAAGCCTCAGTTCAGAGATCCTAGTGTTCCAACTAGGGCAGAATTATCAGATTTGAAGACTTGGATGAAGAAAGACGCTCAAGCCAGGAGCATTATCTACATGGCAGTTAATGATTACTTACTACCTCACATTAGAGGTCTTGAAAGTGCAAGTGATATATGGAATGCTTTGGAGGATCATTTCCAAAACACCACAAAATCAAGGAAGGCATCCTTCTGGGCAGAGTTTACCACATTCAAGAAGAAGGCCTCTCAATCCATCTCAAACTATGTAACAAGGATGAAGGACATTGCAGATGCATTAGGAGCAGTTGATGAAGATATTGAGGAGGATAAATTGGTAAGGCAAATCCTCACAGGTTTGAGAGGTGATGACAAATGGAAGCCATTCATTTTGTCTATTGAATTATCACTTGATCATTTTACTCCTGACGTAAATCAGTTGTTAGGACATATGTTAACCTTTGAGCAGGATGTCAAAGGTGAAGGTGATAAAAGTACAGGTCATGCAATGTATTCAAAGGATAAGAAGAAGAATATCAAAGGGAAGCAACAAGCAAATGAAGATGAAGGTACAACTAGCCAAGCTAACTTCCTAAGAGGAAGAGAAGGTGGCAAAGGTAGAGGAAGAGGCAGGAGTAATAAAGATGGAGTTAAAGCTTCCTAGATTTGTGGTAAGAAAAATCACTTAGCTAATGATTGTTGGCATAATACTCAAAATCTTAGAAAACTGTTAGGTGAACGGTATTAGCTAATGGTGGATATAATCAAAATTTTAATTCAAGAGGAAGAGGTGGCAGAAATCAAAGAGGTAATTTCAGAGGTAGAGGTAGTAGAGGTTACTTTGGAAGAAATGCAGGTAGAGGATTCCAAATTCAACAATACAACAATATCTACTACAATTATGCTTTAGATCAGAAGGAGGATTCAACATTGATAATGAATGCAACTTGTGAAAGGCAAAGTGAAGACCAAAGAGTCTTCTACATTGACTCAGGGTGTAGCATTCACCTGAGTGGCAACATAGCTTTGATGACTAATTTAGAGAATAAGATAACTAATCATGTTGTTCAAACAGGTGACAATACAAAGCATAATGTGAAGTCAATTGGATCAATGAAGGCTAACGATGGAAGTACTCTCTTGAGTAAGGTTTTGTATGTTCCTACAATTCCTAAGAGTCTGATAAGTGTAGGCCAAATTGTTGAAAAAGGCTATGAATTTAGGTTCACTATGTTGATATATTTAGGTAGTGATGTGTGTGAACACACTAGGACCGTCGGGGCACTTTTTTCCCTCTTTAGGAGGTTTTTTCCCCTGGCTTGTATATACGCCTATTGCCCTAATGGGCTACTTATCTTTGTACATTCTCTAGTAATACATTCAGTATTGTGTGTTTGTGCTCCAAGCTTCTTCTTCTTCCTTGTGTTGTTCGCGTGCTTCCGCAGACATCTAACTCCAACAATTGGTATCAGAGCAGGTCGTCGCTTCATCTAGGGTGCCGTCGACACTCATCCGTTTGCAGTCTCAGATTCGCACGAGATTTGGTGAGCATACTCAGGGTGTTTCAAAGATCAAAACAGCTTTGCTATGTCGTGCCAAAATTGCGATCTGAGCTCGTTTCGGCCTCCGAATGCACTATCGCAGAGCTTGTGCAGGCTATTTTGTCTTTTTGTGCCAAAGCTATATACCAGTTTCTGTTCGCCAGTATAAGCATCTCAAAATCTGCTACAGGTCTAGCAGAATTTGTCTTGGCAGTTCTATTCAACTTTTTGAGATATAGTCAATTTTCTGCATCAAGGTATCATAATCACTGGCCATGGCTGAAAGCAGTGATGTATTCCGTATGTTGGTTGTTGAGGATAAGTTGGATGGTACCAACTACGCATTATGGGCTTATATGATGCGACATGTATTGGTTGCAAAAGGATTATGGAACATTGTGCAGGGTGTTGAAAGACGTCCTGTTACACCTCTGACTACAGGTACTCCAAATACAGGTGTTGGAGCTGACGAAGATGGTGTCGAAGATGATATTTCGTAGATTCCTGTTCGTGCTGCTATTTTTGTTGCGCCTACTGCAGAGCAGATTTGTTGGGATGGCAGAGATGCCCACGCACATGCATTGATAGCTTTGTCTGTCAAACGTGCCATTATTCCTCACATTCACTCTTGCAGAACAGCTAAAGATGCTTGGGATACACTTACCACATTGTACCAAGCTAGGAATGAGGCTCGTGTTGCTTACCTCCGAAAACAGTTGGAGAGTGAGCACATGAATGAAGGTGATTCTATGGACAGTTTCTTAACGAAGATCAAAGACTTGAAGGAACAATTGATTTCTACTGATGAGGTTATACCAGATAGCTCACTTGTGCAGACCGTTCTAAAAGGTCTACCTGATTCATATCAGAGTTTTGCTTCTACTCTTCATTTGATGATGAAAGGCAATCCGAATGCCTTATCATTTGAGGAGTTAGTCTCTGTTCTGTTGCAGGAAGATCAATCCAGGCAAAATATGTCCATTATGCGAGTTGCAGATCAAGCTTTCCTGGCTAGTCAGAAGGGCAAAGGAAAATGGAGCTCTTCAACTAGTAAGCAAAAATCTGCTAATTCTGCATATTCGAAGAAGGAAGATAGAGATGAGAAGAAATCAAAAAAGCAGAAATTGTTTTGTAAGTACTGTAAAGGGAATGATCATATCATAAAGAACTATCCAAAACTGGCTGCTAAAGAGGCAAAGAAGAAAGAGGCTAGAATGGTTGTTGCAGAGGCCTCTACACCAAAAGCACAGTCTGCAAATCTTGTGCAAGAAGAAGAATGGACATTTACTACTGTCTGCAGTTTTGACCCATCTTCTCATGAGCAGTGCATGTCTGCAATAGACTCAAATGTTTGGTATTTTGACAGTGGGGCAACCAGACATATTACCTTGCAGTGCAGTTTCTTCTCTTCACTCGAGCCTGCCCCTACAGGGAATACTGTTACATGCGCCAACAACTCCTCTTATCATGTTATCGGAGTTGGTAAGATCATTTTGACTACTCTTGATGGTAGTTCTTTCACTTTGTCAGACGCTTTATTTGTGCCAGGGATCAAAAAGAACCTGTTATCAGTTTCTGCATTAGCCAACATTGGTTTGGTTGTGAAATTTGTTGATGACAGGTGTACAGTTCATGATGTGTCAAATGGCGATGTTATTATTGCTTCTGCCATTTTATGGCGTGGGCTGTATAAGCTCATAGACTATGAAAGATCTGAAAATGATTTGGCATGTGCAATAAATGATTCTCAGGCTATGTTAGATGCAAAGCTTTGGCATGCATGCTTTGGTCATCTGAATTTTGCTAGTTTGCTACGCCTGCAGAAATCTGAAATGGTGTCCTCTTTGCCCAAACTTGAGGCACTTGGAAAACATGTTTGTGAAGGTTGTATTTTGGGCAAAATGCAGCGTTCCTCCTTTCCAAAAGATGGTTCAGTTTGGGCTACACAGAAATTGCAGCTTGTACATAGTGATGTCCGTGGTCCTATGCAGACACCCTCTTTTGGAAATTACCTTTACTTCGTGACTTTCATTGAAGATTTTTCCAGGCATGCATGGGTATATCCACTCAAAGCAAAGTCCGAAGTGTTCATGTGCTTTAAACAGTTTTTGGTTTTGGCTGAAAATCTGTCAGCATGTAAAATGGGCACCCTCCATTCTGATCAAGGGGGGGAATATATGTCTTCTAATTTTAATGCATTTCTGGCTGAACGTGGGATAAAACACCAGTGTATAGTGCCATATACACCTCATCAGAATGGAGTTGTTGAATGAAAGAATAGGTCACTCATGGAGATGGCGAGATGCATGGTCAAAAGTCAGGCTTTACCAGATAGTTTCTGGCTTGAGGCTGTCATGTGTGCAGCATATGTACTGAACAGGTGTCCCACTAAAGCGTTGTAGTCTATCACTCCATATGAGGCTTGGCATGACCGCAAGCCATCTATTGCTCATCTGCGTGTTTTTGGTTGTTTGGCATATGCACTAGTGCATGAACAACATCGCAGAAAATTGGATGATAAGGCAGTAAAATGTATTTTTGTTGGGTAGAGTTCTGAAAGTAAAGGCTATGATCTGTATCATCCATAGACTAAACGCATTTTGGTTAGCCGTGATGTTGTCTTTGTGGAAGATGGTATTCAGCCATTGCTTTCATGTACTAAGGAGACATTTGTTAGCTCCAAAGACATGTATGATACTTTGATGCCTCTTTTTAATGGTGGACAGTATAGTGCTGGTCCTAATGAGGCAACTTCTCAGCCTTTGCAGGTTTCATATGATGATGCAGATCGTTCCATTTTTTATGCAGATTTACATGATGCACTTGTTGATGAGAGAGCTGATATTGAGCAGGCAAAAACTATGCCAAAATAGTTGGTGCAAACTTTGTGTGATAGCAAATTAGATGCACCTTTGTCATATCGTACTCATTCAGGCTCTCATAGTGCCTCCTTTGCATCAGATTGCTATGCTATGGCTGCGTCTAGTCTTTGTGATGAGAATGAGCATGTTTCTTTCGATGAAGCACAGAATTCAGAAAATTGGATGGCTGCTATGCAATCTGAATATGATGCTATAATGAAGAATGGTACATGGTCTTTGTGTGACTTGCCTCTTGGCAAGAAGGCCATTGGCACTAAGTGGGTATACAAGCTGAAGCATAAACATGATGGTACAGTTGATAGGTATAAGGCTAGGCTTGTTGCAAAGGGTTATGCGCAGGAAAGAGGCATTGATTTTGATGAGACCTTTGCACCTACATGCCGTCTGACTACTGTTCGGAGCATTTGTGCACTTGCAGCCCATCATGGTTGGAATGTACATCAGTTGGACATTAAAACAGCATTTCTGAATGGTGACTTGCATGAAGAAGTGTATGTTTTTCAGCCCCATGGCTTTGTGCAGAAAGGGCATGAAAACCAGGTGTGCAGGTTAAAGAAGGCATTATATGGTTTAAAGCAAGCACCACGTGCTTGGTATGAGAAGATACATGCCTATCTTGTTGCACATGATATTGAGAATAGTCCAGTTGAAACCACCTTATATGTTAAGCGTGCTAATGATGTACTTCTGATCATTGTTGTCTATGTTGAACGACATGCTGCTCACTGGTCCTATTGAGAAGCATATTGCTGATTTCAAGGCTGATTTGCATGCCTCATTTGAGATGTCTGATTTGGGGCATTTGCATCACTATTTGGGCATTCAGATTATGCAAGTTGATGGTGGAATGGCTTTGTGTCAAACGAAATATATTGACACATTATTGCAGTGTTTTGGCCTTGAAGACTGTAAGCCTATTGCCACTCCTATGGAGATAGGTTTACGATTGAGTCTTCATGATGCTGGAGATGCATTTGATGTTGTTCTCTATCAGCAGGCTGTTGGATCCTTGATTTACTTATGCATTACTCGGCCAGATATTCAGTTTGTTGTCTCACAGATGAGCAGATTTATGCATTGCCCAGGAGTCAAGCATTGGTAGGCGGTTAAGCACATCTTTCGCTGCTTGTGGTCCTCGGCTACTTGGGTTGTTTTATCCCAAGGGGGGAATCATTACCGCCAGATTTGCATGCCTTTTCTGACTCTGATTGGGCTGGTTGCTATGACGCTCGTGTGTCCACTAGTGGCTTTTGCTTCATGCTTGGTAGCTCATGTATATCTTGGTTGAGCAAGAAGCAGCCTACTATGGCCACTTCCAGTTGTGAGGCTGAGTATAGGGAAGCTTTCACAGCTACTGTTGAGTGTGTGTGGCTCAGTCGCCTTACGGCTGATTTGGGTGTTGGTCAGTCTTCTTCCACCACCATCTTCACTGACAGTGAGAGTGCATTGGCAGTTGTGAGGAACCCTGTGTTCCATGCTCGCACTAAGCACATTGAGGTGCATTATCATTATGTCAGGGAGAGGTTCTCTGTTGGGGAGATCAGCTTGGCATATGTTCCCACGCAGGAGAACATTGCAGACCTTTTCACGAAGGCTCTGCCTAGGGAGAATTTTGAAGCTTTCCGCAAAGCTTTGGGCTTACTTCCTTCTGTGGAGTGATTTCCACATAGCTTGGCACTTCCTTATACATGAGTGCCAGCTCCTTGTTCACCGCATCACTCCCAGGGGGGATTTGTTGATATATTTAGGTAGTGATGTGTGTGAACACACTAGGACCACCGGGGCACTTTTTCTCTCTTTAGGAGGTTTTTTCCCCCGGCTTGTATATACGCCTATTGCCCTGATGGGCTAATTATCTTTGTACATTCTCTATTAATACATTCAATATTGTGTGTTTGTGCTCCAAGCTTCTTCTTCTTCCTTGTGTTGTTCGCATGCTTCCGCAGACATCTAACTCTAGCACACTAATGAAGGAGTGTTTGTGGAAGACCCTAGCAATGGGTATAAACAAATTGTTTCAAGGAAGAAAGAAGGAATATTGTTCACATTGAAGATTCAAGGTAATGTTGGTCATGCTTTGTTCACTTATGGAGGACATAAGATCTCTGAGTTAGATCTTTGGCACAAGAGGCTTGGACATTTCAATGAAAGAGGTATCAAATGTTGGGAAAGATGGATGGATCCTCCAGAAGATTAAGTAGGTGCTGCTAATCTTGCTTTGCACCAGCCCTAAGTGACTCCAGATATGATTAGTAGACACTCTTAGCTTCCAAATGATACCAAGAAATGCTATATGTACTTTGGAAAAGGTTTGAGTAATGACTTGATCAAAACAAATGAGTTTGTGAATCACAAAGCTAGAAAACTTTCTATTTTGGTGTTGATACCTGCTCAATCTTTCACTCAGTATGATCAGTACACTTACAATTGGCAAAATTCCTTCTAGAGGTATTCTATTAGCTTAGTAAGCTAACATTTGCAAGTGGAATCATTCAAAATGATAAACTATACAGGGAGAAATAACTTTAGCAAATTTATGGACACCGCCGACTTTTTAGGAAGTATGCAGACAAATACCAGTGAGCACTTCGACCGCGATTTCTCGAGATTGGCTGAACCAAGTTGCTTAAAACTTTGTATGCTTGTAGTATACTTTGAGCTGGATTCACTAAGCTTTGAATTACTTGATTTGGTGAAGTAGGCACTGAGATATGCCTCTTTGAAGTTGATAGACTTGGAGGTAGAAACTCAGAGTACACAGAAGTGATAGATGTAAATGTATGTATTAATTTACATTGGTTTACACACTCATTGGCATGCCAAGCATTGCCTAATGAGGTAGAGATGTGTGAGCTATGGTTTAGCTCTCTCACACACTCAATGATAGCAGGAATGAAGCTCGGGAGGACTCTCCTTACCCGTGACTTTTTTATCACCTTTTTATACATAATGACTAAGAATGTGAATTCAAATTCAAATCCTTGACTCCCTTCAATCAAGCATCTAAAAATATGGAGATATTCTCTCAATCATATAATCTACCTTTTTTCGAATCCATCAAGTAGGTGTGACATAAAGAAATGTCAAGTCTTTTAGACTTTTACAAGGAGTAAAATGGTAAGAACTTATAAGCATAAGTTCCTATGGTCCTTCCTTCAAATGGTGTCTTCATGAAGTAATCCAAGCCAAATTGTGAAGGCTTGAATTGCACCAACAGCTCCCCCTCAAGGCCAAACACTTTGGCTTAAGTCTTCATCTTCAATCTTCAATCACATCCTGCAATCCAATCATGGATTTGAATCTGCATAATTTGTTTCCATCCAAAGCTTTAGTGAGTAAATATGCACATTGCATATTAGTAGACACATAGGTCAACTGAATGTCCTTGCTTAGCAACTTCTCTCTCACATAGTGGTAATGAACCTCTATGTGTTTTGTCCTAGCATGATATATTGGATTAGCTGCAAGGTGGAGAGAGCTTGTGTTGTCTCCAAAGATAGTTGGGGGCCTAGTGTATAGGCCTAGCTCTGCATACAAAAGTTTTAACCAAATAGCTTCTTGAGTGGCATTGGCTAGCCCTCTATATTCTGCTTCAGTGGATGACAATGCTACTGTTGGTTGTTTCTTGGCTGACCAAGAAATAGGTTTATCACCTGCAAAAGATAAGTATCCTGATGTGCTCCTCCTATCATCCTTGCATCCTGCCCAATCTGCATCTGAATACACTTTAATGTCAATATCTGATGTATAAGGAAAGTACAAACCATGGTTCTGAGTTCCATTTAGATACTTCAAGATCTTCTTTGCAGCCTCAAGGTGAGGTACCCTTGGTTTGTGCATGAATTGACTTATCACACTAACTCCATATGCTATGTCAATTCTGGTCAAGGTAGCATAATTCAAACTACCTACCATACTTTGATATCCTGTAATGTCTTGGATTTCATCCCCTTCATGAGCAGTTAGCTTTAGGTTGACCTCCATTGGAGTACTTGAGACTTTAGCATCCTGCAGGTTAAACTTCTTCAACATGTCTTGTACATACTTCTTCTGAGTGATATATATACCTGAATTAGTATACACCAATTCAAGTCCTAGAAAGTACTTCAATAATCCAAGATCATTGATCTTGAATTCCTTCATCATCTGGTTTTTTATGCTTCTGATTCCTTGGACATCATTACCTGTAATGATGATATCATCAACATAAACACAGAGATAGATTACCTCTGAATTGCTTCTTTTGATAAACAATGAAGTGTCTGCCTTGCTCATAGTAAACCCTTGGTCTTGGAGGTATGTTGTCAGCCTGTAGTTCCATGCCCTAGGTGCCTGCTTCAATCCATATAGAGTCTTCTTCAATTTACAAACATAATTTACCTTCTTAGGGTCTTCATAGCCAGGTGGTTGTGACATGTAGACTTCTTCAGATATCCATCCATTCAAGAAAGCATTCTTGACATCTAATTGGTACATGTTCCAATTTTTGGATGCAGCTACACTCACCAATACTCTGATTGTTGGCATCTTAGCCACAGGAGAAAAAGTCTCCTCATAATCAATGCCTTGGGTTTGTGCAAAACCCTTGGCTACCAACCTAGCTTTGTACCTATTGATTGTACCATCAGAGTTCCTCTTTAGTTTGTAGATCCATCTGGATCCTATCACTTTCATAGAGTCCTTCTTGGGTACCAAGTCCCATGTGTCACTCTCCTTGAGAGCTTCTATTTCTTCATCCATAGCTCCTTTCCATTCTGGTTTGGTGATTGCCTCTTCATATGAACCTGGTTCTTCACTTAACAAGTCCTTTGCAAGATAAATTGAATGCTTAGTAACAAGAGATGTATCATACCCATATCTGATAGGCTTCTTACTTTCTCTCTGAGATCTCCTTATTGCTTGAGTTGAAGATTCTGGTATATCCTCAAGCTCCTTCATCTTCATCTTGCCTCTGGACTTCCATGCCTTGAATTCTTCAAGATTGATTGTGTCATCATCTTCTGAACTTGAGTCTTCCTTCTGGATTGGTTCATCACTTGAGAGTTTTGGAAACTCCTCTTCCAAATCATAGGGTAGACTAACCTTCTTGCATTCATTCTCATACCATGAGTCATTTTCATCAAAAATGACATCTCTGCTTACCTTGAACCCTTTATTGATTGGGTTGTAGAATCTGTACCCTTTTTTATTCAAGTCATAACCAATGAAAATACATTTTTCTGATTTAGGGTCTAGCTTTCCCCTTACCTGTGAGGGAATATGCACATATGCTACACAACCAAAGATTTTGCAATGATCTAATGATGGTCTCTTACCATGCCAAGCTTCATAAGGTGGCATTCCATCAAGTGACTTTGATGGCAACCTGTTTATGAGATAGGTGGCAGTAGATACACTCTCTGCCCAAAGATAATTTGGCAACTTCTTTTCATTAAGCATGGACCTAGTTGTTTCAACAATAAGCCTATTCCTTCTTTCAGCTACCCCATTTTGTTCAGGTGAGTACCTTGTGGTTATCTCCCTTTTGATGCCTCTTTCCTACAAGAAGTCCTCAAACTCATTGGAGAAGTATTCACCTCCTCCATCTGACCTTAGCTTCTTCAAGTTCCTTCCTGTTTGATTTTCAACTAGTGCAAGATATCTTTTGAAACAATTAAACACTTCATCCTTGTTCTTCATAAAGTATAACACAGTCCATCTGCTATAATCATCAATGAAAGACACATAGTACCTTGATCCTGAAATGGAGGGATCCTTGCTAGGTCCCCAAACATCTGTGTGCACCAAGTCTAGGTAGTCTTCATGCATAAAACCTTTCCTTGAGTAGGGCAATCTGTGAGACTTACCAAACTGACAAGCACCACATTTGTAAATCATGTGTTGCTTGGATACATTAGGTATCCCAAGCACACATTGGTCCCTGCACATTTGCTTTAAGGTCCTTTCACCTATGTGACCTAATCTCTTGTGCCATATTTCTAATTCTGAAAGTGTTTGATCCTTGTAATTGTATAAAGCAATGTTTTTGGTGTCTTCTAGCTCAAAAGTAAATAATCTACCTGATTTTTCTCCCTTGGCTATCCTCTTGAATCCATGTCTTGGATCCTCCACATATGCTCCATGTTGAGTGAACCTGACCTGCAAACCTTTCTCCACAATCTGACCAACACTCATTAAGTTTTTGGTAATGGTTGGTACAGAAAGTACCCTGGTCAATAGGTTCTGGTTACCATCACAAGTTTTTACATTTCCAATCTTTACTACAGAATGCTTAGTATCATCACCTGTCTGTACTTGATGTTTGCCCTTGGGTTCTTCAAGATCAGAGAGTAGTGCCACATTGCCAGCTACATGATTAGAACACCCTGAATCAATATAAAACAGATGATCATCATTGGTACCTGACTTGGAAGTCATATTCATGATCAATAGGGAGTCATCTTGCTCCTCTGTGTAGTTGTTGTAGTCTTTCCTATTTCTGAATCCTCCTTGGTAGTTACCATTATGGTTGTTGTTGTAATTTTTGTTGTAGTTATTGTTGTAGCCATTGTAGCCTTGGTGTTGGTTGAACCTTCCTCTGCCTTGAGAGTATCCACCTCTTTGATAGCCTCTTCCTCTCTGATTTTTGTAGTTTCTGTAGCACTCATCTGTGGTGTGGTTAGACAGTCCACAAATATTGCATGGTGATGAATTGTAGGGTCTCCCCCTACCTTGCTTACCTCCTCTGCCCCTGCCTCTTGAAGATCTACCTCTCCCTGCATAGTTGGCTTGGGAGGTAGAACCTTCATCTTCTTGCTTTTTACCTTTACCTTTGTCTTTAATCTTTTTATCAGTATATAGGGCAGAAGGAGTGTTACCTTTAGATGTATCTCCAACCTTTGTGAACTTTGCTTCATGTGTGAATAGTTGGCCCATCAGAGTTGTGAGATCTGGGGTATGCATGTCCATGTAGAGATCCATTGCAGTGGTGAAGCTTTCCCACTTATCATCTGCCTTCAGTCCATTGGTTACTTGCCTTACTATTTGTTCCTCTTCAATCTCCTCTCCTATGCTTGCTAATTGGTCTGCCACATCCTTAATCTTGGTCACAAATTATGAGACTGATTGCTTTGGTTGCTTCCTAAGGGTTGTGAATTCAATCCACAATTGATTCTTCCTGGCCCTTGTATTAGATGAAAAATATGATGACAAGGTTTCCCAAGTTTCTTGGGAAGTCTTACAATTCCTGATGTGAGGTAAAAGGAAATCAGATATAGAGTTAAGAAGATAAGACCTTGCCAATGCATCTTTTGCACACCATGTATTAAGCCTTTCTTGTTCTTCCTTGGTGGGTAGACCCCTTGCTTTGAATGAGGGCAATTCCTCATCTCCTGAGATGAATCCAAATAGACTTCTTCCTTGTAGATAGGTCTTCATCCTCAAAGACCAGGCTTGATAATTGTTCCTATCCAATTTATCAATGAATGAAGGAAAACCATCTCCCATGTTACCTTGTTTGCTCTGATACCACTATTGGGAAAGATGGATGGATCCTCCAGAAGATTAAGTAGGTGCTGCTAATCCTGCTTTGCACCAGCCCTCACTGACTCCAAATATGATTATTAGACACTCTTAGCTTCCAAATGATACCAAAAAATGCTATATGTACTTTGGAAAAGCTTTGAGTAATGACTTGATCAAAACAGATGAGTTTGTGAATCACAAAGCTAGAAAACTTTCTATTTTGGTGTTGATACCTGCTCAGTCTTTCACTCAGTATGGCCAGTACACTTACAATTGGCAAAATTCCTTCTAGAGGTATTCTATTAGCTTAGTAAGCTAACATTTGCAAGTGGAATCATTCAAAATGATAAACTATACAGGGAGAAATAACTTTAGCAAATTTATGGACACCCCCGACTTTTTAGGAAGTATGCAGACAAATACAAGTGAGCACTTCAACCGTGATTTCTCGAGATTGGCTGAACCAAGTTGCTTCAAACTTTGTATGCTTGTATTATGCTTTGAGCTAGATCCACAAAGCTTTGAATTACTTGATTTGGTGAAGTAGGCACTGAGATATGCCTCTTTGAAGTTGACAGACTTGGAGGTAGAAACTCAGAGTACACAGAAGTGATAGATGTAAATGTATGTATTAATTTACATTGGTTTACACACTCATTGGCATGCCAAGCATTGCCTAATGAGGTAGAGATGTGTGAGCTATGGTGTAGCTCTCTCACACACTCAATGATAGCAGGAATGAAGCTCGGGAGGACTCTCCTTACCCGCGACTTTTTGATCACCTTTTTATACATAATGACTAAGAATTTGAATTCAAATTCAAATCCTTGACTCCCTTCAATCAAGCATCTAAAAATATGGAGATATTCTCTCAATCATATAATCTACCTTTTTTCGAATCCATCAAGTAGGTGTGACATAAAGAAATGTCAAGTCTTTTAGACTTTTACAAGGAGTAAAATGGTAAGAACTTATAAGCATAAGTTCCTATGGTCCTTCCTTCAAGTGGTGTCTTCATGAAGTAATCCAAGCCAAATTGTGAAGGCTTGAATTGCACCAACATCAAAGATATGGTTAATAATGGTTCAGTGCTTGGATTGCCTAATGTTGCAGGTCAACATATGACATACAGATGTGAGGCATGTCAATTAGGTAAGGCTCATAAGCAATCTTATTCCAAGCATGGTTTTCTAAATTCAGAGAAGCTTGAATTGGTACACACAGATGTGTGGGGACCATCAAAAGATTTTAGTATTAATGGTTCAAGGTATTATGTGATTTATGTTGATGATGCTACCAGATGGATCACTATCTATGTGATCAAAGATAAGTCAGAAGTATTCAATACATTCAAACATTATCATGTGTATGCAGAGAGAATTACAGGTCATAAGTTGAAGAGACTAAGGTCAGATGGAGGGGGAGAGTATTTCTCTAATGAGTTCAGTGATTACTTGTGGAATGCAGGTATAAAAAGGGAAATTAATTGCAGGTACTCTCGTCAATAAAATGGTGTAGCAGAAAGGAGGAATAGAACTCTTGTTGAGTTTGCAAGATCCATGATGAAGGAGAAAAATTGCCCAAATTACTTGTGGGCTGAGGCTGTAAACACAGCTACTTATTTGGTCAATAGATTACCATGTAAAGCCTTGCAGGGTATGACACCATATGAGGCATGGTGGGGTAAGAGACCTACTTTTGATCATTGCAAAGTATTTGGATGTTTGGCATATGCATATGTGCCATCTCAATTAAGGCACAAATTGGAACCTAAAGCTGAAAAGTATGTATTTATTGGATATGATGATAAGCAGATGGGATATAGGTTGTGGAGTCTATCCACAAAACAATTCCTTGTACCAAAGGATGTTACATTTGATGAGCAAGGTACTTGGTATACAGGTACAATTAATATTTATGCAGGTGATGAAGAAGTTGTGAATCAAAGGAAAAGTAAATCAAAGATTCAGGTATTTGATGAAGAAGAGAACAATGAAGTACAGGTTGAAGTTGAAGAAGTGTCAAGATTTGATCTAGAATGTGATGAACCAGAAACCTCAAGGAGTGGAGAACTCAGAAGGTCAACAAGACACAAATGGCAACCTACAAGGTAAAGCTATGACACTTCTTTTTTGGCTACCAAAGATTATGCTTATATGGTAAAGGCAGATGAAGACCCTTCTACATATTAAGAGGCAAAAGGTAAGGAAAATTGGGAGAAAGCTACGTAGGAATAATATGATGCACTGATGGAGAATCAAACATGGGATTTGGTTCCTAAACCAAATAGTCAAAAGATCATTGGATGCAAATGGGTCTACAAGACAAAGAGGTATGCAGATGGAAGTGTGTCTAGGTATAAAGCTAGACTTGTTGTGAAAGGTTTTGCTCCGACATATGGTATAGATTATGATGAGACCTATAGTCCTGTGGCAAAGATGACAACCATCAGGACACTCATAGCTATTGCTGCATGTAAAGGTTGGAAATTATGTCAATTAGATGTGAAGAATGCTTTTCTAAATGGTTATATTTCAGATGATGTTTTCATGGAGCAACCACAAGGATTCAGAGATGAAAGGTATCCAGATCATGTGTGCAAGCTCAAAAGAGCTTTGTATGGTTTGAAGCAGGCCCCAAGGGCATGGAATTATAGACTTGTGAAGTTCTTAAAAGAACTTGGTTTTCAAGTATCCAAAGCAGATAGTAGCTTACTTGTTAAAGCAAGTGAAGATGGGTTCATTTACATATGCATATATGTTGATGATATAATTCTTATAGGTACAGATGAGAAAGGCATTCAAAGTCTAAAGAAGCAAATGGAGAAAGAGTTCAAAATCAATTATTTGGGAGAATTGTCATATTTTTTGGGCATGGAGATCTCATACACTCAACATGGAGTGTATGTAACTCAAGAAAGGTATTTGAAAAAATTGTTGATCAAGTTTAAGATGAATGATTGCAGGGTAGCACCTACTCTAATGGAGGTGAATCACAAATTGAGCAGATATGGAGGAGAAGAGTTCAAGGACATGAAGCTATATCAAAGTTTGGTTGGTAGTCTGATCTATGCTACTTTTACTAGGCCTGACTTGTCATATGCAGTGGGAGTATTGTCTCAATTCATGCATTGTCCTAGGAAAGAACATTGGATTGCAGGACAAAGAGTGTTGAGGTACGTTAAGGGTACACTCAAAGAAGGTTTGTATTATGGTTTTACATCAGATACAAACATTAAGATCTATAGTGATACAGATTGGGCAAGTAATCCTGATGATAGGAGATCAACTTATGGATACTTGTGTTATGTGGGAGATAAGTTAATTTCTTGGTGTTCAAAGAAGCAACACACAGTTGCTTTATCATCTACAGAGGCTGAGTACAAAGCTATGGTGGAAGCTGCAAAGGACATGATATGGCTTAAGACTCTTATCAAGAGTTTTGACATCATATAGAGTACACCCACTATTCATGGAGATAACATGAGTTCATTGTATTTAGCTGCTAATCCTGTTTCTTATGCCAGGACTAAACACATTGAGATTTAGAATCATTTTCTAAGAGAGAAGGTGATGGATAAAGATATTGAAGTCATACATACTTCACCAAAGGATCAAATAGCTGATATGCTAACTAAAAGCTTGGATGGACCAAAGCTACAGAGGTTCAAAGACATGGCAGGCATAAAGAAGATAGAGAAAACCTCAATTGATGATTGAGGGGGAGCTGTTGGTGCAGGGCAATCAACAATTGAAGTTTTACTGAAGGATTGGAAGTCAAAGACTGAAGAAAAGTTCAAGTTATGAAGCATGAAGGAAGTGCATATTCAGAAGATGAAGATGTGTACACATATGTACAGTAATTCAGAGATAGTTCACTTATACTTTTGTATAGTCAAGAGTTTATAAATATTTGCCTATATATACAAAGAAAAAATGTCGGGGCAAATATGAGAGAGTGTAGAATACAAGAATTCAAAAGAATAAGAAGTTATTAGACTCTTGAGAAGTGTGAAGATTAGCTCTCTCATCCAGATGTAAAAGTTCTCTAGTAATGAAGAAAAATTGTGCCCGATGTTTTTGTGTATTCTCTTTCTGTGCTTGATCATTTCAAGAATCCTTTTTGTAGACGTCTAAGTCCATAGTTAATGAGTCTATGGTTAAAGTTTGAGAGCCTAATTGTAAACAGGATGTGAGAATTATGAGTGGGAACATTCATATGTGAAGAAGTGTTCACTATTTTTTTGAAACAGGCGCAAAATTTGATGTTAATGTTTTGGTCAGTTCTCCTTCCACAATGTAACGTTTTGAGCAAGCAAGCACTCAATCTTTAAGTTGGAAGGTAAGCTACCTATGGCTAAAATCATTTGCATAAATGGGTTTTAGATTGAGAGAACCAAGTGTTAGAATTTATAGGTGTCTGAATTGACTTCTCAGAAGAACAGTTGTAGACATAGGTGACTTGTTAAGTTCATTTCTCAAGATCTACTGAGTCTATTGAAATGATTTAACTTGGAGAAGGTGTGCAAACTATAGGCAACACCTTGTGCAAAGTTTTATAAAAAACTTTACACATTTGATAAGTCAATGAGAGAGATATGTGCAGCAGACTTTCTGTAGAATCATCTTCTTCATAGTTTATCCAAAATCTTTATAATTGATCATTAATCCTCCAAAATGGTGAAGGTTTTGAGTTACTCTTGATATAGAGGTGCTCTAACTTCAAGAGTAGCTTATTATTTTGGAGATTAACCCTCTCCATCAAGGCATTACCACATAGTTTCTGGCTTGAGGCTATCATGTGTGCAGCATATGTACTGAACAGGTGTCCCACTAAAGCGCTGCAGTCTATCACTCCACATGAGGCTTGGCATGATCCCAAGCCATCTCTTGCTCATCTGCGTGTTTTTGGTTGTTTGGCATATGCATTAGTGCCTGAACAACATCGCAAAAAATTGGATGATAAAGCAGTAAAATGTATTTTTGTTGGGTACAGTTCTGAAAGTAAAGGCTATCCTCTATATCATCCACAGACTAAACGCATTCTGGTTAGCCATGATGTTGTTTTTGTGGAAGATGCTATTCATCCATTGCTTTCATGTACTAAGAAGACATATGTTAGCTATAAAGACATGTATGATACTTTGCTGCCTCCTTTTACAGGTGGACAGTCTAGTGCTGGTCCTAATGAGGCAACTTCTCAGCCTTTTAGGTTTCATGTGATGATGCAGATCATTCCATTTCTGATGTAGATTTACATGATGCACTTATTGATGAGAGAGCTAATATTGAGCAGGCAAGAACTATGCCAAAATGGCTCGTGCAGACCTTGCGTGACAGCAAATTAGATGCACCTCTGTCATATCATACTTGATCAGGCTCTCATAGTGCCTCTTTTGCATCAGATTGCTATGCTATTGTTGCATCTAGTCTTTGTGATGAGACTGAGCCTATTTCATTTGATGAAGCACAAAATTCAGAAATATGGATGGCTGCTATGCAATCTGAATATGATGCAATAATGAAGAATGGTACTTGGTCTTTATGTGACTTGCCTCCTGGCAAGAAGGCCATTGGCACTAAGTGGGTATACAAGCTGAAGTGTAAACCTGATGGTACAGTTGACAGGTATAAGGCTAGGCTTGTTGCAAAGAGTTATGCACAGGAAAGAGGCATTGATTTTGATGATACCT
>CM035444.1:8736305-8748805 GCA_020310875.1 Ceratopteris richardii
TTTACTAGATTCATCTACTAAGAGTGATGGCGCACTTGTTTCTTGCTAGCTCATTCATTTGCAGACATTGGGTTTTTCCTTATGTACTATTCTTCATATATTGCACTAGTTGTATTGTTGTATTAAGTCATTCTTGTACATTCCTTTTATGTAATAGAAGAAGAAGAAGATCATTCTTCCTTGCCACAATCTGTGTGTGTGCTCCTCCTCCAATATGAGAGTGTGTGAGTGAGATCTCTTCCTTATCTGCTTGCTTGTGACATGGCATCAGAGCCACTATGGTTGTAGAGATCTCGTGAGAATGTTGATAGTGAAGAGTATATGAGAAGGCATGGAGAAAGTCTGATTCACAAACAACCTCATATTACAATGAAAATCAGTGTGAAGGTAGAAGGCATCAAAATATTTTTGAGTGTGTTATTCCTTTAGGGTTACTCATTTTGAGCCCATGCGATGGGGCCTACAAAAAAATCAGGTCAGTTTGCAAAACTATAACTTGCATGCTGTTCAAAAACACACTCTAGATCTAGAATTGCAAGTGATTTCATGTAGTGTTGATACACGAAAACTATGTTTTTCTTAGATCAAACTCTCACATCGTAGTGTGATAGTATTCAAGTAGAGGTAGTGCTTCTAATGTCTTTTTAATGTTGCAAATTGCTACAGAAATGGCAAGTGCATATGGAATGAGTCCACTTATGAGGTATAAGCTAGAAAAGGACAACTTCCATGCTTGGAGATTGAAAATGACGAATTTTGTGATGGGAAAAGGTTATTGGAAGTACATCAAAGGAGACAAGGAAAATGCTCTGCAGTTACCACAAAGGAATCGGACCATGGACCAGTTAAGAGCATATGAAGATGTCGCGTTGTCGTAGAGACCATCTCTACGTTTCCTTCTACTCGCTTGCAAACATCGTTTGATACAACGGCTCAAGGCTTCATCTAGAGAATGTCGGAGAGACTCGCTCTCCTTAATTTGACAAGAGACGAAGGGGAACCCTTCGATTATCAAACTATTGAAATTAATGGCACATCAATTTGAAATGGAATTTGAAGCCATACATGCAACTTATGTGGAAGCGTTATTGTTTGAAACCTTGGACATGCTTATCAATAATGGGAGGATCAGCCTTGAGTTCTTCACTCGCATGCCAGAGCCAACACGAACTGACTAATATGGTATCCTCTTGGACAGTGTGTTTGAGTTCTGCAGCTTCATTTGTTAGTAACGCTTGCTTTCATGCACTCAAACTGGGAGAAAAGTGAGAGTTAGGGGAGCACATGCAACGAGGGGAACAATCTCCTTGAGGAGCGAACAAAAACGGAAGGTTCCGAGAGTCATTGAGACATAAAAAGGTGGCTGCTCATTAGAGATGGGGATCATCCGTCACCAATCGAAAGGGAGCATAGAAAAAGGAAAACTGATGCACACATGATTTGGGAAAGAGAGGATCAATGAGGAAGGGGAGATTACAGAGGCACTTCTAGCTAGAAGATTGATTCTGGAGAGAAGAAATGGCACGCTAACATTAGTATGGGAGGTCTCCGAAGCTGGAAAGATGCAGACTAAAGCATGTTTTTGTTTACTTGAAGAGTTCTGCAGAAATTTGGGTACTAGTGCTGAAGGAAGACAAGTGCTTCTGATGTTGCTCTCAATCATTAAGTTGTGTTTGTGCTGCGGAGATAACAACATATATGAAAGGTTTGGATAATAGAACAAGTGAATGGGCATAGCACCCGCGGGACCCCCCCCGTATCCCACAAAGCAAGGGTTAGACAAGGTTACAACTGGGTTTAACTGGCCTAAGCCATAACATGTCCAGCCCGGGACTTGAACCCTGGACCTCCGCCTCAAGAGGCCAAAGCTCAACCAACTATCCTACGGTACGTGAACATGAATATCTAACGTATCTTTATATTCAAGTGCAGATATTTTTTGTCTCAACCATGGACAAAAATCAATGATTGTTTGTTGTCGCTACACAGAGTTCAACATCTGAATTATTTTTCGTCGAAAAGGATTAGAACCTATCATATAGGTTAACTCGTACAAGTTCAATGGTTGAAACTTGAAACTAGCGAAACAACTGAATTGAGCAGTTAAAAAAATATGAAGGTTAATATTGATGATGCTTCAGTTTTTGTTGCCTTGATGAATTGGTTTTTGTGCCGCCCTTTAACGAGTTACGATATATTATGGTTTCGGAAACGTTTGCCGCAGGTATTCGAGTCTAAATTAGAAAGTTTGGGAATAGTTATGGTACTCTTCTTTCTCAGAAAATGTCAAAGCTTGACCATGTTGGTGAAGCTACAGCTACACCATTATGTTTTGCTACTTAGCATTAACAGCTTGAATGCCATGATTTTGCATATAATGATATAGGTATATAAAGTCTGGAGTAATTTGATTGTATGAGGTAATTTCACCATGTTCACTTCCTAAATTCTCTAGCTCAATGTATTGTGATGAATAGTTTTTATGAAAATATATGGTATCATATGAGATCGTGTCACTAATATGTAAGATGAAGCTTAACGCAAAGGTGACATTAATAAGCATTGAATGAATGAGGTACTAATAAAAAAGGTTTTATCTGCATGTTTCATCTACATAAAGACCATTTTGTTTTACTGTAAAAACATAAAGCATTTACTAACGGATAATTTAAACATTATAATTACCATTAAAGCTTATCACATCATAATGAAGACATCGGTAGGTTCCTCTTTTTGACGAAAGACATTGGTGAAACAAAGTGCTTCAAAGTCTATTTTCAGGAAAAGTTCTTAGTCCTCAAGGCTTATGATTGCGTAAATAGAATGTTTATATTATGAATGAAGTTGGGTTTGGTGTGCAATACGGACATTTAACTTTTGAAAGGAGTAAAGGTGTGTATAACTCATGATGAATTATCTAATTTGATCTCTTTCTAGCCAGTTCAACGAAATCTTTACATCGCTTTTTCAAGCCACATTCGATGCGAATAAACTGAATACTAATTGTTTTTTAAATACCGAGTAATTAATTCATGGACTTGGAGTTCTTGTACATTACTTGAGCTTGCTCCAAGCATCCGGCGTGCGTCGTTAGCGAGACGGTTGACTTGATCCACCAGCTGTCGCGAATCGCTCCCACAACATTGTAGCGCAAACTTTCTTTTTTTGTCTACCCTTACTAACCACAATGCACACACAAAGATGTGTATTCATTTTCCTCCCAGCCGCCGAGCTTCTCTTTTTCATAAGAGATAGATGTCTCACTTACATACGATATCATATATGAGATCGTACATGGTCATCTCTGTGTGTTGTTTCCCCATATCCTTCCCCTTAACAAGCGTCATGAGAGATCATCTCAAAGGTGGGAAACCATCTGAGTGGTGCCTACTATCTCCCATGTACTCTCCGCTTCCAAACTATCACTCCCATGACATACAACATTATCCAAATGACGTATGATGTATCCTCGATGGAGTAATAGCATGAGAAGCAAAATTAAAGTGCCAAACTTATAAGCTTGACAGTACCGTAATGGAGATAATAAACCATAGAATCCTATGAAATATAGAACAAATTCCCATAAAAAATGACTCCAAAGCCATCTAGGAATAAATGATAGATTTCCCTCATACCACTCTAGGTCTTCCTAACCTTGATTGTGCTCACAAGTAATAGTTTACTCTAAACTACCTTGTGACTATGCAATTCCGTCATCTAGCTCATGGTAGTAAAATGCAATCTCTACATTTCACCAACCAAGAAGTCTGTGGTTTTTCATCCATTACTTATGGACTAAGTTCTATTGGAAGATCATCTATCGGCACTTGCGCAAACTCTAATATTTCTCTTCCCCATAGTTTGCCATATGAATGCAAAAGCATTCCCTTTGAGATTCAGATAGTCTCTAAGTACCCATCCTCCTAACTGATGTTTACACATCATTCTCATGATGTGACACGAACTAAGAGTTTGGTACCTCAATAGGTTAGATATATCCCTATCTCCTAGAAACCCTAAAGAGAAGAGTCATAACTCTACTCCTAGTCTAACTAATGTCAATAACTAGATCAGCTCATCTAGTCAAAGACCATCATTGGAATAACATAATTGCTCCTATCTAGAGTTTCCATTGAGACTCAATCTAACCATCATGATTAACTGATCTCCCTCTTGTCTTTGATAGAAGAGTGCCACTTCTATCTAGACGAACAAAATGAGAAAGTGAAACTCTCTCCATGTCTCTCTCTCTATAATCCTTTCAAAGAAAAAGGACCATGTTACTGGAATCTATTCCACTTTCCCTTTCCCTTTGAAAGAAATTCTTTTGAATTCAATTTCTCTACTCATCCATAATTGAGAACATGCACATAAGTTCTCCATGTTTTTCCTCCCAAAATAGTGGAGAAAGAGACTCCCATGTGAAGGAAAACTATACTGAAAAGTAGAATAAATGAATTCCTTCTGAAATATAAACTAAGAGATGTTTTGTTAACACCTCTTTTGTCTAAAGGAAAATATGCTCTATTCTTCTTCTATGAAAAAATCATATTTTCCTTTCCTTCTTTCTCTCTCAAAGAACAGGAGCTAAAGCCAGACCTCTCCTTGATCTCTAAGTTAATTCCCACTTTCTCCTTTCCTTAAAAGAGAAACTTACGAATTCATTTGCTCCTCTCTTCCATGACTAATGCATAATCCCTCATTACAGACATTACTATAAAGATGGAGAACAAATCTCCCGTAACTAATGAAGGTGTATGTAGTGAAGAGTGGAGGAAATAAATTCCTAATAAGGGTCAAAACCCTCTGCTAAAATGGTTTGTAATGATATGACGTGATACCATAAACACGTGTATCCATACTAATGAGCTATCTCTGCCAACCATTCTCTATGCATGGATCTATACAATCCAATCAAACTGGTGGAATTATCTTTCCTAAAAACATGAAAATGAGTATGTGATATCCATGGTGATAAAATCACCTATCACATTCTCTACTGAAAAATAAATCTTCCCTAAACTATGATGGATAAATCCCAATCCTAAGGAGATGTCTACTAAGAGCTCTCCTCTGATCTAGTGAGACATGATGCCATGAATGATGAGTCCTTTTCTTCTTGGCCATAGAAGAAGAGTGCTCAAAGAGAAGTCGTTTCCACCGTCCCATACCAGTGGAACCTTCTTCCAATTCACGATGTCATACCATATATATGTAATGGAATATATAGGTAGACTCTAATGAATCCCATATCCCAAAATCATATCAATGGAAGTAAATGAGTCCCATGTCCTCGAACTAGTTAGTTTGGTTCTAGTCAATATTTGACAATGGATATCCCTTTCTGTTCCAAACTAACTTGTTCCTAGGTACCAAGACTGAGCCTAGGTACCTTCTATAGATCCCGATATACATATATGTATTGGGTACCCCAACTATTTCTTACTAAGGGATCTATGCTCTAAGTCATAGAGCTAGTGCCATACCTGTGGCCTTCCTAACCATCACTTGAATCATATAAGCACTCGTCAATGTTGTTTCATGAAACCCATCTCTATGATCCCATCTAATTGGTTTCCTTAGTAGTGTAGCAGAAATGCTTCACTACTTGGTCAAGCGATGTGCATGAGTGAAACTAGTCGCTTATTGGGTATTCCTAATAATACCCCATAGTCTCCTAATCATACTGTGAGACTCTTGTGAAGATAAGTAAATATTCACTTGTTTGGAGAGTATCATATATGTATCTCCCGTACCTATATGCAACTTCCTAAAACCTATAGGATTGCTTGTGCACATTACTAATGGTGAAGGTGTAGCTTCTTCCCTTCGCAATCCTATGGTCTAAATCCATAAGGATTATGTGTAGGGATCTTGTTACTACTGAAGTTGCCTTATGTACTACTATGATGGTCCTAAGTCCATCAAATGCATGCTTACAAGCATGCCTAGACCTTATTGATGTTTGCAAAAAGGCATGTTACCATGCCATAACATTCTTACCTAAAGGAAAGTGTGTATATAATTCCATGTAGTAGGAAAAATTTTGACAGCATTTCCCCGTGAAATGGAATCCCAAAAAAAGTTTAACCATAAGCTCAGTGGCACACAGGCCACCCAACAACATAGGGCTTGACAGGCCCATGGCATGGAGGCCATAAGCTCATACATGGAGTCCATAACCTGCAAAAACATAAAAACAACTGCTAGCAACAATTCTCTTTGTTGCATAACTATACAATTCCTGCAGTCATATTTCCTGCAAACAATCAAAAAGTGTACTTATTGCCTGTTGATCCATACTATGGATGTAGCTAAGAGAGTACTTAAGTATCCCAAAGGTACAATCTGTGAAGGTATATTCTATCCTTACTCTTTAGATTTGGATATCAAAATCTATTCAGATGTAGATTGGACATGAGCTAAGGATGATAGAAGAAGTACTTGTGGTTACTTAGCATTTGTAGGTTCAAAGATAGTGTCACGGAGTTGAGGGAATTTATATCTTCTTTAAGTATGCAAAAAAATAGCACCCTCTCACCCTTTGATTCATTTGATATCTCACATGTCCAGGGTTGGAACCATCTATAAGGGAATCTTCTCCAATGCACACATGTGAAAATGACTTAAGGATTGACGTGCATGATTCAAACTTAAATATTGTTGTGCACTCTCTATAGTTGTCCAACCGCAAGTATTGGATTATTAGAGTCTCTTCTCAAAATTCTTGGAAGGTTTGGATCACAAATGAATGAGAAGAGCCTATTTCTTTCCTTTCCTTTACAAGAAGTGCGCAAGGATCCTTGCTTTGGAATATTCCAAGGATTCTTGTTTTTGGAATATTACCATTATAGTTTGACTTTCTTCTACGCACATGCACATGTGGTAGTAAGAAGATGGAGAACATTAAGAGTAGAGGAAAGTTCTTGTAATACTTTTTTTGAATAGTTGCAAAAATGGAGGAAATATACCAACAAGGAGATTGATCTATGCATGGTAGACACAAGAGAAGATGGCTCCCCCCCAATACTCAAAGGATGGACACAACTTGAAGATAAAGATAAGTACTTTTCAAAGTGATGTTTGATTTTATTACTTGCTTTCCTTAACTTATGTTTGCATGCATTCGTATTTGAAGCATAACATAATAATTCAATTATATATATAGTCCAAAGAAACATAGCTTTGAATAGGAAACAATGGATTTTGGGGCAAGTGGCATCACACTCCTAGCCAAAAGGTTGTGAGGTCAAGTTTCCTTTAGATACAAAATTGGCATGAGAGCTCGATTGTACAATATATTATACGTTAGCTCATGTTGTGTGGACACAACACTAGTATCAAAGCCTAGGAAGTAGGCCTTGGCAAGGTGGATTGAAGGCATGTGCAACACTTTGATAAATTTCCCCAACAAAGATAGGAGTGTATCTTCCAATCCATATGACGGATTGAGTTGTGTAAGGTAATTTTGGAAAGCTCTCGAAATGAAATTTCCTTTGCGAGCACTTGATTGAGAGTCCGAGATACTTATAATGGGTGATAACAAGGTTCAAGATATTGGGGTTGAGAACAAGGGGTTCAAGGTATCAAGGTTGAAAACATGAGGTTCAAGAAATTGTGTGAGGGTGAGGACATCAATTCAAGGGCCCTAACAAGTTCATGAGCCAATAATTGAGGACAATGATTGACCAAGGGGGGGAATATCATAAAGTGATAAGTAAGAGATGGTTGAACCATGCCCTAAGAGGGAGGACGAGGAAGTAATCCTCAAAGATGGATTTTGGGGAAGTGGTTAGCCCATCTGACTCCTACCCATGAGGTCATGAGTTCAAATCCCCTTAGAGGTTGTGAAATCATATGGCTCTCACATGGATTCTAAAAGGATTCCTCCTAAGATTGTATGCACAAATCCAAAGGCTTGAGAGACCTCCATAATGGATAAATGCCATACCCTTTGTAAATATCAATCCTAAGGGTGAAAACCCTTCAATTGGGAGTAAGTAAATCCAAATAGCTCAACAGTTCAAACCATAGTTTTGGAGAGACTTTCCCAAGGTTTTCTTAATAAACTCCAAGGGTTCTCCAAGTGACTTTTGACTGTCAAAATCCATGTATTTTTCTGCTTGGTTCCATGTTTATACAAAATTCTTACCCCCTTTGGCATTTACATCCTCAAAAATATGTGCGGGTATAACACATTGAGTGTTTCACTATGCCCAATGATCATTCTCATTGATCATGATCTTCATCTCTCTGAATTGCCTCTTTATCAGAATGTGATTCTATCCCAAGCTCAATTTAAAAGATGGGAATCCATGTTTGGTCTAATCCCTTCCCAATTCAATCTAACATTACCTACCTCTGCACATGAAACACCAAATCAAGTGCAAAATATGGAAATAATGATAAGGGTAGATTGAAACATCACTACCTAATTCACCTTTTTGCTATGTGTGAATTGTGCATCCATAGCACAAACATATGAAGTAGGTGGATTCTAAGACTCTCCAAATAATTTGCTATGTAGGTCCATTTCTATGCACTACTTGTGCATGGACCTAGAAAAATAGATGGATCTCTTACTAGTTCAAGACTTTGAGAATTCTCCTTGAGTTGAGGTTGACCAAAACATTCAAATTATATGTTTTTGACTATTTCTTGCTTCTTAACCAACATCTACTGATCTCTTTTCCCAATTACACGACTACCATGTCCCATTGGGCTTTAGAGTCCAAGGTAGAATATAGGAAAGAAGTGTTTCATTTGCTTCTTTGGGTATCCAACCAGGGACCTCCTCAAAAACTTGACTTATTTGGAATTGTTAGAACAATTCCTAACTCTTTTCTCTTCAATAGTTTTACCCAAAATCTTTCTTCTTCCATCAATGTTGAAGCAATACTCAATGGATGAATGAGTTCTCTGAAACACAAATCTCTTGTAAAATTGGATGGGTTCTATACAGAACATCCATCTATGATGTTTAATTCAGTTATCTATTCCAAGCAATTGAACTTGGTGTAGAAATGACTTTGGATATTCTTTCAAAGTTAACTCCAAGGTTCGTAAAAGCGGGAAGGAGAGAGACAAATTATGTGTAACTCATCCAACTTCTAAGATACTAATGTGATTTGATTCAAACCCAACGAGACTCAAAACTTTAAGTATTTTTTCTAGTCAAGGATTTGAAGCATTGTTTCTATCTTTAAGAGATTAAACCAACTTCCCAAAAATATTCTTTAGGTAATGTTAAACCATCATCCATCTCCAAGCTCTAGTGGTATGAAACATCAGTGTGTCTCGAGCAACTAAGCTGTTGGATGTCCATTTAATTTAGTAAAAAAATAATGATAATCCAACTATCTTGGTTGCTAAATTGATCCCTTTTTCAATCCCTTGAGAGTCCTATATACCAGAATGTGGTATACACCTCTACCTTAGGAGATTGATTCACCTTATCAACTACAAATGATCTTTCTACATTCTTTCTCTTTAGAATTTCATGTAGCATTTCTATTAAAGAACTTTAAAAGATCTTTACTTAGGAGTCTCATAGCTTAAGCCAAATTGTACTTGTCTTACTTACATTAGATGAAAGATCATAGAAGATTACTTTGTCTTGTAGTCTCTTCCTTCTTTGTGCATTCTTGAGGTGACTTTAGTTCATTAACCTATATTTCATCATCTTCTATGAATTTTTTATTTCTATTAAATTTCAAGTAAGAAGCCCAAACCTAAAAGATTCCTACAATGCCAAGGTCTGATGTTCCATACCATCATTCCTACATTAATGTAAATATAAATTATAGTATCCCATATCACCATACTTTATATCCAACATTGATGTGTGGATGGAATTCTTCTCAAAGTCTATAAGCTTTTTCTAAATATGGAGTACCTTTTACTCAAATTCTCCTTTCTAGAATTTGAAGTTAAGGAATTACTTCTATGTTTTCTATTCAGCTTAGGTTTTTTCAAGATCACTCTATGATATGATACTATCCCATGCTTATCTTGGAAGCTTCAAATCTTTAGATGGAATAAATATCCATCCTTTTTTCTAATATTCAAAGTTTCTTGAATCATATTAAAGATATAGTTAGTTATTGCTTAACTAACTTTTAGTGACATCAGATTATTCTTGCCTTTTCGATTCATTCTTTATCTGAAGCTTTCAAATAGCTACCTTAGGGCTTTCAAGGAATCCATTTTAATTAAGTCTAAGAATCCGCTATGCAATTGGATCTCTTTTGTCCTTTTAAGGATACATGAATACAAGTCTCACCTTCGAGATACTTAAGTACCATTTTTCATGGTTGTAGACTACATACTTGGAGTACAAATGTCCATCTTTCTTCTCACTTCTCTTTTAACAACTTTAGACTTTGGCATGCTCTATTCACTTGGTGGTTGCAACCTACCTTCTCTAAGTTGTTTCTACCCTTGATGTGTTTCCAATATTGATTTTAGCATGCCATGAAGTTGCTTTCTAACAACTCCTTTATTTAACATATCTGACCTAAAACATGCTCCTCTATCTCATCTTCTTCATCCATGCTTCTATACTCATGGAATGATGCACCTCCAAGTGAGAATAGAAAGCCACTAGTAGATCTTTTTCTGGAGTACTACCAGCCCAATCTGCATCAGTCTATCCATGAAGCTACAAATCTACACTAGCTTTATAAAACAATGCATAATCCAAAGTAGCACTCACATAACATAGAGTGTGCCTCAGAGCATCCAAATATGGCTTTCTGGGAACCAGCATAAATTGACTTTCAAGTCCAATAGTATAGCCTAAATCAGGCCTTGTAATTGTGAGATATATAAAACTTCCTACAATTTTCCTATACATAGTAGCATTTTCCAATGCTTCACCTGATGTAGTATCCAACTTCAAATTCTGACCTAATGGCATAGAAATTGGCTTACAATCAGCCATACCATACTTTTGCAGCATATTCAAGGCATATTGTCTTTGTGACATCCATATACCTGTTTCTGTATGTATAAACTCAATGCCCAAGAAATAGCACAGCACACCAAGATCTTTCATGTCAAATTCGTGCATAAGAAGTTGCTTTACCTCTTTGATGCTTTCTTCATTATCACCACCTACAATCATGTCATCGACATAAATAGCCACAATCGTGATGCCATCATCGGCCTTCCTTGCATATAGTGAATGATTTGCATCACACATAGAAAAATCAATGCTGGTTAAGTAATTAGCAATCCTTGCATGCCATGCATGAGGAGCTTGCTTCAGCCCATACAAAGCCTTTTTGCAACCTGCAAAAATATTCTGGATGCTTTGAATCTTCATATCCTTGTGGCTCGTTCATATATACTTCTTCCTATAACTCACCATGTAGGAAAACATTCTTCACATCCATCTGATGCAAAGTCCATCCTTTTGTTATAGCTAATCCAACAAGTGTTCAGACAGTAGAAATTTTAGCTACATGGTTGAATGTTTCCTCATAATCAATGCCATATGTCTGTGCATATCTTTTAGCTACAAATCGTGCTTTATACCTATTTATGCTACCATCAGCATTATGCTTTACCTTGTAAACCCATTTGCAGCCTATGGGTTTCTTTCCTTGCGGCAATGGAACCAGCTTCCATGCTTCGTTTCCATAAAGTGCAGTCATCTCTTCATCCATAGCTTTTTCCCAATCTGCATTTCTAATTGCATCTTCAAAACAAGAAGGTTCAACATCTTGTATTACCTTTGTCACGTAGGCACAATGGCGAGCCATGTAACTATCATATGTCAATCGTTGCACTCAATTCCGTATCCTCCCAAATCTTGGTCCTGGGTCACTTCTACTTGTATCATCTGCATGTGCCTTTCTTACTCCTAGGGTCTTCACAGAGGGCAATACAAGTTCCTCATCAAGACTCTTTTCTAAACCGCTTGAATCTCCATCAACGTCTTCAAAACTTGCACATGTTTTGTGACCAGCAGAAAGCTTTTCTTTACCTTTCTTGGATGTATTTGATGAATTTTCTGGACTGAAATTTCCACGCAATCCTCCAATCCATGGATTTGAGTTGGAAATATTGCTCAGTGATGAATCCGGACCACTCAAAGCTTGAGATTCTGCACTTGATTTTTCAACATTTTCTTTGTCATTTGGTTCAAGATTTAGTCCTTCTTTGGCATTTTCATAGAAGCTTGACATTTCATCAAATACCACATCTCTGCTCATCTTCACTTGTCATGTGAGTGGGTTATAATATTTATATCCCTTTTAATCAAGGGAGTATCCAATGAAGACACATTTTTTTGCTTTTGGATCAAGCTTCGTCCTCAACTCATATGGAATGTGTACATATGCAATACAGCCAAAAACTTTCATATGTGATAAGTTTGGCTTTTTACCTGTGGACTTCTCTTCAGGTGTAACTTGATGTACATCAACAGTTGGAGTTATGTTCATGATGTATACAACCGTATGCACAGCTTCTGCCCAATAACAATGATGCATATT
>CM035444.1:8753805-8963805 GCA_020310875.1 Ceratopteris richardii
CGAAAGTAGCAACAGAACCAGATTGTTGCAAACTTGTTGTGGAAACGTGATTATAAAATTTTAATCGATAGTGATACTACACGATTAGTACAAAAGATGATACATGCCGGTTACTCGATCCGGTGAAACGTATCCCAAGAACCGTCAGTCTGGAGTACTTAATTTATTAAAGACAACTCTGGGAGGTAGAAGTACAACTAGGTCTGACCCAGTTGTCAAGAAAGTCAACAACGTTAGAAGTGATTCCGGTCATATTCCGGTGGAACGTGTTATGCCTCTGGTACATTCCGGTACTATTTCGGCACAGTCTGTCGAAGACATAGTAACTCCAGAATCTACCAGAACGCAGCCTGAAGTTAGTTTAACAATCTTGGATAAAGATTCAAATTTGTTTACGACTAGAAACACTTTAACCAAAGAAATTTGCGAAGGCGAAAAAACACCTTATTTTGGCAAAAATTCGGCACATTTCGGTGATATTTCGGTAACAAAATCACAGTTTTTCGGCGATGGTTTACCATTTTTTGCTGAATCTTCAGCCCAGTCACCGCTTTTTGGAGTAAGTTCCCCTACACTCGACATCAAGAAGGAAGGAAATTTGTTCGAAACCGAGATTCGAAGCATACTGAACAAGATTATCGAACTGGAAAGTGCACAGTCTGACGATACAGATTCCGATAGTTCAGATATTCAGCCCCGAGATACAGAAGATAGTCACAATACACTCGCCATGAACGGGCAACAACAACAACAGCAGCAACAACAACAAGTATGCCCACCAAGGCCGCCTCCAACAGGATTAACGTACACTAAATTCGGTGGATTCCCAGGAGATGACCCGGATGGTCATGTACGCATATTTGAGATAAGTTACGCAGTACTTAACCATCCACCAGATCCGGCGTATAAAGTTATTGTCTTTCAGTCTACATTGGTCAATGAAGCAGCTAGATGGCTTACAGAATATGATATTAATCACTTCGGCACCTATGAAGCAGTACGAGATGCCTTTTTGCAGAGATTCAGACTAAAGAAGAATCTAGCCAAAATTTTTGACTACCTGCAAAACAATAGACAGAAGATAAATCAAACAGTACAGGAATACGCCACACTATTCAGGACTCATCTAAGGCAATTACCACCAGCACACGCCAACCTACCGGACGACGTTATTACTCAGTGGTTTATCAATGGATTGACCCCGCAACTTAAATAGATTATGATTATACGCTGTGTAGGAGCTATGACGCTAGATGCAGTGATTGCAATGGCTCTGCAGCTGGAAAACAAGGTTGGCGGATTTACAGAGGACCTGGAGTGGTTAAAAACAAATAGAAATGTCTTCGAAGATATGATCAGACAAGTATACTGCATCACATGCAAGAATTCAGGCCATACTAGTGCCACTTGTGCACTTAATCAGTTATTTTGTGCTATCTGCAACACTGCCGGACACACCACCGAAAACTGTGCATACAACGCCAAAGTGCAGGGAACCGCAACTGTCAATGCTATTATACAGGAACCAGGACAATCAGCCAATCATTATGTACCTCCGCAAATGAGGAAACATTTCAAGCAGGCTTAATCCAGCTACTCTGAGAATTCTCCGACGTCTTTGCATGGGATTACAAAGATATGAAAGGATTGGACCCGCGCATCTATCAGCACAGAGTCATGCTGAAGCCCGAAGCAAAACCGAACAAACAACCCAGCTACCGGATGAATCCAAACTATGCATCACAGGTAAAGGCAGAACTTGATAGGATACTTAAAGTCGGATTTATTGTACCAATAGAACATGTTGAATGGATCTCACCAATTGTTATTGTCCCGAAAAAGAATAAGCAGTTGCGAATATGTGTAGATTACCAGAAACTGAACGCAGCTACAGTGCCTGATCCTTTTCCGATCCCTTTTCTTGACACAATGCTTGATAGAGTAGGAGGACATGAAATGTATTCATTCCTAGATGGGTACAGTGGATATAAACAAGTTAGAATGGCTGAACAGGATATACCAAAGACTGCCTTCATTACCAACTGGGGTTTATTTGCTTGTACTGTTATGTGGTTTGGATTAAGAAATGCCCCAAGTACATTCCAAAGGTGTATGCAGGAAATATTTTCTCCTTATCTTACCTCTTTTATGCAAGTCTATCTTGATGATTTTTCAATTTTCGGTAAGATGATAGCACACCTGTTCCATTTACGGTGCTGCTTTCTAAAATGCAGAGAATACAGACTCTGTTTGAACCCAAACAAATCCGTGTTTGCGGTTTCATGTGGCAAGCTACTTGGTCACATTGTATCTGCACAAGGTATACAGGTGGATCCAGATAAAATTTCAGCTGTGTTAGAAGCTCCGGTGCCCACTACACCGAAAGAAGTAATGCGCTTCATGGGCCAAGTAAGATGGCATGGACAACACCTACGATGGCTTGCTCACTTGGCAATACCTCTGAACAGATTAATCACCAAGACTCCTCGACAGTTTGAGTGGACTCAGGAATGTCAGATAGCATTTGATCGTCTAAAGTGTTTATTAACACAGCTTCCAATCTTACAGCCTCCGGACTGGGATCACCCATTTCATGTCTTTGTAGACGCATCAGATATTGCCATTGGCAGTGTTCTGATGCAACGAATCGATAAGTGGTTCCGACCTGTTTACTATGCTAGTAGAAGACTTGCCCCTGCTGAAAAAAATTACTCTGTAACAGAAAGAGAATGTCTAGGCTTAGTATATTCTGTCAAGAAATTCAGGCATTACTTGCTGGGCCATAAATTTACCTTTCATGTAGATCATGCTGCACTTGTCTATCTAGTTCGGCAGCAGCATCTAGGTGGTCGATTAGCACGATGGGTTCTGCTTTTACAAGAATCTGACTACGAAGTCATTCATCGGCCAGGCAATTCACATGCCTTAGCAGATTTTCTTTCTCGACTAGATTCCGGTGAAGCTCCGGTAGGTATAGATGACACAACTCCGGCGATTTATGTTTCTGAACCAACCCATGATGAAATTACAGATCCACCTTTGCCATCTACATACTATGATCAGATATTGACCTTTCTCACTGATGGATGCCTTCCATCTCAGACTTCTACGGCAGTACGCAAGAAAATTGCAGTTTTTAGCCGCCGATTTTGGTTGATTGCTGGAGAATTATACTATGTGGATCATACCAGAATTTTACTTCGATGTATTCCACCACATGAAGTTAACTCAGTTATTACTTTGGCTCACTCGATTCCTTCCGGTGGCCATTTTGCAGCAGACTTAACACACCGGAAAATTCTGCAAAGTGGTCTCTGGTGGCCAACTATGTACAGAGATGTATCACAGTTTGTCAAACAATGTGATACTTGTCAAAGAACTGGGCAGCCCCTGCAACGACATCTTTTCCCTCTTCAACCTGTCTTGCCATTAGAACCTTTTCAGAAGTGGGGTCTAGATTTTATAGGTCCGATTACACCTCCAGCAGTCTTCAGTAACAATCGTTACATACTGACCTGTACAGACTATGCAACCAGATGGGCAGAAGCCTGGGCTTTACAGTCTGCTACAACTGTTGCGGTAGCAAAGTGTTTGCTAACCGATGTCTTTCCACGTTTTGGCTTACCACTGGAACTTGTTACAGATCAAGGCACTCATTTTGTCAACACTTTAATGAAAGTACTCACACATTCATTTCAGGTCACACATAAATTTAGTTCACCATATTATCCTCATGCAAACGGCTTGGCTAAGAGTACAAACAAATCTTTGCTGAATATGCTTCGGAAACTCATTTTAGAAGCACCGGAAAGATGGGATCAACTGCTACCTGCAGTATTATGGGCATACAGGACTACATACAAAGTAACAACAGGATTAACACCTTTCAAACTAGCTTATGGATTAGAAGCAATAGCACCAATGGAGATAGTTATACCAAGTTTACGAGTAGCAATTGCTCAGAAACTGCTACCAGAAGATTCACTGTCATTTCGGTTGGATACACTCAGAGAGTTAGATGAGCAACGATGGCACAGCTTTTTAACTATGCAGGAAGTACAACTAAGACAGGCTCGGACGCATGATCGACACTTGAAAACTCCAGTTTTTACGGTGGGACAACTTGTCCTTTTTTATAATGCAAAGTCCAATCGGTCTGCTGGTAAATTCAAATTACGATGGTTCGGTCCCTATCGGATTTCTGCACAAGTAGGCCCAGCAACTTTTTGGTTGACTACGTTGACTGGAAACCCTCTTCTGAAAGTCATCAACGGTTCGAAGCTGCAGCCGTATCAACACACAGCGAACCCGCACTGAAACATTTTGCGGTTGGCCGCGTTTTTTGGAGTTCACTTTTCTTTTCTTTTCTTTTCTTTTTGTGCGTGTTTAATAATACAATCCGCGTTTTGAAACCTATTTATGTCCACAGCTGCCCTGCCCTTGCCAGCTACTCACGCATGCACACCGCAGTTAAAAAAATTATCATTTCAATACCCCGCGACGATTAATCATCCTTCATTGCGCTCCCCGGCAAAGCATCTACTTAACCTTCTCCAGTTCGACGAAAAACGCTATTGTGCTTGTGTTTACCTTGTGCTCTGTGTTTATCCTGTGATCTGTGTGCCTGTGTTCTGTGACTTCGTGTGCACCATGGAAGCCTTGGCTAATTACGCCGCTTTCCGTGACAGGCTCCCTACCGACGTAGGAGAGTACCTGTGCATACGTGGGTTGGCAAACTTCGCTGAACTGCCTTGGCATTCAGTGGAGTCCCACCCATTCTTCGCTCAGATCATTTCCGCCATCGCTCAAGCACCCGCCAACGAGCAAAGTTGGGCTTTCACATCTTTACCCGCCCAAACAGTAATCACCTTCCAAACCTTCGCTGAGTCGTTTCGACTCCCTTCGCAAGGCCGAGAAAATGGCCCGAGCCTACCAGTAGCCAGAATGGCCGAATTGTTCCTAGATATTCCTCTAACGAATATGCCATTCTCTACCGACCAGAACCAGAAAGATCTGCCCTTCAATTCCTAGTAGCCATCCTTAACATCCAAAAGCGCACTTACGGCATATCCCGGCCATTTTACTCTGCCATAGACTTAGCTGCCCGTGAACCGATCAACTTCGCCTCTTTCTTCTTCCACAGAATCCACAAAGAATGCGTAGCTATCATGAAACAGGTAAACAAAGGAGGCACGCCGAGATCCAGACTACCACACATCATTTCATTCCTCTTTCCGGCCATCCTTGCAGCACAACCTCCACCGCAAGGACCAGTTCTGCGACATGAAGAGTCAGTGCAGCTGTGGGACGATGAAGAAGAAGATTAATAGGAATTAAACCAACTATTCTGAAGAAAAAGAATAAGGATTAGCTCTTCTGAAAGCAAAGCACAAGGATCTGCAGGAGGGAACAATGAGGGCGACAAAGAAGAGGATAAGCAAGAAGAAGAAACGTTCCACGACACCACAACATCCATGCAAAATGAATCATCTGCACACTCGTCCCAAGAACAACAACAGGAAAAACATACAGAAGCCGACACATCATCGACCGAAGAAGAATCACAGCAGGAGTCTCAAGAAGAACAACAAATAGATGAAGAACAAGCTGCTAAGGAAGCACTGGACAGACTGCTAAAGGCAGTGGAATCCACAATCGCAGAGCAAGAACAACAAGCCGCCAATCAGGTAACAAATCAAACCATCCTTCCCACTCCCCCACCGAAACCACCCATCATCCCCATCCAGCCCATTCACCCTGCCGAAACCGCCGAGTGCTCATCCTCCTCCCTCAACTACTCTCCACCGAACTCCCAACAACTCCTCAACGCATCCTCTTCCCAACCACGACCCCAGTTACCCCTCCCTTCCATTCCAATATTGTCCGAACTGGCCAATATGGGCCAAGTTCTTATTAATTTATCACAGCAACTGCCCATCCACATGAAAGCAGCCACCGACACTATCTGGAGCGAACTACAGCATAAAGTTGATATTCTAGAAGCTGACATCAGCCCCCTACAGGAAGAAGTGCTAATCACTAAAGCCGAAAACCAATCCTTGCAAGAACAATTGAATGAATTACAGGCAAAACTCACCGAACAGGAGTTGCTGATCAATCAGAGAGATGCGACAATGGCAGCACTTACAGAAAAAGAAGAACTACTGTAAATTGCCAATGAAGAAATCAACCAAATGAAGTAGGACATACAAGACAAAGAAGACGCCCGAATTGCATTAGGCAATCTACTAGAAGAAACCAGAAAGCAATTACAAGAACTGGTGCAGCAGAGTCAAGAACAACAGTTGCAGCAGAAAAGAACAGAAGAAGAACTGCACAGAACCAACAAAAATTTGAAAGACGTAAATAATATGCTCAAGCACTACCTAACAAAGGAAGGGCAGAATCAGAAGCTCATTGCCAATCTCAAACGCAAGAAGGAATCATACATCAGGACTGTAGATTTTCAAGTTCAGGAGATGGAGAGGCGCGAAAACCAACTGGCAAACATAAAAGAAAGAGTACAGAAGATGGAGCAACAACTCGAAGAAATGAAGATGTCTAGAGATGCTGCATTGGCCAATGACTTCTATCTGCAAGAGGCCTTTCTGCAAACGCAAGCAGAAATTTTGTTAACTGAAGCCATAGCCATAAGTTCTGTTAGAGTAGATGCCCAGGTACTAGAACGCGATACATTAAAACAATTATTAGAAACCCTTAAGAAAAAAATCGCCCGTACATTTATATTAGCCCAAAACATGTACTTAGAAGGAATAGTCGATGAGTAGTAATTTTGTAAAAACTTGCGGGTTTGAGTCCACCGTGCGTGCCAGTGTTAGTCAGTCGACGGATTGGGACAGGTGTAACGGAAATCTTTGTAAAACACGCGCGAAAGGTAGTTACGCGCATATTTGTAAATCTTATATAAAGCAATGAAAAGAAGTGCTCGAGAGTGCAGGGATTTTGGCCTATTTTCGTGTTATCACCAGACTGTTCGTCTGGTTGTCTGTCGGAACGTTGCGGCAGTGTGTGTTGTTTAGTTTCTGCGTACTCTGTTGTACTCTGTGTTGTCATCTGTCAATCTCGGTTACGCTGTGAATCTAGTTCCATTCAGTAAGTCGTTGGATCGTTGTCTGAAAGAGTTATTGTGGATCATTGTGACGAATTGTTCTGTTAAGATGTACGACGAAGTGCTCTTCTCCTTGTTGAACTGCTAAGTACTGATAAGACTGTGTGAATATAGTAATCTTTCCCTAAGAACATTGTGCAGAAGTAGTGTTGTTCTTGATCTGCCCTTGTACGGTGAGAATTACCTCTAGTGTGTGTTAGTCTTCAGAACTGTAGGTTGAAACCGTAGGTACCTTCTGTGATCCGGTTGCTTGACTGTGAGCGCTGTCTTGGTGAAGGTTGGACTACTGTACTGTTACAATAGCCTATTAGTCTGAAGTAATTCGGTACCAAGGTATAGATAAGGCTGGTACAGTCTAGTTGTTATGGGTAGATGAGCTAAGACTGTGATAATACTGTCTAAGGACAATAGATTCAGATAGAACTGTCGATAGCATTTTAGTGCTGCAACTGAATCGGTTATTTTGGGGAACTAAGTGCAGGGCCTCTATCTAACAGACCCCTACCACTCCCAAGAACCCACGATTCGTTTGACACGTGCTGACAGTTAGAACAACGCATTAATTCAACACTGGCCTTAACATTGGGCGTTTGGTCCGCCACGTTAACAGTATATTGATGACATGGTGGTCATTGGCCTAATGAGAAGCATATTGCTGAATTTAAGGCTGATTTTCATGCCTCTTTTGATATGTTAGATTTGGGGCATATTTCAGCATTATTTGGGCATTTAGTTTATGCAAGTCGATGGGGGAATAGCTTTGTGTAAAACAAAATATATTGACACATTATTGTAGTGCTTTGGCCTTGACGATTGCAAACCTATTGCCATTCCTATGGAAATAGGTCTATGGTTGAGTCTTCATGATGTTGGATATGCATTTGATGTTGTTCTCTATCAGTAGGTTGTTTGATGCTTAATTTACTTATGCATAAATCAGTTTGATATTCAGTTTGTTGTCTCTCAGGTGAGTAGTTTTATGCACTCCCCACCAATCTATAATAAATTAAGTCTATGATCTAAGGGTCCGGTCGGTTCAGACATATCTGAAATTGGACACCGTTTGGTCACTCATGTATGGCCAAAGATCCCGTTAAAGACTTAAGTGTAAGTTCATGTGCTCTCTTGAACAAGTGATCCGCTTAGCCTAGTGGTTACATCTCAAGGTTATGAAGGAGGAGGTATTGGGTTCAACCCCCATTGGGATCATGGGGAGAGCATTTTGCCCAAGGAGCTCTACAGCCTTCTAACTCAAGTTAACGTGAGTTAACTTGAGTTCAGTGGGCCTTAAATCAAGTGGCAAGTACACCAACCACTAGTGGAATCTAGTGGAAGGTACTAAAGCAGTGGTCAAGATCACTCCAACCACTAGTAGGCTCTAGTGGAAGATATTAAAGGAGTGGAGTAGATTGCACATGCACTTGTGGACTCTAGTTACATTTGTGGTCCTCGTCTCGTCGATTCGAGCATCTATATATATAGGCATAAGGTTGGGAGGAGATTCATCTCTCTAGCACATGGTGGCTGTCATAATTTGTCAGTCTCTTGCATAATCATTGGCATACGGTTAAGCACATCTTTCACTATTTGAGTGGTATCCAACTACTTGGATTGTTTTTATCCCAAGGGAAAATCACTACTCGCAGATTTACATGCATTTTTTTTACTCTCCTTGGGTTGGATGCTATGACACTTGTGTGTCCACTAGTGGTTTTGGCTTCATGCTTGGTAGCTCATGCATATCTTGGTTGAGCAAGAAGCATCCTACTATGACCACTTCTAGTTGTGAGGCTGAGTATAGGACAGCTTTCATAGCAAGTGTTGAGTGTGTGTGGCTAAGGCCCCTTTTGTCTAATTTGGGTGTTGGTTATTCCACTTCCACCACCATCTTCACTAATAGTCAGAGCACATTGGCAGTTGCAAGGAGCCATGAGTTACATGCTCTCTGATCTCTCCTAGAGAGATCAATTTGGCATATGTTCCCACACAGGAGAACGTTGCAGACCTCTTCACAAAGGCTCTGCCCAGGGAGAAGTTTGAAGCTTTCTGCAAAGCTTTGGGCTTACTTCCTTTTATGGATTGATCTCTTTCCACAAAAGTTGATGCTTCCTTGTACATGAATGCAAGATCCTTGCTCATCGCAACACTCCCATGGGGGATTTCTTGATATATTTCGGTAGTGTTATGTGTGAACACACTTAGGATTGAGCACTTCTTTCCCCCAGATTGTATATATGTCTATAACCCTAATGGGTTACTTATCTTTGTACATTCATTTTGGTAATTTATTCATTGTTGTGTGCTGCAAGCTTCTTCTTCTTCCTTGTGACGTTCACGTGCTTCCGCAAACCTCAAACTCCAACATCCATGAAGTCCCAAGGCTATTCTAGAAGTAATACATACCAATTTCCCTATACTAAAATATGTTCAAATGGAAGATTCATATGCTTACGAATTTTTATTAATGATATGCTAACTACCAAAAAGTCCTCAAATGACTTGTCACTTTTGAAGAAAAAAGTTGATTCATACCTTTGATATGAAATATTTTCAGAATGCCAAACATATTTTTGGAATGAAGATTAGTCATAATAGGAGAAAAGGATGCATATATTTGTCCTGGTCAGAGAACATATCCAAAGTACTTCACATATTCAAATGATGAGAAGGCCTTGAGTACATCATTGCTTTATCCTAATCTAATGAGAATAAGGAATTATTTACCAAGGTTTCTCTTCAATTTATAGTTGGTAGTCTCATGTATATTATCATAGCCACCAGATCAGTGGGAATCATAAGAACATATACATTTGATTGGCAAAAAACATTGGGAAGTTTCAAAATGATATATTGATATTTGAGTGCACTAGAAATAAGTATTTATGCTTGGATAAACATGAGATGTCCATTTTTGGGGTGCACATACTCTGACTATATTGGTTCTGTAGACAATAGATTATCTACTTTGAGTACATCTCTCACTTCATCATGAGCTATTATTCCTTGGAGGTCTCATCTCTACAAATGTATAATTTGTAAGCAAAAACTTGAATGATGTGTGTGTGAATCTCCACCCATCCATATATACCCTCTTGTAATCTAAAAATAGCAATGTTCTAGAGTGGTCTAGTGTTGCCATGTGGCCATCATGCAACACTCATCCCCATTACTATTGAATACCTTAGGGTATCCCCCGAGCTTGGGACCTTGGCCAGCTAGCGCTTGTCCCTCACATGCATGGAGTGATCCCAATGGACCAATTTCATGATCCCTGTGGATCAATTTTTGACACTCTCTCCCCCTTCTAAGTTTCATTGTCCTCAATTATCAATTAGGTAAAGTACTTGCAAACCAGAGCTTTTGATTCCCAAGTAGAGTTAGTAAGTGGTAATCCTCTCCATGCTACTAGATACTCTTTGATGACATGACTCCTCAACCGTTTCTGTCTCCGATCTAGTATCCTATCTAGAGAATGATCTGTGCTATCACTTTCCTGCAAAGAAACAATACCCTCTATAAGATTATCCTCCCTAGAAATATACTTTTGAAATTTACTGATATGAAACACGTGATGGACTTTGCAATCTGGAGAAGCTCTAATCAGTATGCAACTTCACTTAGCTTTTTAACTATCTTCTAAGGTCCACAAAACCCTGGTGAAAGCTTACTACACTTCCTTGTGGATAGTGAAGTAGATCTAGCTGGTATCTGAAGAAAGACTCTATCTCTCGCCTCAAAGGATCTAGGAGATCTCTTCTTGTCAGCATACTCTTTTTCCCTATCAGCAACTTGTTGCATCTTGGCTTTAGCTATTTCTAAATTTTCTTAGAGGCTCCCTAAGAACTCTGAAGCACTAGGACATTTCTTTAGCATGTCTATGGTACTGGAAGCATTGGGATTCATGCCATAGTTCATCTCAAAAGGAGACATACCTATCACCTTCTGAGGCCTATTGTGTTGGAGTTAGACGTCTACGGAAGCACGCGAACAGCACAAGGAAGAAGAAGAAGCTTGGAGCACAACACGCAATACTGAATGTATTACTAGAGAATGTACAAAGATAAGTAGCCCATTAGGGAAAATAGGCGTATATACAAGCCGGGGAAAAAAACCTCCTAAAGAGGGGAAAAAGTGCCCCGGTGGTCCTAGTGTGTTCACACACATCACTACCAAAATATATCAACAAATCCCCCCTGGGAGTGATGCGGTGAACAAGGAGCTGGCACTCATGTATAAGGAAGTGCCAAGCTATGTGGAAATCACTCCACAAAAGGAAGTAAGCCCAAAGCTTTGCCGAAAGCTTCAAACTTCTCCCTAGGCAGCGCCTTCGTGAAAAGGTTTGCAATGTTCTCCTACATGGGCACATATGCCAAGCTGATCTCCCCAGCAGAGAACCTCTCCATGACATAGTGATAATGCACCTCAATGTGCTTAGTGCAAGCATGGAACACAGGGTTCCTCGCAACTGCCAATGCGCTCTGACTATCAGTCAAGATGGTGGTGGCAAAAGTCTAACCAACAGCCAAATCAGCCATAAGGCGTCTGAGCCACACACACTCAGTAGTCGCTGTGAAAGCTGCCCTATACTCAACCTCACAACTGGAAGTGGCCACAGTAGGCTGCTTCTTGCTCAATCAAGATATACATGAGCTACCAAGCATGAAGCAAAAGCCACTAGTGGACACACAAGTGTCATAGCAACCAGCCCAATCAGAGTCAAAAAAAGCATGCAAATCTAGCGGTAGTGATCCCCCCTTGGGATAAAACAACCCAAGTAGTCGAGTACCACTCAAATAGCGAAAGATACGATTAACTACCTGCCAATGCTTGACTCTTGGGCAATGCATAAACCTGCTCATCTGTGAGACAGCAAATTGAATATCTGGCCGAGTAATGCATAAGTAAATCAAGCATCCAACAGCCTGCTGATAAAGAACAGCATCAAATGCATCTCAAGCATCATGAAGACTCAATCGTAAACCTGTCTCCATAGGAGTGGCAATAGGCTTACAGTTTTCAAGGCCAAAACACTGCAATAATGTGTAAATATATTTCGTTTGACACAAAGCCATTCCACCATCAACTTGCATAAAGTGAATGCCCAAATAGTGACGGAAATGCCCCAAATCAAACATCTCAAATGAGGCATGCAAATCAACCTTAAAATCAGCAATATGCTTCTCAATAGGACCAGTGAGAAGCATGGCGTCAACATAAACAACAATTATCAGAAGCACATCATTAGCACACTTAACATATAAGGTCCTTTCAATTGGACTGTTCTCAAAACCATGTGCAATCAGATAGGCATGTATCTTCTCATACCAAGCACGTGGTGCTTGCTTTAAACCATATAATGCCTTCTTTAACCTGCACACCTGGTTTTCATGCCATTTTTGCACAAAGCCACGGGGCTGAAAAACATACACTTCTTCATGCAAGTCACCATTCAAAAATGTTGTTTTAATGTCCAACTGATGTACATTCTAACCATGATGAGCTACAAGGGCACAGATGCTCCGAACAGTAGTCATACGGCATGTAGGTGCAAAGGTCTCATCAAAATCAATGCCTCTTTCTTGTGCATAACCCTTTGCAACAAGCCTAACCTTATACCTATCAATTGTACCATCCGGTTTACGCTTCAGCTTGTATACCCACTTAGTGCCAATGGCCTTCTTGCCAGGAGGCAAGTCACATAAAGACCAAGTACCATTCTTCATTATAGCATCATATTCAGATTGCATAGAAGCCATCCAATTTTCTGAATTTTGTGCTTCATCAAACGAAACAGGCTCATTCTCATCACAGAGACTAGATACAGTGATAGCATAGCAATCTGATGCAAAAGAGGCACTATGAGAGCCTGAACGAGTACATTATGACAGAGGTGCATCTAATTTGTTGTCACGCAAGGTCTGCACCATCCATTTTGGCATAGTTCTTGCCTGCTCAATATCAGCTCTCTCATCAATAAGTGCATCATGTACATCTGCATCAGAAATGGAATTATCTGCATAATCTCATGCAACCTGCAACGGTTGAGAAGTTGCCTCATTAGGACCAGCATTAGACTGTCCACCTGTAAAAAGAGGCAACAAAGTATCATACATGTCTTTGGAGCTAACATATGTCTCCTTAGTACATGAAAGCAATGGCTGAATAGCATCTTCCACAAAAACAACATCACGGCTAACCAGAATGCGTTTAGTATGTCGATGATACAGACGATATCCTTTACTTTCAGAACTATACCCAACAAAAATACATTTTACTACTTTATCATCCAATTTTCTACGATGTTGTTCATGCATTAATGCATATGCCAAACAACCAAAAACACGTAGATGAGCAACAGATGGCTTGCGATCATGCCAAGCCTCATATGGAGTGATAGACTGCAGCGCTTTAGTGGGACACCTATTCAGTACATATGTTGCACACATGACAGCCTCAAGCCAGAAACTATGTGGTAAAGCCCGACTCTTCACCATACACCTCGCCATCTCCATGAGTGACCTGTTCTTTCGTTCAGCAACTCCATTCTGTTGAGGTGTATACGGCATTGTACACTGGTGTTTTATCCCACGTTCAGCCAGAAATGCATTAAAATCAGAAGACATATATTCCCCCCCTCGACCAGAATGGAGGGTGCCCATTTTACATGCTGACAGATTTTCAGCCAAAACCAAAAAATGTTTGAAGCACATGAACACTTCGGACTTTGCCTTTCCAGGTGCCTCAAGTTTGGGCAAAGAGGACACCATTTCAGATTTCTGCAGGCATAGCAAACTAGCGAAATTTAGATGACCAAAGCGTGCATGCCAGAGCAAGATGGCTTATTTCATACCCATGCAGGAGACGATAGAAGATCCAGAGGTAGCAGGGTTGTTTATCTAGCATGTCTTCAAATTGGCATGGGTTACGACATCCATAGTTTCAGATAGGGATGTCAGATTCACACGAAACTTTTGGAAGTTTGTATTTAGTGGTGATCATCCTTAGTTAGATGGTCAGACCAAGAGGGTCAACCAGATTTTAGAGGACATCTTGAGGGCATATGTGCAGACAAATTGGGATAATTACTTGCCACTAGTTATTTTTGCTTATAAGAATATGTTGATATATTTTGCTAGTGATGTGTGAACACACTAGGACCGTCGGGACACTTTTTTCCCTCTTTAGGAGGTTTTTTCCCTGGCTTGTATATACGCCTATTTGCCCTAATGGGCTACTTATCTCTGTAGATTCTCTAGTAATACATTCGGTATTGTGTGTTATGCTCCAAGCTTCTTCTTCTTCCTTGTGATGTTCGCGTGCTTCCAAAGACGTCTAACTCCAACAATTGGTATCAGAGCACGGCATCGCTTCATCTAGGGCGCCATCGATACTCCTCCGGTTGCAGTCTCAAAATCGCACGAATTTTGCTGAGCATACTCAGCGTGTTTTGGAGATCAAAACGGCTTTGCTCTGTCGTGCCGAAATCGTGATCTGAGCTCGTTTTGGCCTCCGAACGTGCTATTGCAGTGCTTGTGCAGACTATTTCATCTTTTTGTGCCAAAGGTATATACCAGTTTCTGTTTGCCAGTATAAGCGGCTCGAAGTCTGCTACAGGTCTAGCAGAATTCGTCTGGGCAGTTTTGTTCAACTTTTTGAGATACAGTCAATTTTTTGCATCAAGGTATTTTAATCACTAGCCATGGCTGAAAGCAGTGATGTATTCCGTATGTTGGCTGTTGAGGATAAGTTGGATGGTACCAACTACCCGTTATGGGCTTATATGATGCGACATGTGTTGGTTGCAAAAGGACTGTGGAACATTGTGCAGGGTGTCAAAAAACGTCCTATCACACCTGCAACTATTACAACTGCAGGTACTGAAGCTGATGCAGAAGGTATCGAAGATGATGATATTCTGCAGATTCCTGTTCGTGCTGCTGTCTCTGTTGCACCTACTGTAGAGCAAATTCGTTGGGATGGCAGAGATGCCCAGGCACATGCATTGATAGCTTTGTCTGTCAAACGTGCCATTATTCCTCATATTCGTTCTTGCAGAACAGCTAGGGATGCTTGGGATACACTTACCACATTGTACCAAGCTAGGAATGAGGCTCGTGTTGCTTACCTCCGAAAACAGTTGGAGAGTGAGCACATGAATGAAGGTGATTCTATGGACAGTTTCCTAACAAAGATCAAAGATTTGAAAGAACAGTTGATTTCTGCTGATGAGGTTATACCAGATAGCTCACTGTGCAGACCGTTCAGAATGGTCTTCCTGATTCATATTAGAGTTTTGCTTCTACTCTTTGGTTGATGATGAAAGGCAATCCGAATGCCTTATCATTTGAGGAGTTAGTCTCTGTTCTATTGCAGGAAGATCAGTCTTGGTAGAATAGGTCCATTATGCGAGTTGCAGATCAAGCTTTCTTGGCTAATCCGAAGGGCAAAGGAAAATGGAGCTCTTCAACTAGTGAGCAGAAATCTGCTAATTCTGCATATTCGAAGAAAAAAGATAAAGATGAGAAGAAATCAGAAAAGCAGAAATTGTTTTGTGAGTACTATAAAGGGAATGATCATATCATAAAGAACTGTCCAAAACTCGCTGCTAAAGAGGCAAAGAAGAAAGAGGTTGGAATGGTTGTTGCAAAGGCCTCTACACCAAAAACAGAGTCTGTTAAACTTGTGCAAGAAGAACAATGGGCGTTTACTACTGTTTGCAGTTTTGACCCATCTTCTCATGAGCAGTGCATGTCTACAGTAGACTCAGATGTTTGGTATTTTGACAGTGGGGCAACCAAACATATTACCTCACAGTGTAGTTTCTTCTCTTCACTCAAGCCTACCCCTACAGGGAATACTATTACATGTGCCAACAAATCCTCTTATCCTATTATGGGAGTTGGTAAGATCATTTTGACTACTACTGATGGTAGTTCTTTCACTTTGTCAGATGCTTTATTTGTGCCAGGGATCAAGAAGAACCTGTTATCAGTTTTTGCATTAGCCAAGATTGGCTTGGTTATGAAATTTGTTGATGACAGGTATACAGTTCATGATCTATCAAGTGGCGATGTGACTATTGCTTCTGGCATTTTATGTCATGGCTTGTATAAGCTCATAGACTATGAAAGATCTGTAAATGATTTGGCATGTGTAGTAAATGATTCTCAGGCCATGTCAGATGCAAAGCTTTATCTATCTACCACAACTAGGATAGTATCCCGCTTCCTTTGGGTCCACGGTAACCCGACTATGGTCCATGGATACACTATCCCAATTGTGATTTGGAATCTATAAAGGATGCAAAAGACCTGGTGTCTCTAACCTTTTTTCTTTGTTGGCTTGAAACATAAAGCACCATTGAACATAAATGTGGACATCTCTGGCTAATCGAGGCCACCAAAATGTTCTTCTAACAAGGTGTATTGTCTTATCAATGCCAGGATGTCGTGTGCAAGGTGCATCATGGTTATCATGCATGACTTTTCTTCTCAAATCCTGGGAATCTGATACGCAAACCTTTCCTTTCCGTTTGACTATTCCATTCCCGTATGAGAAATTGGAATATGGATTAAACTTGTTCACTTGCTAGGTGAAGAAACAACTAGAACTACTCCGTCTCCTATGATAGAGTCATCATTGATGGCTCGAATAATCTATAACAAATGTGGATCTTCCACTTGTGCTTCCTTTATCTCTTGAAGTAATGAGCTTTCTAAAACTGTAAAGCTCATTTGATATATTATCCGTGATAATGCATCAGCTACTATATTCTCTTTGCCTCTTCTGTATAAGATTTCCATGTGAAACTCCTTCATGAGCTCAGCCCAACGAGCCTATTTGCCTCAAAGATTTGGCTCACTACAAAAATACTTAAGTGTATGGTGATCTGTGTATACCTTAAAGTCTGCACCATAAAGATAGTGTCTCCAGAATTTAAGTGCATGCACCACTACATACAACTCCTATTCATGCACTAGCCGATTGTGTTGTGCACTACTCGGTTTCTTAATTTCAAAAGCTATTGGCCTGCCATCTTGGCTCAAAACTGCCCCTATGGCTATCCCACTAGCATTTGTCTCTAACTCAAAGGGTTTCTATAGATCTACCACTTTGAGTATAAGAGCCTCTGAAATAGCTTATTTTAGAGTATCAAAACTATCTTGCTGCTCTTACTCCCATGCAAATGGAACTTCTCCTTGAAGCAAGCTCGTCATAGGCACTACTATCGATGAATAAGAAGAGATGAATTTCTGATAGAAACCAGAAAGTCCCAAAAATGACCATAACTGCCCCTTATTTGAGGAATAGGCCAAGATAATATAATTGAAACTTTCTTGGGATCCATTTGAACCCCATCAGCCGATACGACATGCCCTAGATACTCTATCCTTGGAAGAAACAACTCAGTCTTCTTTGGATTTACATACAACTGGTTTTCTTTTAAAACATTCAATACTAATCTAAGATTATTATCATGCTCATGCATAGTCCTATTGTACACTAACAAATCATCAACAAAATCAAAAACATATTTTCCAATAAATGGTTGTAAAATATCATTCATTAACATCATAAATTTTGTTGGTGCATTAGTCAAAACAAATACTCATAATGACTAAAACAGATCTTCAAAGTTGTCTTATGTACATCATGATCTCTTACTCTAATCTGATAGTAACCACTTGCAAAGTCAATGACTGGTCTCTTCCTTGTATGCCACTTCTTACTAAGGACTACATCAAAACGTGCTAGTCTTGCTATCTCAAAATCCAATCTTTCCTCATAGGACTGGATCCGAATGGACAAATCAACAACTCGTCGATCCCATGTCTTTGTCCCCTTCCCATCAGCTAACTCTACAGTGTAGGCATACTCTGACTGCATAGTATCTAGATGTAACCTCTTGACCAGGCGAGAACTACTTACGTTATGTGTCGATCCAGTGTCAAAGAGTACCTTGATAGGCTATCCTGCCACAAGTCCCCTCATGAAAATGAGTTCTGTGTCGGGAAACTAATATCCTTTCTATGCCACTTGTGAAAGCACAACATCTGACACAGTGGAGATCTTCTTTTGACCGTCATGGCCACAATGGGAAATGATAGCGGTGATGGGGGGTCTCCAAAGTCCTCATCATCATCAGTCCCTACTTGAGTGGGATTTATGACTATGGTGGCTGCTATCTTCTTTTCCTTAGGATAGTCCTTGAACAGGTGCTGCCCTAAACACCCATAATATAATCCTTCTTTCATTGCGTTCTCTTTTTGCTGAGGGATAAGTATAGATTTATTATAAGCCCTCTCACCAAGAGCAAACACTTTGTGTTTACCTCTTGCAATTTTCTTGATCATATGCACCTGCTTAGCCTCTCTAGAAGATTGTGCACTGATCGAGTCAGGAGTAGAGATGTGGAAGGGTCGGCTAACCTTAGGCCATGAGAACCACTAACCCTGGAGCATGTGCCCCTATGGCCATCCTCATAGGCTAAAGCCATCTCCATGGCATGTTCCAAGAACTGGCATCTCTCCTTTCTCACCAATGTTCTAATAGTTTCTCTAAGTCCCACGATAAACTTGTGAACTTGGAGAAACTTTGGGATAGTATCAGGAACTTTAAGAAGTACCTTTTGATACTTATATGAGTACTCTTGAACGGTTTGATCCTTCTAACTAATGAAGAACTAGGTCTCTTGCGCTCTAGACCTCTCATCAAGTGGTACAAAATTGTTATAGAACAAGATCTTGAACTGATCCCAAGTCTGAGGCTCCTTCTTATCTTGTTCTATCTTATGCGACCACCTATGGGCGATGTCCCTAAGATTATATGTGGCGTGCTGAATCTTGTGCCTATCATCCACAATATGGCACAAGTGAAAGCACTGCTCCCACTTGTTGAGCCACTCCTCAACAACATCATCAGCCCTCGAGCTAGTCGTTCCATGAGTGTATCTCTCCAAGAAGGGGATGATGATCGTGAGTCCATACTAGGATATGGTGATGGTCAATTTATGTTTTTGCTAATTTTTGGTTTTGTATTTTTTTTTGTGGTTTTCAAATAGTACACTCTATATAAACCTAAAGTAAATAAGTGGCAGCGGAAAAGAAACAAATTACAAGCCTTTCCTCAATGGAAAATGAAGAAACAAGTTTTAGTATGTTTTGTATTCTTTAATGCATATGCATACTAATTTCAACAAGCAATTTCACAATAATGATGCCGACATGCACAATCCAACTACAAATAGACCAAAGGGGATTACACACACGAACAAATTTCTCTTTCTTTCCTTGCTGAACCTGCAAGAAAAATACTTACCTGTCCCTACAAAGAAGAATTCATGCATCGTAAAATACTATTCCATGTCCTAACTACGTGTATATTATAGATGCTATGCAAAACCGCATGTTCTATATGCGGCTTTCTTTTAATAAGACATATAGTGACTTGGTCAAATCACATTGTATTATGATCCCGTATTACGAAACCTACATATCCAGAACTCAACTCTAGGTTTCTAGTCCAATGTTTTTCTTCTTCTTTTGCAAGTCTATCCATACAAGTACATAGTTCATTTATATCATGATCCAAAAACAAAATTCATTATGCTAGGAGAATAAAATTTTCACATGAGTTAGAGTACTCTAGATCTCATAAGGTTCTCAAAAGAGGAAATTTATATTTTATTGAATTAACATTACATGTTCCCATAGAGTCAAAAAATATATATTGGTGAAACCTTCGACACCTTCTAGCATAGAACACAAGAAAGAATTGTGGGTTCAATATTATGAGATGTGGCAAGTAAGAGATACATGAATCCGTTTCATATATTTGCAAATAAAGAGACTAAGACTTCACTTTGAATTCAGTTTGAAACATTTCTTAGATGGTTTCAAGATGCTCTAAAAACCGCAACTCCACACATCTAACAACTTGGACTTGTGAAATCGTATATGATCCAATTGAATTTTATCCAGTGAGATTATCACAACAATATGTTTGTTTAACTTCTCTGGTGCTACATGTGAATGGAGCTTTTTTTCCTAGTTCTCATTCATTCATCCATATTAAGTGATAGATAACAAGATCCATAAAGAATCAAGTATGCAAAAGATAATGAAGATGTAGTAGTATTATCAAAAGAAGTGGCGCATGTCAAATTACATGAAGACAAGGCAGCAAGAAAGGAAGAGAGATGGAGTTATCAAGAGAGAGAGAGAGGGTGGGGGAGAAAGAGAGAGAGAGAGAGAGAGAGAGAGAGAGAGAGAGCAGGAGAGAATTTTAATATAACGAAATACAAAAGTACATATTTGCAATAAAGCCCACTTAATATCTAACTAGGAAATTACAAATCTTTCATAGAAGAATGTACTTTGGTTCTTATGTTTAAGAGAATAATATATACATAAAGTCATGTCTCACATATCCAAGAGAAATTTTACTTTCCGATCTGAAAAGTTGGTAAAAACTACACATTCAAATCATTCACTCCCACGTTACTTGTTAATCCAAGCTAGCTTAAAATTATCGATTTTCTAAGTTGCCAAATAGAAGTGTATTAAGAACTCAAAAGGTTCTGATCTTTAGAATTAAGATTTTTGTCTTGATCTCAGGCGAGATAAGTGTTATATGGATGTTTGAGTCCAAAACGTAACAATTCGAATGAGAATACGAAGCACTATTTTGGAACAAAAGGCACATACAAGGCTGCTGCCATCAGCGTGATTAACTTTTAGAAAGTGTTTCCTAAGCTTTAAAATATTAAACCTCAACATTGTAATCTGCTTGCGGTCCAGATTCTTAATCAAAGCAAGGATGCTCATTTTGTAGTTTATTTGCGAGTTTCAAAATCTCCCACTTCCCAGAAGCTTCTAAGACCTTGTCTTCTCAACCATGCCCAACAACTTTGCACTCACATTGCTAACCATATATATATATATATATATATATATATATATATATATATATATATATATATATATATATATATATATATATATATATATATATATATATATATATATATATATATATATATATATATATATTACATCATTGAATGAATTCTTTAGGCGGAACATTATAAAAGACATACAAGATTGTGTGGCCTGGATCATGTTGCTTTTACATACACATGATTGAATGTTTACGAATCTCTATATTCATTTGCTCCTTTGCTGTTGTATTTAGGTCCATACGGGTATTCACACAATGCCTCATCGCAACCTATATCATTTTTTTTTAAGCATTGTTCTATGCACAGGTCGTTGAAGGTAGTAATTGCTTCCAACGACTTGGAAACTTTGGCTACTAATTAGGCACCTTGCATGAAATATCTAACCTTGCTCCAAGTCCAGACTCTTCATCTTATCATGAAATCAACTTTTGAAAAGTTTATAAAATTAAAAAATCTGAAAAAACAACTGTCATAGTTTCTTTAAAACAAAAATTAGAGACAATTACCGTGAGAACAAAACCTTTTCTGGAAATATTGGACAAATTAGAATCGATTATAATAAGGACAAGACCCTTTCTTCTTGAAATATCATACTAATTGTGATGACAGGTAATTTCAAGACCAGGGTTGCTTTCTGGCCTATCTAATCTTCCAGTGCCACAAACATAATCACTATATTTATTGAATGTTTAATAAAGTGCACGTTAAGCATGGTTGGAAACGAGTAGGCTACAGAACACAATGGTAGCCACTAATATAGCAGTTCCCAGGTATTGAAACAAATTCCACCCCTGAAAAGGGTAGGTTCATCAGGCAAATAGATTGGCAGCTAAGCTTTGCAAAATGTCAAATAGATATGAGAAAATGGGGAAGAAAAAACCCATTTGAAAAAAAAAAACAACCAAATAAAAGCCAAAATCCAGAAAAAAATAAATGAACTACATTACCTAACCATGCCTACCCTGTTTGTGGGCATATGCTTTCAACCATAATCATTTTTTCTAGTCACATCTGAGTTTCTGCTTGAAATGTAATTCAATTGCCTTTTCAAGGCCTTGAATCGTGTGTGTTCACAACAAAGCAAAACAATCAGTGATCCACTGAATAAGATAATGCAGATATATTTTACCAAGCAGCATCTTGGCACAGATAGGTTTCCTTTATTACCTTGGAAGGTTTGGGGCTACATATAGCCTAATTTGTAGAAACCTCGCTGTTGGTGGCCATGAAGAAACAGTATAATAGTGGGACACCTTAATGAAATTCCAGCAATTGAAGATCCCACAGCTGGTATCATAGATAACATGCCCCAGAAACACATCCATGAGACCTACATTAAAATTCTGTGCAGAAAAGTCTTATCAGGTGGGAAAAATTGGGATAATCCTAGCTTCTGAACCAGATATGATGTCTACCTATAATACCTACATAAGCTGGCTAGGTCATGGGTCTTTCCTCAGCTTAAAATTCTGGAGGCAGTATAATCCAGTCCATTGTGTAAGACCTTGTTGAACATATCATATGCCCATGCAAAAACAAGCATAATACCATCAGTGAACTCCAGAACCACTCCTCTCCTGAAGATGCGACATTCCATCAACATTATACTAAACCTTAACATCCAAACGTCCATGAACTCCATCATGGTAAAGAAGAAAAACCACCATTCAGTTACCACAGAGTGAGTGAGTGAGTGAGTGAGTGAGTGAGTGAGTGAGTGAGTGAGTGAGTGAGTGAGTGAGTGAGAGAGAGAGAGAGTTCTTCATTGAAAACGAGGAGATTCTGACCAAAAATGTATGTTCCTTTATCCAAAAACAAGATGCATAAAGGTGGATGAACTTGCTTCCCTACAGTAGACACTACAAGCTGGTACATACTCAGTATTCTCCTATAAGATCATAGACAACATCTTTCCATGATGGACAGGCTGATGTACATGTATAGAAGTTTCATTGACAAAACAAACCATCTTTATACATTGAAGCGAGACTCCTGTGAGATACAAATCCACGGATAAAGAGGCCATTCGGAGCAGGAATGAAAGCACTATGCCTCAGATACCCTAAATCTGTGTATTGTTCAAGCCAATCCAGGTCCAGTGATTGTTTGGCAAAAGCTGATTACCTTATATCACTAGCTATATGCACACACCAGTTGCATTGTAATACTGAGGTATCACAACCATGTGACTATCGCCAGTCAGAATATTAGAGCATGCAGTGGAACTATAAACTAGCATCATTAATCCTATGGTACAACATTCATACAGATTATCTGAAACTTGTTGGCACTGTTTACGTCATGTGACTGCATACTTATGCTTAAGGCTATAATGATGTTGAAGAAGGCTAACATTACTCATTGAAAATAAACTGGAGTCCTGATGGCAGGGGATAGCTCTGGTTCTTGCACAGAAAGCAGCTCCAAATTACATCTAACCTCTGTAAGGGCCTCAATAATGTAGAAAACCAAATGCCAGTTTCAATTTTGTTATTATGACCAATAAATATCAACATCTTAATAACCTGGCATAGATAAGGCACCCTCGTTCTCCCGAACAAAAAGAAATAGAAATAATAATAAATAAGTTATAAATCACAAACAGTGCACACTTCATGAACAAAAAATGCTCCATTATGTAGGCAGCTAAGAGTTGTCTCATCATATAAACAGTACATTCAGTGGAAAACTACAAGGAACAGAAAGAAAAGTTGTTTAACGCATGAAAGAATCAATTTTCTTTAAAAGGAAGAAAAGAACTGTGTAACAGTGCAAAGAGCGTATGCCATGTCCTCTGGACTCGAGTTCCATAATCTACCACTGCACAATAGGCTCCACTCAAAGCTCACAAAATATATCTCTTGCTAGTACAAAAGATCCCTATCTAGCCTCTCTAGACCTCTTTATATATGTATAATATTTAGTATCTAAATATGTACTTTCTTGAGGAGCATCTCTGTACAGTAGTAGAATAAATAGGTTAGCAGGCTTTGACTTGTTAGCTTATAGAATGATCTAGCTCAGTGAGATATAATCTACAAAGCTTTACGAGACAATGTTTTCTTCATTCCTCATCATGTAGACAAAGGACCTGGTAGGAATGAGATTCGAACCTCCACAAAGAGCCTTAAGACCAGAATCGCAGGTCTACCAGCAGAAAAATCCTTCACCTTTTCTGTAAATCCCACTGTGCGTACGCAAGGACACCATGAGTCACAGAATGGGCTGCATGTCAATCTGCATCAAGCTCAACATCAGCTGGATCTCCGAACCATCTCATTCCCTCTTGCCAGGCAAACTGTATTCTTAGTTTTCCATTTGCATCAATTCCGCTAATCACCCCTCTGCTGGTATGTGTAACAATATTCCATCCATATCTAGGCATCAGAACACTCCGCTTAACCCTCACCTTGTCCCCAATCTTGAAAGCCTTGACTCTTTCTACTTCATCACGTTTGCACACCCAAAGTTTGTCCAGAAAGCAAAATGCCACCCATAAGTCATCATGATCATCAACTTTGTGCACAATACCAACACTTGCATGTGTCACTTCACCCCATTGATGAGCTGGAGTCGATATCGAGGGTTTTACCCTTACCCAGTCACCAATGTCAATAGACCTTTCTTTCACAATTTCTACTTCTGCTGGATCAAGCAGCCAGCTTTTCTGTCCACTGCATAGGGAATAGACCTTCAGCCTACCATCTGCATCAATCGACACTATGGTTCCCAGAGTCTCATGACTATTTCCCAACCATCCAAACCTGGGTTGCTTTACTTCATCTTTCACCCGTACTTGTTGTCCTATCTTAAAAGGCTCCTGAACTTTCTCCAGCTCAGTGACAAGTCCAAGCCACTGATCCTGTTCTCCACAAAAGCCAACTAAGACTGCGCTTTCCTCATTATCTATCTCATCTGCAAGGCCCTGGACAATTCCAACACTTCCAGGGCGTACAGACTTCCACCCATGCTTGGGTTCCACCAGATCTTCTTTTACTTTCACCCAATCTCCAACTTCAAACATCTCTTCTACTACAAGATCTGCAGGATCTCCTCTCCATGGAGCAGGAAGACCAGGAAAAGCTACTCTTACCTCTCCATCTGCATGCACTCCAACAATGATCCCCTTACTTGCAGGAGTGCAGCCCCTCCAACCCCATCGAGGTTCTTTGATGGCTGGCCGAAATCGTACATGCTGACCCACCTTGAAGCTTGCAACCTTTTCCACATCCATGTAATGAGCTGGCCACCGGCCCTTCCTGAAACAGCTTACTAGCTCCAAGTATCCCATCTCCGAAAGACTATGAACGACCGCATAATTATCCTTACCTGCACCATGCCAATCATAGCTTGGCTTCACACCATTCCATTTTAGGCGAACCCAATCCCCTACTTCAAAGCCAGAAAGACATTCAACATCTCCAGGTGACACCCTCCAAAATGATGACCTGCCAGCCACCTTCACCTGGTCCAAAAACAGGGGAACGTAAGAACAATGTTGTCTGCAGAAACAAAATATTAAAAAGATAAATTCTGCCGTAGAGAGGAAACCAGGCATAAATTATATCACGCACATTCAGAGTACCATCCATATCTATTCTTGCAATTTTTCCTGTTGTAGCTGACGTCTCCCCACACCATCCTAGGCGGGGCTCAGAGATTGATGACTTAATGTGAATCTCCTGTCCAATCTCAAATGGAGGTACCTTTTCCATATCTGTCAATGAACATGAAAAAGGCCTGCTTCTAAAACAGAAGCCAACTCCCATATCACCTCCTTCCTCAAGACTATGAACAACACCTATGCTGGTCCTGCTTATATCTTCCCATCCATACTTAGGCGATGGAACTGTTGCCTTGACACGCACCCAATCACCAACCTGCACCAACAAGATAATAGGTCAGCACAGAGATGTCCTCCAGCACATCACAAAACAACTAGAAAAGGAAACCATGTCAATGGAATCATAGACCTCCATGAGGGTAAAAAACTGCACTTCAGTAACTTTTATGATGCCAAACCTTTGCAGCTATTGAGATGTAAAAAAGACCTTGTGCAATATGTTCAGAAATGCAGGACTCAAAGACTTATTTATTTATCTATCTATCTATGTTCAGAAATGCAGGACCCAAAGACTTATCTATCTATCTATCTATCCATCCATCCATCCATCCATCTATCTATCCATCCATCCATCCATCCATCCATCCATCCATCCATCTATCTATCTATCTATCTATCTATCTATCTATCTATCTATCTATCTATCTATCTACCTACTACTATCTATCTATCTATCTATCTATCTATCTATCTATCTATCTATAATGCTGAATCCAACAACAGACTAGCACCACCAGTCCCACTCTCATCAGTCAAGTGCCAAGAGAGACCGTCTTGGTAAACTACTGGAACTGAAGTAAAACAAGATGGGAAATAAAAGACGAGTTTTCTTTAAGATAAAGAAACGAACAAAATATGCCTGAATATGTGTGTGTGAGTGTGCGCGCGCGCACGCGCGCATGTGCACCCGTGTACGCGTGCTCTTGCTCACACATGTATGTTGCAGCCTACTCCAATTCTATCACAACGAAGTTGTTGAAAGACGCTTTTCGCACAAAAATATCCCTAGAAATAGGATTTGACTGCCTTCTTCTCTGCAAGGGCATGTGAGTTTCCCAGGGCAAAACCCACTGTTCACCTTATAAGACAAAGTAAAACAGATCATAAAAATCAACCTAAAAACCCTATCATGGAGGGCAACAAATATAGAAGGAAAACTAGTTTTTCTATGCAAGGGTGTTTTTGTTGTTGTTGTTGTTGTTGTTGTTGTTGTTGTTGTTGTTGTTGTTGTTGTTGTTGTCGTCGTCGTCGTCGTCGTCGTCGTCGTCGTTGTTGTCGTTGTTGTTGCTGCTGCTGGTGGTGGTTTTGTTGTTGTTGTTGTTGTTGTTGTTGTTGTTGTTGTTGTTGTTGTTGTTGTTGTTGTTGATGATGATGTTGTTGTTTGTCTTCTTTTCTCCCCTTTTTTTAACGTGTGTGTGTGCGCCCGTGTGTGTGTGTGCCCGTGTGTGTGTGTGTGTGTGTGTGTGTGTGTGTGTGTGTGTGTGTGTGTGTGTGTGTGAAGATTGCAAGAATCTCATAAGAGCCAAGATCAGGTAATAACAAGCCTAAATGAGCATTTAATCCATCTCTCTGTCTACGACAATCATAATACAAGCACTGTTATTACCAGATAACAGAGAAACATTCTTTTGAAGCCCATAAAGTTCATTTGCAGGACATGTTTACCTTGAAGTCTTCCACTTTCTCAATGTCAGCTGGGTCAGCTTTCCAAGATCTGTGGCCACCAAGAATGTCTATCATGAGAAGCCCATCATTACTGATCTCCACAACCGTTCCCACACTGTGATGGGTCTCACCACCCCAAGCATATCTTGGTTCTGCGACAGAACGTTTCACACACACACGATCCCCAACCTGCACCACCACCAGATACAAGATGATGCACAATTTTTGTGTTAGAGCCTACCTATTGGAAAAAGTTAAAGTGAAAGACAACGCACAATGTGTGTTTATAAATTATGATGTTAGCAAATACAAATAATCCCAGCTCAAGAATCTATAGATGCACAAATCCATCTTTAAACATTCAATATACATGAAATCAACCACCTTGAAGGGCTCAACTCGTTCAACTTCTTCAGGTTCACAATGCCATGGGCCCTGAACATAATTTAGCTCCAAGAGCAAGCTGTTGTCTGGGCATATGCTGTACACAACACCAATACTGCCAGGAACAACAGAGCCTAACCCATGTTTTACACTCGTCAATGATGGACGAATTCTGACCCAGTCTCCAATCTGAAATTCCTCCACACGCTCCATTTCAGCTGGATCTGCTTTCCAACCCCTTGAAGCCCCAGGAAATCCTACCCGTAAGAGCCCATCATCATCCATACACAGGACAGTCCCAACACTATCTCTAGATTGTCCACGCCATCCATACCTGAAGAGGAAAAAATATTTTTTGGTTAAAAGAAAATTTGAATAAAAGAATAATTCCATATAGATAACATACTTTGGCTCTTTGACATCTGCTTTCAACCGCACATGCTGTCCTCGCTCGAGAGGAACAACCTTTACCACATCCTCCACTGATACACGAGCCTCCCCTGAACAGAAGGACACAACCAAACAGTCCTTATCTAAAACATTTTGCACAAAGCCCACATTTTTCTTGTTTGCGCCTTGCCAACCAAGCTTAGGAGCTTTGACAGTCCTCTTAAACTTCACCCAGTCACCAGCTTCATATCTACAAATTAAATTCACCAATACATCACACATTAATATTCAATACAACAAATCATATATGTACACATCTGTAGACTCTCACACAATCGCATGAGTATGAATAGTTGTTTGAACTCACAAGATGGGAGTTAGCTGGATTCCTCGGTTTGAAAGTGCTTCAAGAAGATCTTCAGATAGCCATTCCCTTGGAAGCATCTCCAGAAAATCTTTGAATGTCTTGCCGCTGCGAATGCATCAGATAAACTTGGAAAAGAAAAATAGAAAAAGAAAAGGGGGGACAAAAGACTGTCTACTCCAATCACTGATTATCAAAATTTGATTTGCACAAGGCAACTACCTGTGCGTCCTCGCATCAATATTTACACCTGCTATCCCCAGCATAATTGTCATCCAATCAAGGTTTTCCTTCATCATTTTTGCTGAGCTTGAAGCTACGTGAAATGCATTACACCCTTCATCATCCTGGAAAGAATTACTTGAAGTGAAATGGAGGTTATATATATCTTAATGCACTTTCACCCTTAATCTTCTCCATAATCCCACTGCCTTGGATAGACCACAAAAGACACACACTTCAATAATGAGCAAACCTCCATTGGCATAAACCTTGATGAATCCCAAGAAATCTCAAATTTACCCATGTTTAGAAAGTGCAGTTACAAGCAAATGGCAGTGAAGCAAAAGAATACAACATCCCCACTTGAGTAAGAACATTTATTTGATATAAACAGAATGTCTTAAATAGCAACAAGTGTACTTGTATATTTCATATCCATCCTTAGTACATTTCATATACATTCGAACACATCATTCAGCTCTCCCTCCCTCCCTCCCCAACTCCCTCCCTCCCTCCCTCCCCAACTCCCTCCCTCCCTCCCGAACTCCCTCCCCAACTCCCTCCCTCCCTCCCCAACTCTCTCCTCCCTCCCTCCCTCCCTCCCTCCCTCTATCTATATCTATATCTATATCTATATCTATATCTATATCTATATCTACATATATATACGGAAAAAGAAACTTGGGACGGGGCACATGAGGAATGGAAGAAAGAACGAGGTTATTTGAAGGGAGAGATAGCCCTCCTCAAGGCAATGGTGGCATCGTCCTCCCCCAAGGAAGGTGAGATTCATACCAACACTTAAGGAAGCCCTCAAAGAAGAAATCACAAAATCTTTGATCAAGCACATGGAGGACAAACTCGAAAACCAAAGAGGGATGGGTGGAGGGTGTCAAAAGAAAAATCATGAAAGAGGCCCAAGCAGAGGCACATAAAGAAGAGATTCTCCTCGTACATAACACCATCAAGGAGGAAAGGATAAGGCAAGCCCGACGGCTCAACATACGAGTCACAGGAATGGAAGAGAGAGAAGGATCCAGTCCAAAGGAGGATGGGAAGATGTTATGCACCAGACTCGGATACAAAAACAAAGAACCATCTCCTTTCACTAAAGCTTGGAGGGCCGGTAAAGATGCCACCAAGCAACGAGCCCTCATCCTCCACTTCCCCGATAGCAAGTCACGATCTACTTTCCTTCAAAAGAGGATGATCCTACAAGGGCTTGAAGGCCCGCCCATCTACCGCGATGATGACCTCACCAAAATGCAAGTCGCACACAGGAGTGCATGTATGCCTCGGGTACACCAAGCCCACAGAGAGGGGAAACGAGCATCCTACATAGAAGGTCGAGTCATCATTGATGGCAAGGCCATCGCATAGGGACTGGAAGCATGCGAGACACGAGAAGAGATCCGCTTGGAAGTCTCGAACTGCAATGGAGACCTATGGACACATCCACAGAGCCTCAAGGAGGTAATGAGTGGTAAGGACATCATCCTACTTACAAAAACACATGAGAGCCCAGAGAGAGGATTGCCCCAGATACACCGATTCCAGTGGGAGCCTCTAAACCAAGGATGCACAAGACAACACAAATCTTGCATATCAAGAGGAGTGGCCATACTTCTTCGAGAGGGACGACATATTAGATTGCATATTATTATCCGCGACTCACACACCCAATACATGTGGGCCCGCCTTGAGCTATTACGTGAAAGCTTCATCTGTATAGCCATATGCTATTTCACCCCCTGCAAGCTCACGTTTCACCTCCACTAAGCATGACTCTTCATCAAGGGAGACATCACCTTATGCATGTCTATTGGATGAGATCATGGAGTACTCCATGCTTGGTGAAGTCTTCCTCATGGGAGACTTCAATGCTCGCAAATGCATAGTGAGCAGTGCAAGACATATGACCATGAGCATTGAGGATCCAAAGGCACTACATACCCTACAAGAGGAGACCATCACAAGACACTTTGCAAACTCAACTCGAGTCACATTTTATGGACGACATCTACTCCGGCTCGGCAAAGAGCACTCCTCATTTATAACGGGATGGCCCAACGGCCTACTTCAGGAGGCTTGACTTGTATACCATATGGATATGCAGGGGGAGGAAGGAGCACAGTCCATTATATCTTGGGATCCAAAGAGAGCACCCACCTTATTACATCACTCACCATCCATAACCATCAAAGCCAATCACACATCTCTCTCCCTTTCCATCGTTGGAGATAGTACCCCTCATAGACCCACACCATGTACCCCACACACCACCATCCATTTCACATGAGCTAGCCCCTCTCTACTCATTGAAGGTCGGGTGTGTCCTATGCCTACTACACCCATCCACCCCTCTCTCGGTTCTCACTTCACATATCTCCTCCATCTTAAACACCTCAACTATCAACTCCTTCCCACACACCATCCACACAGGATGTACCCCCTCCTAGGACTAGACCCCATGATGTTTGTGAGTAAGATAGGTGTTTCCTGGGACGATCCATCAGCACAAAAACTAGGCATCTTTGAGCTTCATTAACAAACACAATTGGTGGATCTAGAGATGTTATCATTGCGGACCACCTACGAAAAATATGGCTGCTTTGTTTTGTGTGATGGTTGGTCGAACAAGAGGAAGAGGAATGTTTACAACATCCTTGTCACCTAATGACAAGGCACTATGTTCGCAAGTGTCGTACCTTCACATGCACAAGGCACAATTGTGAGAGACGAATTTATCTTTTCTCATGTGAAGAAGGCCATAGAATATATGGGTGTTGATAATGTGGTACAACTGGTAACAATAATGGATCCAATTGTGTTTCCACGGGTTGCATGGTTGAAGAATTTTATCCTAAATTCACTTGGACACGACGTGCATATTGTCAAATTTGTAAAAAGTCTACCTAAAATTCTTTTTTTTTTGAGAGAGAGAGTACAATGAATGAAAGACACACGCACACCCAACCTCGTAAGGCAGAGGCACCCATACATTTGAATACGCCCGAAGGCTGAACATGTCCAGTGAGTGGGACTTAAACCCAAGCACTCTGCCCAATGGCGTTCAAGGCTTACTGTTACACCACACCCGTTTAGACGAAATTCTTAATATTTTTTGTTCCAATAGGCAACTGGATTTTCAAAAGTCCTAAGTCACAAGGTTTTGTTATATGGTCATACTTGTTGATAGAGTGTTGATGGTTAGAAAAAGGGCTTTTGCGAGTTGTTGTGGCAAAGGAATGGTACCAGATCTCTGAGGTAAAAGCTTTCGATACTTTATTCACACAAGTCGCATCCATTGTCATGGAGGATGAGCCATTTTTTCAAAGGAAGACATGTTGATAGCTCCTCTTCAACCATTATATACGATACTTCTCATTGTGGATATGGAGGGAAGCATTCTTGGAATTGCATACGAGTACCTTGATCATATAAGAATGCATTCAAAAAGTACAAGGTCGTTTTTATGATGAGTAACTGTCCTCTTTTTATCGTTGATTTTCTTTTTTTTCGATTAGATTCTAGAGTTTACATAAAAACTTTTGTTTAATCATTTTCTCTTTTTGTAATAGAGGAACATCTTTATATGATGCTATCAAGAGGAGATGGGATTAGTTTCATAGACCAATCCATGTTGTTGCTCACATTCTCCACCCCCTTCCATTGCATGCTTTTGATACGAGTCTTGGTGGGAGATGTATGAAGTGAGTACTCCATTGTTGCTAAGTACTATTTTCTTCTAATGATTAATAGTTGACTTTATGAATCATAATACATATTCATACCAAATCATTTGCAGAGAAAATTGGCTTTGCAATTCCTTCACAAGATTGTAGCAAAGACCTTGAGGAGAGGAATTGGAGCATAGGGACACTATTTCACACCAAAAAAAGAAACCAATTGAGCCCATTGCAACTTGAGAAGTTAGTGTCTTGTCACTACAATCTCAAGGTGCCTGAGACAAAGGTTCTAAACATAGCTCCTCTACAGGTAAATTTCAAATTCAGTATTTATAAATTACAATTTACAATACAATTTGAACATTCACAATTATAAGCTTGTAAAATGTAAACTTTTACTTATATGGACCTATGAATGTTTCATTGATGTTAGAATGTATATTCAATGTGCATTATGAACATTAGGAGTCTGGACTCTGGAGACAAAACAAGTAATAGTTTTCATAGTACTGCGTACATATAAAAGAGGTGATAAATATGCACTGCTATATAGTTTTATCTTTCCAAAAATAAAAATCTCTCAAAGTGAATAAAAACCCCAAATTTTTTGGGATTTTATAAACCTCTACGATTTAAACGATTCAAATCTCAATTTAAATTTCATATGTATGTAATATGTGTTGGGGATAAAGGCCCCAAGGACTCTCCTTTTGTATATTTTGACGCTTCCATGTGAAAGCTCTCTTCGAGAGCTTTCAAGACATATTTTTGTTGTATTTTTTGGACCCCAAATTGGGGAGTTATAGGCATTTACATTATTTTTATGACTTTTGGTCATTGGCCATGTGTGAACATGCCCAAATGACCTAAAAGTCACTTCTCTCATAACTTGATTGGGACTTCTTCAACTTCAGCTTCTCCATCTTCTTCTCCAAATTTCTGCGCAGGTTTCTCTCTCTACTTTCTCTCTCCTCACGCAGCAGCCCACTCCCTTGGTGTTTGGAGCAACCCAGCACACCACGACGTAGCTCTCTGCGGCCTCTTTCAACTGGTATCAGAGCTTTGAGCTGTTCCATCACGACAAAGTTGCTCGAAGTGCTTTTCTACTTCAGCCTATGTTAAGCTGAAGGTGTTTTCTTGCATTTGGGAGAATTTCATCGCGAAAAACCTTCTTTTTTCGCGATGAAAGTGCTGTTCTTGGAGGATTACTTCTGCCCGGAGCAAAGCTGAAGCAAATTTTGTGCTTTTTAGAGAGTTTCATCGTGAAGAATCTCTTCTATTCTTCCTTTTGTATCCCCACAAGTCATTTTCAGCATCCACATTGCTGATTTTTTCATCTACAGGTCTTTTGTGGCAGAAATTCTCTCTCATTTCAAGTGGGAGGACATGTACAAATATTGAAGAAGTGCATACTTGCTGGAAACTTACTACAGCAGGTCATTTCTCTGATTTTACAGGTCATATTGCTGCAAAAATTGGGGCTTTTGTGAAAACAAGCACCCATTGCCTTGGTTTTACATGTATGTATGCCTTTTGTGGTTGAAAAACAACAAATTTGTTGTTTTTGATGCAATTACAGCTTACTGGAATTTTCTGCAGAAAATTTCAGAAATTGATTTTTGCAAGTTTTGAACAGTTTTTGGGCTTAATTTCTAAGCTATAGTCTCGTAAGGTAACTGCGCACAGGACAAGAGGTGAATTTTACCTTTTTTTTGGTGAAATTTTGAAGCTCTTAGTTTGCAAACATGGCCTCTACCTCCTCTGATGTCAACAATGGATATGCATGGATATAGTACCCTCTTAGAGAAGGGGTCATGGAAGCTTATCAAAGGCTCTAGGCTGATTGTTAAATGTACAAAGAAAGGGACTCTTTATTGCTTGCATGGTAAAGCCTTGTTGGGCAAGTGTATTGCTTTGGCTGAAATCCATTCATATATGGAATTATGACATAAAAAGCTTGGTCACATGAGCCAAAAAGGCCTTGATAAACTATGTAATTTGGACAAGTTTGATGCAAAAGGCTCAAAACTTGATTTTTGTAATGAATACCAATATGGTAAGCAAGTAAAGAATTCCTACTACTCTGGTGTCTCTCGTAAGTCTAATGTGCTTGATCTTGTTCATTCTGATGTTTGTAGCATGCCCACAAAATCTATGGGGGGTTCTCTTTACTTTGTTTCTTTTGTTGATGACTACTCTAGGAAGCTTTGGGAATATTTGTTAAAATCTAAAGATGAAGCCCTTGCTGCATTTAAGAAATTTCATGCATTTGTGACCACTCAAACAAGTAGAAACCTGAAATGCTTAGGTACAGATAATGGGGGTGAGTTTACAAGTGCTGAATTCAATAGATTTTGTGAAAATCTTGGTATTAAGAGGAAGCTAACAGTCCCATACAGCCCCTCTTCCAACGGTGTGGCTGAAAGGTACAATAGGACTTTATGTGAGAGGGTGAGATGCATGCTGTCCACAGCTAATCTCCCTCATGGATTTTGGGGAGAGGCTTTGAAAACTGCAGTTCATGTTTGCAATCAATCCCCTCATATGTCCTTAAAAGGTGGCATTCCAGAAGAGGTTTGGTCTGGCAAACAAGCTTCATATGACCACCTACGCATCTTTGGTTGTGATGCTTTTGTGCATATAAGGCCTGAGTTGAGAAGCAAGTTAGATGCAAAGTCCATGAAAGGAATCTTCATGGGTTATGGAGATGAAGGTGAAATGGGCTACAAGATTTGGCTACCTCAACTCAAGAAGGTAATACGCAGCCGAGATGTTGTATTTAATGAGGCAAGGCTGCTCAAAAACAATTGTGCCTCTAAAGATGACCATAAAAGAGTCAAATTTCAGCATGTACAGCCACCAGTTAAATCTGATATGAACCCTCGGGATGCACCACATATCGCTGGAAATGACAATGAGCCCGTGGTTATTGAGCCAGATGATGCTGGACAGCAAAATGATGCTCCTGAAGGGTATATGCAGCCACCTATTCATGCTGAAAACAGGGCTGGAAATGATGTACAGCAGTCCGTTAACAATGAAGAAGTTAATGTACCTCCTGATGTAGATCCATTGCCTGGTAATGTGGATCATTGGGTAAGAAGATCTATACGTCCTAAGAGGCCAGTGACTAGATATGATCCCTCTATACATTATATTATGTTATCAGATGAGGGTGAGCCTCTTACTTATAAAGAGGCAAAGCTATGTGAGCACAAGAAGTGGGAGTTAGCCATGCAGGAAGAGATAAAGGCCTTGCATGCAAATGATACTTGGGATTTGGTTGAGTTACCCAAAGGAAGGAAAGCCATTCCCAACAAGTGGGTGTACAAAATCAAAACTGTTGATGGCAAACCCAAGTATAAGGCAAGGCTGGTTGCTAAGGGGTATGCCCAAAAAGAGGGCATTGATTTCCAAGAAGTGCTCTCTCCAGTGGTGAAGATGACCACTTTACGTGTGTTGTTTGCTATCACAGCTTCCTTGGATTTGGAATTATTCCAAATGGATGTTAAAACAGCCTTTTTGCATGGTGATTTAGATGAAGAGCTGTACATGAAACAGCCAGAAGGATATGCTATTCCTGGAAAAGAGCATCTGGTATGCAAACTGAAAAGGAGCTTATATGGGCTGAAACAGGCCCCCAGACAATGGTATAAAAAGTTTGATGCATTTATGCTCAAACATGGGTTTAAAAGAAGCCATGCAGATCACTGTTTGTACACCAAAAAGGATGAAGATGGCAGCCCAATTATTCTTGTACTGTATGTAGATGATATGCTGCTGGCTGGGAAGAAAAAGAGCACTTTGAATGCTCTAAAACAGCAGAACTGAACTCTGCATTCTCAATGAAAGACCTTGGGGAAGCTGAGCATATTCTTGGTATGCGTATAAAAAGGGATAGGCAGCAGCATACTTTGCAGGTATCCCAAGAAAAGTACATTGAAAAAGTGCTGGACAGATTTAATGTGGCTGATGCTAAGCCTCTTGGAGTGCCATTGCAGCCACATGTTAAGCTTTCCAAGGATGACTGTCCCAAAAATGATGATGCAGCCAATTACATGAAGAGTGTTCCATATGCATCAGCTTGTGGTTCACTTATGTATGCTATGGTTGCCACTCGGCCAGACATTGCTCATGCAGTGGGAGTTGTTAACAAGTTCATGGCTAATCCTGGTAGAGCTCATTGGGAGGCAGTCAAATCTATCTTGAGATATTTGAAATGGACCAAAAGTAAATGCTTATGTTATGGAAAGGGTCCATTGGAGTTAAAAGGATTTTGTGATTCAGACATGGCAGGTGATGTGGACACACGCAAGTCCACAAGTGGCTATGTATACATACTTGCAGGTGGAGCTATTTATGGGCTATTTATGTAAGTCCACCTCCAAGTATGTATACATACTTGCAGGTGGAGCTATTTCATGGTGCTCTAGACTTCAGAAGATAGTTGCACTATCTACTACAGAGGCTGAATATATTTCAGCCACAGAGGCTTCCAAAGAAGCCATTTGGTTAGCCCGCCTCTGCAGTGAGTTTGGGATGCTTGAAAAGGCACCTGTTCTTGGATGCGATAGCCAGAGTGCCATATGTTTGGCAAAGAATGCCATGTTTCATGCTCGCACAAAGCATATTGATGTGAGATATCACTTCATCAGAGAGGTGTTAGAGGATGGCCTGATCACTTTGATCAAGGTCAATACTTCACAGAATCCTGCAGATGCTCTCACGAAGTGTCTACCCAAGGTGGGAGTTACTTAGCTTAAAGGAGCCTCCTTGGTCCTTTAAGTGGGAGGTTGTTGGGGATAAAGGCCCCAAGGACTCTCCTTTTGTATATTTTGACCCTTCCATGTGAAAGCTCTCTTCGAGAGCTTTCCAGACATATTTTTGTTGTATTTTTTGGACCCCAAATTGGGGAGTTATAGGCATTTACATTATTTTTATGACTTTTGGTCATTGGCCATGTGTGAACATGCCCAAATGACCTAAAAGACACTTATCAATAAGACTTGGTCCCAAATCTCTCATAACTTGATTGGGACTTCTTCAACTTCAGCTTCTCCATCTTCTTCTCCAAATTTCTGCGCAGGTTTCTCTCTCTACTTTCTCTCTCCTCACGCAGCAGCCCACTCCCTTGGTGTTTGGAGCAACCGAGCACACCACGACGTAGCTCTCCGCGGCCTCTTTCAATATGTATGTATGTATGTATGTATGTATGTATGTATGTATGTATGTATGTATGTACGTATGTATGTATGTACGTAGGTATGCATGCACCGGTTCATTACTACATACATGAATATATGTATGTGCATACATTCTACGCAATAAATCAACATATACTCTATATGTGTGTGTCTACATATAATCGTGCCCATGCATTTGTGTGCATAAATGCATATGGTACATTCATGTGCACAGGCACATACATGCATGAATACATTATACCATGGTGAATCCATGCAAACCCCGAATTCACCCCCCAAAATGAAGTGCAACTAAAAGCTCATGGTAGTCAACCACAAGGGCATATAACCATCAACTCCAATATGCATAGTATTGCCTAAATACTATGACATCCCCACTGACGTCATCAATGCCCAATAGCAGTTTAGCAAGTATAGAATTAAGAGAGCATACATGCTCACATACAAAAACCATGACCATGAACTCATATGTGGCTCCTCACATTGAGCTTCTATCATTTTGGGAAGTGATGGGAAAACTCAACCATGATAAAACTTAGCCCAAGATGCAATATAATGATAGAAAAAAAAAAAACGAACGCACACCTGACAGGGTACACACACCTATGAACTGGTGCAACTCAAACAAAAATTCAAGAAGAGAGAACCGTAGGTTCACTAATACATGTATGTGCATGTGTTTGCGAATACATGTATGACTGAATGTGTAAATATCTATGTGTGTTTTGAAAATATGTGTGTATGCACGTGCATATGCATGCATGTGGATGTATTTCAAAATATGTGCATATAAATGCACACATGTATATATGCTTGGATGGATGGATGGACGGATGTATGCATGCACGAATGCATTCATGTATGTATACATACATACACACATGAATGCATACATAAGTGCAGACACGTATATACATAAAAAGACAGATGTACTTTCATGAATGCATGCAATCATGTGTGCATACATAACTGTGATACATACACACATGCATGCATGCATATATGTGTAGTTCTGTACATACATATGTACTTTTTTTCTCGTCTCTTATTTCATTTATGTACAAGAGAACATAGTCACAGTGAACCAAAGAGTGTAAAATCTCAGAAGTTCTACAGCAAGCATGTGGAGTGATTGGACGACGACTAAAGCATAAACTTGAAAGTCACCTGAAAAACAAGCATTGAAGACTCAGCTCAACTTTGATCATATCAATATAAAGCTTGCTTTATACCTGTATGTTACAATCTGCTCCTCTCTCCAGCAGAACCTGCACACATTGCTTTGAACCTCTTGCCAAAGCCACGTGAAGTGGAGTGGCATTCCGTGCATCCCTTACATTCACATCAACTCCAGAATCTAGTAATATCTATTGAATAGCAACACCATCAAAAAGACGATGAGTAAGTATTAAGATTATCCAACTACTATCAACAGTGCTCCAATGGCATCCAAACATAATCCAGGTTCTCCTCTTCCTCTATTATGATTATGGCGCTAATTTTCATGTGTGTCAATTTATTGAAGTGTAATGAGATGTTTTATGTCCTTATTTTTTTATATTGAAGAGCTACACTTCATATTTTGCAAATTAAAATATTGAGAACAGGATCTTACAACATATTCAATCTTCATATTAACATGTCCACAGTCAATCTCTTATTGATATTCAAGGAATAATACCTTTAACATTTGAGCATTGTTAGCAAAGGCAGCACTATGAGTTGCAGTAAAACCCCGCTGAATTTCCTTTGCACATGCATTAGCTCCTGCTGACAATAAAAGCTTCACCAATTCTCTCGCTTCTGATCCAATAATCAGAGCATTAGAGGCCATATCCACAAATGCTAGATAAGAATACCATGTTCAATTCTAAAAATCCCATCCAGCTATAACAAACATTCGAACAATGCATGTTGCAACTTGCATCTAATCTTATTAGATTATGCAAACATGTATTTAACTTTTTCATTTCCCATATACATCTTAAGCTTTCCTGAAACAATTAAACTGCCTCCTAATTGACAGTTCCTTCCCATGACTAAATGGTAATTTTGAAGAAATCATTATGAGTCCTAGTATATGTGCATTTGTATACTTAATGTCTGACCTTAGATACAGCAACTAAATACACACACACACACACACAAAAGAAGAGAAAAATAATATTTAAGCTTACTGATCAGAATGAGCATGTGGATAAACTCATACGTTTTTCTACGTCTGGAGGACAAGGGGGAAGAAAACAATTAAACTAACTCAGCATGGAAACAATCTACAAGATTCGGATGGTGAATCGTCATTTCATCTGTGATTTTGTTTTTCCATCAGTATGTGTACATCGTATATGTACTTTTATGCGTGTCACACGTGTGTGTGTGTGTGTAAGTGCACATGTGCATGTCAGTATGTGCATGTGCATGTGCATGTGCCTCCCTCCCTCCCTCCCTCCCTCCCTCCCCCTCCCTCCCTCCCTCCCTCCCTCCCTCCCTCTCTCTCTCTCCCTCTCTCTCCCTCTCTCTCGCCCCCCCTCTTCCCCCCGGCCCTTGCCCCCCCTTTTCCCTCCCTCCTGAGTCCCTCCCAGAATGTATAGCAGAATGAATCCAGGCAAACCCCAAATTCACCCTCAAAAGAAAGCGCAACTATAAGCTCATGGTAGTCAACCTCAAGACTGTATAACAAATCAGATCCATTATGCATAGTATCAACTCAATACTATGACATCCCCATTAACGTCATCACTGCCCAATACTGGGTATAGAACTAAGAATGAATACATCCTCACACATGCACCCACAACACACACACACACACACACACACCACGAGTATGAACTCACAAGAAGCTCTGCAAAACTGAGTTTCTATCACTTCCGAAAGTGATGGGCAAACTCAGCCATAATGAAACGTAGCACATAATGCAAACAAAAGATGAGAAAAATTACAGAAATGCATAGTTGATACCAACTGATAGCAAACAACAAATCCACAAGTGAAAATTGTATGTGTGTTTATGCATTTGGATATGTCTATCTGTATGTGCATATCTCTAAGTGTATGCATGTGTCTTTGTGCATGTGTATGTGTGTGTGAGCGCACGTGCACGTGCACGTGTGTTTGTGTGTCTATGTGTGGGTGTGTGGGTGTGCGTGTGCACATGCATGTGTGTGTGTGTATGCCTGTGCCGCATGCATCCATGTATGATGTGTATATGTGTACATGTGTATGTGTGTCTATATGTGTGAATGTACGTGTATATGTTTGCCTACGTTTATATCTTGTTGGGGGTAAAGGCCCCAATGTCACTCCTTTTGTACATACAGACCCTTTCACATTGTAACTCTCTTTGAGATCTTTCAAACATGTTTTATGTAGCATTTGGCCCAAAAATTAAGCCATTATAAGTACTTTAGTTTAAGGTGCTCACATGAACACCTTAATTTATGTCCAAATGCCAAGAGGCTTGATTTTTAGATCAAACTTGTCATAAGTCTCAAAACTTTAGACTTTTGAGCTTCAAACTTTATAGGCAGAACTCTTATCTCCTTCGAATTTTTGCATAAGCCTAAGCTTTCATAGCCAACCTGTTATGTAATATGTTCATAAACAAAGGAAATCTAGATGAGTGCATGTACTTTAAGTGTCCGCCTCCTTAAATGAGTTTGTAAATATGACCCTTGCGCTCATTTGTCATTCATTCCTTGTATGAGGCACTTGGACTCTTGGCCCTCGGTGGAGTCACGACTTACCTCCACACTCCTATTGGTGTGGATAAGATGGTATAGGCATTGGGAGGATTCTAATTTGGCTCCAAGTGTGCAATCTCCCAAGCTCGAGGGAAAGCCAATTTGGCTCTAAGTCTGGGGGGAAAGCCTATTAACTCTTAAGTCTAGGAGGGCAATTTTGCTCTAAGTCTAAGAGGTAAGTCTAAGTATGGGAGGCAAGTCTAATGTCCGCCGCTCTAAGTTTGTGGGTATGGCTTGTGCTTTGTCTTGTTCATGGAAGGATCCTTGCAGGGTGGTAAGATTGGTATCAAAGCATCTCCTCAACTCATGGAACGTGAGAAAGCCATGTCCAAAAAACCATCAAAGTTCATGGAGTTGAGATGATTCAAGCTGGCATGCTCTCCTCCCTCTTCTATAGGTGGTATAAGATGTTACTTGCATGAGAGGAGCGTAAGAGGGGGACATGCATGCTGATGATTTGGAAAAACAAGTTTGTTCTTCTCTCTCATGTATCTTCATTCTAACTAGGGATAAATAGAGAGTCATCTATCCCATGATTCATGCTTGGACTTCCATAGAGATGATATGTGCCTCTTTGACCAAGGGATTTTCAACAATATCTTTTTAGATATCCAAGACTATTGGATAATGTTGTATTGGATTAATCAATCATTCACAATGGATGGCGGACACCTTTCAAGTGGACCATGTGCTTCATGGTATTATCAATGGAGACTATGTTTGGCTATTAGCTCCTCCATACACTTGATGAAGGATAGTGAGATAGCAAGCATGGTTCTATTCCACACATGGTAGGCTAAGGAATTTGCCATTGTTTTTTGAAATTGAAACAACATATGACCTATATTACTATAGTGATCTCTTAGCAATGTGATGGGCTAATGCCAAAGACCACACAAGTTGAGTGAATTGAAAGCTTTGGGTCACTATGACTCTACTCCACTACAAAAGATCTTATATTGACCGGTGGATATTCCTATGTAAGCTCTGACCTTCCTTAGTTGTATATTGAGGGGGAAATCTCATATATGGTTTTATTGTGAAGATACAACTAGAAAGGTTGTTGATTGTACGATGGACCTTGCCCTCCACTTGATCCATAAAGGTTCCAATTAAATTAGCCAAGCATACAAACATCAAGCACCTTAAGCGAAAACAACACCATCAAAAGCAACAGCCAACAACGCCACACATCATCATAACCCACCGCTACGATGAATGCAAGACCTTCCACATATAAGTGTGACGGCAAGTATGCCTAAGGGTAATCAAATCAAGGATGCTTGATCCACCTTTAGAGCAAGTGAAGTAGAAGATTGCATCAGCAACATACCAAAGAGCAAGCTAAAACTTTTTGCCACAAGAAAGATTTAAGAAGTAAACACGCATAATCTCAAAGTTCTCCAATCCAATGTAGAATGCATTAACTTCAAAGGCATTGTTATCTACCTTTTAGAGTATTTTTTTGAAAATATCATGTAAAGGATAAAAAATGGTGGAAAACAAGTAAAGTTTCTTTTCATGCCATATTCACAACTTTCATTATAATATATATACATACATATATGCATGCATCAAGGTGGTAAACTTCGTAGGGTTTGGTACGCATTTGGTTCAAGGGAAAACCTACCTCGAGGGTAAGGTTTGTAAGGTTCCTCCATTAAAAAGATTACTATATATATATATATATATATATATATACATATATATATATATATATATATATATATATATATATATATATATATATATATATATATATATATATATATATATATATATATATATATATATATACATATATATGTATATACATATATATGTATATACATATATATGTATATACATATATATGTATATACATATATATGTATATATATATACATATATATATATATATACATATATATGTATATATATATATATATATATATATATATATATATATATATATATATATATATATATATATACATATATATGTATATACATATATATGTATATACATATATATGTATATATATATATATATATATGTATATACATATATATATATATATATATATATATATATATATATATATATATATATATATATATATATATATATATATATATATGTGTGTGTGTGTGTATATACATGCATACATATATATACATATATATATACATACAAACGTTCAAACAGAGAGAGGGAAAGACAAGACAGACAGACAGACAGACGAGTGCACACACACACATCACATACACATACACACACATACACATACATGCATGCATACATACATACATACATACATACATACATACATACATACATACATACATACATACATACATACGTACGTACGTACATACATACATACATACACACATATATGTATGTATGTATGTATCTATGTGTGTGTGTGTGTGTGTGTATATATATATATATATATAGAGAGAGAGAGAGAGAGCATTTGCAATAACCAATTCCAAAATAGCATGAACACTTCTACATTTCTATTATGATATATCTGGAATCCATACCATAATCAATGATCATTAACAATACCATCTTTTAAACTTTATACCACTGCAAACAAGAATAATAAGATTAAAGTATTAACAATAATCACAGACTCAAGAAACAAGGCAATGAGCATAGCATCCACATGGCATGTATTAGCTATGAACCAAAAAATATGTGAATTATACACAAAGCATGAAATGTATCAATTCATTAGTGATGCCGAAACATAATGAAGAAAGGACATCTATGATGCCTCACTCCAGTGTCCAACTCCGGAGACTTATCGTAGACTATAGATGATGGGATCAATCATCCTCATCATCCATCCCCTTTGAAGAAGACAATGATCATGACTCTGATTGAATGACTCCAGTGGAAGTGACATTCCCATCCTCATCGTACTCTAGGTCGATAATCGAAGTGAAATCAATGCTAATGTGGCGCCATGTAGATATTATCTGCCTCAAGAGGTGGCTCTCCTCGAAGTCATGGGCACATTTTGCGCCTCGTATTGTAAACTAGTATTGAAGCTGAATACCCAATCGACGAGGACGAAGCACATACATGTCACTCTGCGATCAATACTCTCTAGCTCAAGATGAAGCATGCAATAGATATCCTCTTGCTCGACTCAAACAACTGTCATCTCGTCTGTCACCATAGCACTCTCGATCATGGTAGGAGATACCTAGACATCACATAAATAATAAAATCGAAATTAAAATTACAATATCAAACTTAAAACAATGAGGGACATAAACTTAAGTATATATTATAATTTATCATGATCATTAGAAATTTGATTCATGACTCACTAAAATTAAAAGAATACTTGCTTTCGTCTATTTGTTTTTGTTTTCAGATCATGTACCAATTTCAAGTTGGCCTTACAAAAGACCAACCTCTCTAACTCTTGTAAAGTCAACCTATTCCTCAACTTTATATGGATGGGAGAATAGACGCTCCACTTGCATTCACACTCACTAAAGGAAGCATCCTACAAAAATTATGACATCCATAAACAATTTCAAAATAGAGAAATTAAAACTATTACAAATCAATCTTTAATACAAGAGAAAATACATGTGATAGGACTCATAAAATATGTGGAGCCATTGAAGGGTGACCATAGCCATAATGCAATCACCACTCTTATGGCTATGCAGTCACCTCTTTGCGCACAGATGTACTATGTGCATATGCAATGCCCACATTCCCCAAATAACCTATGAAATCCCTATCAAAGAGAAGATGATCTTCAAGAGACATGATTCCCTACATGTACTTGTCCATCATATGTTGTAGTTGGCCTTGTGCCCATAAAGTCAGACTCTTGAAGTATGGATACAAGAGTACTGAAAAACCATGTATGGGTCTAGATAAGAAAGACCAAGAAGAGTCCACTAGCCATAAATTCTCAAATTTTCTATGATTTACAAAGAAAAATCAATCTCAATTTTAACATTGGATATAAATATATTAAGTAAAAGAAACATACATAGTTAAAAATTTAAAACACATACCTCTCTTGTGAAAGTTCCCTTCCGCACGAGTGTGGTAGTTTCATCCACCTACGGTCTATGACAGTCATGCGCAATGCACCCATGACTTTCTGTAGTCTACATAACACCACATATATGTAACCAAATCAAGTTTCTAGAGGCCGAACCATCTCCCATGGTGCTATGAAAATGAAATATGGATAATGCCAAATGATTTTTACATATAAAACTCACAATGTGTTTGGCATCGTTCACAATGGGCTTTGTCCATGATAATTTCTCCATGTCCTCTAGCAAGAGATCTACACAATGTGCAATATAGGGTGTCCAAACTAATTGGAGAACTCATCTTCAATCGTTTCACCTATTCTCTTACAATTGGATGCATCCATGATAACTTGTACCACATTCTCAGCTCCAACTTCAAGAATGGAAGATTGAACATATTGAAAGATGAATTTACCCTTAATCCACACCCCCATTCTACTACCACGACACAAACGAAATAGGTACCCAAGAAAGATGACACAAGGATGTTTATAATATGGCATCGATGTGTATCACTCCATCCATCAAAAATGATGGAACATCCATGCATTACCCAGCCTATTTTGATAGGCTCTAAGTGGACCTCAATGCAATCTTTTTCCTCATCCAACATTGTAGTCATCATCTACAAGGTGTGCAACAACTTGAAGCTTATTTATTTGAGTTTGAAGCTTATCTATTTGGAGAGACCATCTTCAGCTTTGGAGATTGTGGAGTTATGGACAGCTTGTATATCTTGCAATTCTTTATGCTATCTTGTAACTTCATGTACTTCATCATGGAATATAATGATTATATCTAGAGCTTTGCTCCTTTCATCTCTCTCATGTGTTTTCTATTCTCCATCTTGCCTCTATTATCTTATGTCTCTATATTAATGGCGGGCCTAAAAACCAACAATGCATTCATACACGTACATGCATATGCACACACATATACATATACATGCACATACAAACATACGCATACATACATCATAACTCAAGGGGTCAAAATTATACCACAATTTTAAACTATTAAAAAGAGACATTTTTATCCTCCTTTTTGTTTTCCTTCTTTTACATGCCATCAACAAAAAAAAAAAACTAATTTGTTTACAAAACCATATCACAATTGCTTAAATGATCAATATCCTTAGGTTCAACTAAAAAACAAGAAATGTGTGCTCAATGTTTCTTTTTGCTATTCATAGTTACCAAAAACAGCATTTCCATCCCTCAAAACAGTTCGGTCGTTTCTCGGACCGTTTCCGGGTATGCAATTTTTTTGTTCATGCTCATCTAAAAAAAATGGGTCGCGTTTCTTTTCTTCTTCTTGAATCTTGATTATTAAGTTTTTGAAGCTTGGTAAGGAAAGCAAAATATGTGGAATGCTTGGGAAGGTGAGGAAGAGGCTAGGGAAGGCTTTGGAGAAGGTTAAAAGGGTGAGGACATGGTATAGAAGGAGGGTAGAGGATTGGAATAGCACACAGACCACCAAGGACGAAACAACTCAAGAGAAAACCCTACTAAATGAGGCGAATCAAGCATCAAAACCCAAGTAAGGCTTTTTTTCAACTTCTTACGAGTATGTAAGGTATCGTATAGTACAAGAGGTACATACTGATCGTCTCATACTCGTACGAGTATGAATGAAGAGTTGGCGAGTTTATGTTTGAGCACAATAGAAGTGCCATTGAGAAAATCGATGTGCAGAATGTAGTACAAATTGTCACCTGATAATGTCTCAATGTAAGAGAATGGGAAAGTTGGTAGAGGCCGAGTTCCCTAGAATTGTGTGGAGTCAAAGCAATGCATATTCCTTAGATTTATTGATAGAGTATATTGGAAGCTCCCTTCGCTCTCTCTCATGGTTAGTGAGAGAAAATTATATGCAACGAAAGATTCTCCACATGCACTTCTAGGCACAATTTTCGAATATCATGCAACGAAAGATTCTCTACATGGACTTCTGGGCACAAATTTCGAATATCATGCATGTCTTGTGGCCGATTCATATAGTACTACGATTTATGGATATGGAGGCATCTACACTTGATCTTTATTATCATATATACACGCAAATACGAGATGCCGTTTCATTTGGATCACTCTATGGACTTCGAGGTATATTTGAATTTCTAATTATTTGTAAATTGTGAGTCTTCACTGCATTGATGATTGTATAAGTGCTTGGTTTTTGCAAATTTGTCAATTATAAAATATAATTGATTTTTGCTTTTAATTTTTAATATAGACTTCATGATGTGATGGCGCTAGTGGAGTCACGATGGCAATTCTTATCTCGACCAATGCATGGTTTCGCAACACTTATCCACCCTTATTTTAAAGGTCAACATTTATGGCCGCAACCACAAATGCGACATATAGACTTGTACATGGAGCGCAATGCGCATTGTGGGTCCTGATGAGAAGGTGGCATTTGATAGTGAGTTTTCAACCTATACGGCCAATGTTGGTATTGCCTATGCTAGATCCACCTCATTGAGGCAAAACCTCACATCCAGACCTCGATTAGTGGAATCATTACGGTTATGGTCGCCTTGCCATTGCATCATACGTGCTCAAGTCTTATCGCAAATATATTGTATATTGAGCTTTGATTTATCACTTGTGATTTGCTATATAATTATCTCCACCTCTTGAGTGGTGGAATCATTACGGTTACGATCTCCTTGCCATTGCAACGTATGTGCCCAGGGTCTAGTGACTTGTCACAAATATATTGCATATTGAATTTTAATTTATCACTTGTGATTTGCTACATAATTATAATCCGATGTTCATGGATAATAATGTTTAATGATCAATTACAATTGTAGGATTGCTCTGCAAGCCTTTGTGAACAAAATTGGAGCATTCTCATTAGTGCAAACCAAACTCCGCAATTGTTTGTGTGGAGAAGTTGCATTGTGTAGTCTTTTGTAAGGCCAACTTACAGTTTTTACATACATTACGATCTCTTAAAGGTCAGAGGAAGGTAATAATTCTGTTAATTATAATTTTTCTAAATATTTGCTCACTTATTTTATGTCATAAGTTATAATACTCATAAAATATATTGTTTCTCTTTTCAAATTTCACTTATCGAATTCGAGATTGTTTTTTAGAGTGTTTTCACATCAAAGCAAAGCTCAGAAGCATCCATTTGTGATGAGCAAGATGAGATTTACAAGATGTTTCATGCATAGCTTGAGAGATTCGACAGAAGGGTTACAAGAGCATGATCACATGCTATTGCTATGCATCAAAGAGATCCATATCCGGAACTAGGTCCATCTACGAGCGTGGCACTAGTTTATACTAGGAGATGCAAGATACATCCGCAACGTAGAGGCTAGCCCATTGTATCATAGATAGAGCTCGAGGACATTGTCGCAGATGCACAAGAGGATCACGAGTTCACAAAGATTTGGTTCTTATTGTGGACCAAGAGTATGATGATGAAGGGAATGTCATTACCTCAAGAGATATTTCTCTTTCATCATCAGAGGAATCCTTTGGCATAGATGATCTAGAGTAGATATAGAGTCTAGACTCATCATCTCATGCCCATTATCTTACATATATGACATTAGACATATGATGATTAAGACATTTTGACAAATGTTAATCTTATCATGTATGATCATTGATTATTGATGTTAAATGTATGATGTATCATGTTACTTTTCGGATTCAATTGCATCTCATGAGTGTACGATGAACTTCCTCTTCCATGTTCTCCCTCCTATTACGCAGTATAATCACATTGTCTTCAGCATCAGTTTGTCAAATTCTTCACTATAGACAATTGGATCTCAATAATAGAAACCACAAAGTGGTAAGTCCTTAAGAGTCCCAAAAATTTGCAAATTATTAGGTAACCACAAAAGCTAAATCATACTTTTATGAGGTTTCATTACCCTTCCTCTGCTTGTTTTGATTGGTTCGCCTTATGTTCATTCTAATCCTCACCTAGTCTGCAAACTCCAGAATCAACGTTCCCTGAGTAAAAGGGGCGCTCTGTATGTATTACATAGTAAGCACAAAGCCTAAAGCTATACATTTCAATATCATAATCTATCAATTTTATTGAGATCAGCAAGTTCTGCTGAGTATCAATTTCAAAGGCAGTATCAAACAAAGCCAAAACTGGATAATCTCTCTATAACAATATTGGAAGATAAAGTCAAACAAATGAAAACAAACAGCAAATGCATGTGCATAAATTAGATGAGGTTCAAGAATCGCTGATGACAGAAAAAACTAATGAAGAGAAATGATTGCCTGATTCATGAGCTTTCTTCAGAGCAGCTGCCATGCACAGTGCAGTTCCAGTTCGGCTTGGGATTTCCAATACTTCTGATCTTTCCTCTATTCCAGCCACTTCTATCCACTTCTGTACAACAGCTACATTTTTTGTAGTAACACAAAGGTGCAAAGGACTGGAATCAACCCACAGACACTATGATTAAAAAATCTTTGGCAAATGCACCCAATCTTCTCTCTTTTTTTTAATCTAATTAACTTACGTCATGTCATGTGCGTCTAAGACCCCCATTGACTTGTAGCCTCCATTTTCCAAGATCACGAGTGCACAAGCTGTGTGTGCTGCCTCCACAGCTCTGTGCAGGATAGTCTTTCCCTCATTGTCAACTGCATTAGGGTCACAACCAGCCAAAAGTAGCACCTGAAGTCCAAGAACAGTTCCCAAAAAAAAAGGTTCTAATTCCACCGATATAAAGAACAGATTTAATGAAAAAGAAAGTTAAATTGACCTTCATGCACTCTGGTTCACCATAACTGGCACACATGTGTCCTATGGTAGGGCCAACACCCTCTTTCAACCGTACATTCACATCGGCACCCCTTTCTATAAGGGCCTTAAGACACTCTGTTGTTCCACACGCCAAAGCAAACAACATTGGTGGATCACCATCTTTATCAAGGGCTTCAACATCTGATTCAGGATACTCTAAAATAATCTTCACTATTTCTAAATAGCCTCTCATAACAGCCATATGAAGTGGAGTTTGACCACCCTCATTGCGGCTATCTAAAATAGGACCAAGTGGGCAACCTGCTTTCCCAGCTGCAGCTCTTGCCAATAAGCTCCTACAAGCAAGTGAACTGTGTGAAAAGAAAGGAGCTCTCAGAGAATTCAACTGCTTCTAAATAACAAGGTTCTAACCTCACGCCCTCAATATCCCCATCCGAAACCAAATTATGTAGTGAAGTTTGCATGTCCTCCATAAACTCAAGCACAGAGGATGGTGATGGTTTAAGCCCCGAGCTATCCGAGTCCTTGGAAAAGGATCTATACACAGCATAAACACATTAGCAACAAACAAAAGAAAGGTTAAATAAGGAAACTGGAATCTTCCCAGGTTTAATTCATTACACTTCAGGACTCTGAGGAGGACTCCAAGGCATCTCTTGAAGGTGTCGAAGGAAAATAGATAGCATGGCTGAGAAAGTCGGCCTCTTTGATGGCTTGAACTGCAAACACTCACCAATCATCTTCCACAACTCTCTTGGCATACCTGCACCCACAACCCCTGCATATTGTGGAGGCTGTCTTCTTCCTTTTACAACGGCCTTGTATATTTCATCCACTGTCAAACCTGCCCACCTGAAAAAATTGGGACCCAGTAAAGATATGTATAGTAAGGGAGAAAAACCTAAAGATGAGCCTCAATCTCTGATGACAGATGCCAACTTCCTCATAAACATAACAAAGTACACTAGGCTTTCATAATGAACACATTGACCCAATCAAAGAGAATATCTAGCAGAAACTCACGGAATTGCTCCTGTACACATTTCTACCATGACACATCCAAAACTCCATACATCTGACTCTGGTGATATCCCGACACGATCATCCCCAAAAATGTTCAAAGCTGATTTTCGTAATGGTTCCCATGCTTCAGGCGCCATGTAATGAGCACTGACCATAGTGCATTCCAGACACGAATGTAGCCGAATAGCTCCATCCTCACCTCCTGAGGACCGTGCTTTTCTACAATTTGGCTTCTTAAGGATCTCAGGCAGCCCATAATCAGCCACAACAGCTCTTCCTGTTGTGTCTATCAATATATTTGTTGGTTTTAAATTCATACATACTACACGTGCTGCATGAAGCTCTGCCATTCCACGAGCTATATCTGCACCATACCTGGCTAAGAAAACCTTGGATCAGAACAAAACAAGAAAATCAAGCAAGTAATTCTAGGTAGCAAGTTCTTGTTTAAATCAACAAGAATGAATTTTACCAAGAAGAACTGCATCATCCTCATTTCTTTACAATAAACTACTCCCATGACACACATGTTTGCAGTTTCTAACTTGTGCATTTGAAATACAAGCAAATGCTATTAACAAAAGATCATGACGCCACAATTAGTTTTAACTAGCACAAGGAAATCCTCAAAGCAAACAAAACCCTAGGATGCTCTGAGGTGATATATCTTCCACGTTATAATGTACGATTCTACATCAATGTGAACAAGTAAAAAAGATCACCGAAAGCTCATTTTATGGAAAATTGCTGCCTACCTCAGAACCTGCTCCAATGTCAACCGCCCCTCGTTTTTCTGCATCTTTTCTTGAACTGAACCACAGTAGCTATCCATAACGATGCATAGTTTTCCATCTTGCTGGCAAGATCCATAAACCGCACACACATTCTGGCACCATATAGTAGATCGACGCAGAGTCTCTAACCGACTTTGAACCCAATCAACGTCCATACCGTCAGGAACCTGCAAACTTTTCACAGAAACTTTGTGCTTGCATCCCCCTGGACCCGTAAGTACCCCAGACCAGAGCTCTTGACCAAGTCGAGGACCTTTTCCTATGAGATGCAGAAGACGAACAGAATGTGCACCCAATCCCGAGTGCAATCCACAACACGACGGGGCCCACATGGGACTTGCTTGCGGAGTGTTACTCCTTGATCTATCTGAGAAAAAATTTGACGCGCAGTCAGTAAGCTCGTCCTCTTCATCGGATCCTTCCTCACCAGCACATTCTGAGGTTGCATTATTGATGAGGGAAAGCATTGCAAAATTCTTTCTGAGGGTCTCGACACTATTTCCCACCTTCGACGCCTGCCTGCATCTGGGACACAGGAGCATGTGATCTGTACTAACTTCAAACAATCGCGAAAGGCATTCTTTACAAAACGTATGGCCGCACTGCAGCATCATGGGAGCCTTGTCCTCTTCATTGTAGGCCGTCTGGCACACAGAGCAGGCTGGAGGCTTCATCTTGCCCTTCCCAAAGAAACAAGCGGAAAAAAAAGGGCGGATCCTCAAAATTCTCCTTCACGGCTTGCCAGGCCACATCCGTCGGAGCTGCGTAAAGCTTTAATTATCAACGAGCTTTCTGCAAGATCAGGGCCTTTCAGACCCGCATGGAAGTCTCTCACGTTTCGCCAACAGAAACCCACTTGGGTGGGGAGAAGGGGAACAGAAAGTGAATCCACAATCACTAGAATGTCAGACAAGGTCGGAGAAACAGGAGCTGAGGATTTGCATGTACGCGAAGGTCGACAGTAGGAAAAAGGGGGATCTTACAACCTGTGTGTCGCCGATGGAGGTGGGTGTGTGGGCGTGGGGATGGACGTGGGAAGAGAGAGAGAGAGAGAGAGAGAGAGAGAGAGAGTGTCAGCGAGGGAGAGGGGGGAAGATAGAGGAGACCAACGATGGCTCTCACTCTGGAGTCTGAACTTTCGTCTGCTTGTGTGCGTGAAAATATTTGGCTTTGGCGAGCACTAAGCGGTCCCCCTTAGTGAGATCACTCAGAGCAAAAGGAAGAGTGCCAATGATAAATGCTTTTAGCTAATGTTCTTCCATAATCATGTTGAGCTCACACACAAGGACACCAAGGAGACCTTCCCTATTACAGTCCTTAGTCATTAGACTCCTTGAGAAAGGGCCCCTCTCTGCACGAGCCTAGGACCTTTACTTGACCTAGGACCTTTTCTTAGCAATGAGTTCCCTTGCTCCACATGAATGTGGTCCTTCAAAAGTACCTTACTTCATCATGTTGGATCCTAATTTGTAAAGAAGGTTGGATTACATACATGGATGGCATTCTAAAGAAGGTTGGACGAGGCAAAACATGTTGTTAAGGTCTGCTATTGTTGGATGAAGTAGCCATGGCAATGGTGGTGTAGATGGTGTAAAGCTAACACCCAAAAGCCACTTTTGTTTGTTGTAAGATGGGTAGTTGTCCGATTGTATGATTGACCATGTATCTCTAATTTTGGGTTTTGGAAGTCCGATGACTTTTTGTCCATGTGCCCATAATTACGGCAATAGAATATCATCGGAGTTATCATACATACACATTCAATGCTTCGTTCAGTGACTCAAAAAGTGTAATCTGATCACCCAAAAAACATACATGTGCTCTCCTTATCTCTCAAAAAAAGTCTAATCAAATCACCCTAAAAAACATGCATATGCCCTAAGTATATCTTTCTCTCTACACTGTGTACATGCCCACAATAAGAGTGAGACATACACTAAGAGAAAGACATGATGAAGAACACTTTGACCCTTCTACTTCATCCATCAAAGTGATAAGAGCCACTTTGCACAAGAATGATAAGACCCATGTTGGTCATCTTATGTAGGAAAACATAGGTTGGGTTCACACCTGAATGAAAGAGCAATCTATCACGTGAGGGTTTTCTCCATGGAAAACACAAAAAGTTTTTTGTCTACTCGTTATTTCACGTGTAAGCTTTGAAACATGAAGTCTATAAATTGAATTGGTAAAAGCTTTCCTTGGTGATGGAACAAATTGGCATATTCAAACAGAGCCTAGTCTCTGGTGGTTGTCACATATGGCATAATTGTTTGCATGGTACACATAATGTTTATGCTTCTAGTCTCTAGTGGTTGTCACATGTGACATAGTTGTTGGCATGGTACACATAATGTTTATGCTTCTAGTCTCTAGTGGTTGTCACATGTGACATAGTTGTTGGCATGGTACACATAATGCTTATGCTTATAGGCCCAAGAGGGTCAAAAAAAAATAGAGGTGTTTTTGTCTTCTAAGTAGGCATGCCCATGTATCATATATAAATGCTCTCTCTAAATGCATATCTAGCATGTAGTATAGCCACTAGGGATTGAAAAACACTCCCATGAGTTAGCACATTGGTTGTAGAATTTTAAAAGATGGTTTTTACTATATAATGTGGTGCAACCTATGGCATTTACTAGATGATGATTTTAGGTGAAGCAAGACTATATGATAAAACCAAGGGCATATCGCTTCATTATTTGATGCACATAAGCTATGAATCTATCTTTTGTGGGGCATAGGACCATATTCTTGGTAGTCATCATTTTCTAGCATACTAGAGAATGGTAGGATGAAAACTTGTGGTGCATAGGAATAAGAGTGACAAATGACCCACTATAAGGAATTTACAAGCAAGTGAAGGTGAGGAAGTTGTACATAATGTGACTATATTGTGTAAAAGGAAATAAAAAGAAGTTTTATTACAAACATACAAAACACATCACTACTTTCAGCCATGGCCACTTACTAAAATACCCTGATGCAGAAAAATGATTGTATCTCAAAAAGTTGAGCAGAACTACCATGTCAAGTCCTACTAAACTTGTATGAATTCGAGGATCATATAATGATGAATCAAAACTTGTATATATGTTTTGAACTCCTAATCGTTGTGAGTATGCTCACCAATTTTCGTGCAATTATGAGATTGTGACTAGAGGGGTGTCGACGATGCCCTAGATCAAGCAGCAACTTGTTCTGATACCAAATGTTCTATGGAAGCACGTGAACAACATAAGGAAGAAGAAGAAGCTTGGAGCAAAACACACAATACTTAATGTATTACCAAGAGAATGTACAAAGATAAGTGACCCATTAGTGTCATAGGCATATGTACAAGTTGGGGGAAAAAACCTCCTAAAGAGGGAAAAAAGTGCCCCGACAGTCCTAATGTGTTCACACACATCACCACCAAAATATATCAACAAATTTAAGATAGACTTGCTCTCCTACCTCAAAGTTGATTTATGTCCTTTGAGGATGAACATTGGCTCTAACTTTGTCTTTAGCTCTTGTAATGCTATCCTTAGCAAGCCTAAACATATCATTCATCTCTTCCAAGAAGTCCTTTGCAACTTGGACTTTCTCATGTTGCAATCCTATTGCATAAGGAGCTCTTGGCTAAAACCCGTACATAAGCATGAATGGACTATGACCATTGGAAGAGTGCTTGATAGTATTATATGCAAACTCTACTATAGGTAAGTATTCTTCCCAACTAGTTTTCATTTCATTTACATATGCTCAAATCATATCTTTTAGGATTTGGTTAACCCTCCCTGTTTGCTCACCTCTTTCTGGATGCTCGATCGTGCTCATACTAAGTTCAATATCCAACCTCTTCAAGACTACTCTCCAAAAAAAGTACGAGGTAGAAGAGAGAAAGATAGCCATCCAAATGCCTAAGAGAGAGGCTAGAGAAGGAGAAGCATATGATAACAAAGAACAGACAAAGAAGATCATAGTAACAGTGGAAGATGGAGAAGAAAGATGTACATACATAGCTAAAGATGTGTCAACTGAGGAGGAAGAAGAATTAATACAATTGATCTGAGAATATCGATATGTATTCACGTGGACATATAAGGATCTCAAGGGTGTGGAACCCTCAATTTGCTCTCATAGAATACCAATGACGACAGAGACAAAACCATCGAAACAATGCCCTTATACATACAATGAGGTCTATGCTGCTAAAATAAAAGAAGAAATAGACAAATTACTAGCGGCAGGATTCATATATGAAATAGAGCATACCGAGTAGGTATCGCCATTAGTAGTTGTGCCTAAGAAGAACGGAAAATTAAGAGTTTGTATTAACTTGAAAAAGGTCAACGCAGCCACTATACGTGATAGTTATCCATTACCCATCACCGACCATCTACTGGAAAGAGTTGCAGGAAAGAAGTCTATAGCTTCTTAGAAGGATTCTCTGGATACAACCAAGTAGCTATTGCTACTGAAGATCAACATAAGACCGCATTCGCTACTGAATGGGGAGTCTATGCCTTCCAAGTGATGCCTTTTGGACTTACTAACACGCTTGCTACTTTCCAACGATTGATGTGTCATGTTTTCAAGGAATTCTTGAAGAAGAGCATGGAAGTGTATGTGGATGATCTATGTACATATTCAAATCAAAGGCCAGACCACATCCCTGAACTACGGAAGATATTTAATAAATGCTGACAATATAGAGTATGCCTGAACCCAAAGAAGTGTGTCTTCATAGTAAGATAGGGGAAGATCCTAGGACACATAGTCTCTAGAAATGGAATATCCACCGATGAAGACAAGATTAAGGTCATTTTGGAGCTTCCAAGACCTAAGAATGCGAAAGAGGTGCAAGCATTTATGGGACATTGTGGATACTACCGTCGATTTATCCACATGTATGTCATAATTGCCAAACCCTTCTATGGACTCTTAACTCAATTCACATGGACAGAGGAATGGGAGAAGGCATTGAATGAGTTTAAGAAGCGGCTTAGCACGGCCCCAATTCTGAAAACACCGAATTGGAACAAGCCATTTCATATTCATGTAGACACTTCTAATTACGCAATAGGATGTATCTTAGCCCAACCAGCAGACGAAGGGAAGTTAGATCACACAATTGCCTATGCGAGTAGACAACTGAATCAAGCTGAGAGGAACTATACAAATACAGAGCGCGAGGGATTAGGAATGGTCTATGCAATGAAAAAATTTAGACACTATCTCTTAGCCAACAAGTTCAAGTTCTTCATAGACCATCAGGCTTTATTGTGCTTAGTCAATAAGCCCTGCAATACGGGAAGACTAGTAAGATGGTTTCTACTATTGATGGAGTTCGACTTCGAAGTAATAGTGAAAAAGGGAAATACCCATGTAAGAGCAGATCATCTCTCTAGGTTAACACATGGAGAACCACCAAGTGGAGTACTCGACGATTTGCCAGACACTTATTTGTTCAATCTAGAAGTGTGTCCAAAGTGGGCAGAGAAACTAATCCCTATACTCACTCATGGGCCACAACACTCAATCAATAAAGAGAGGAAGAAGAAATTTCTATAGTCAAGGAATTTGCACATTATTGCAGGAAGTGTGTACTATAAGGAACCTAATGGCATTCTACTAAGATGTGTTGAGGAAGACAAACAATTGAAGCTGATGGAACAAGCTCATGTGAACAAATGGAGGACACACAGAGGAACTCATGGAACAATTAGGGAATTAAAACGATTAGGAGTATACTAGCTAGACATGCCTAAGGATGTCCATGACTATGTGAGTAACTGCGTAGAATGCCAGGAAACTATCCCCGAGGATCATATATCCATACCTTTCTCAACGATAGCACCCAATTGGAGCCAAACATTGGTCAAGTACCTAAAGACAAGAGAACATGAGGAAGGAGTTAGCTTGACAAGAAAACGATCCCTAGAGGAAATGAGTAAGGATTATGTACTCATGGGAAGACATTTGTTTACGAGAGGAAAAGATAACCAATTACGACTATGTGTGCATGAAGGAGAATATTTTCCCATATTAGAGATGGCACATGCAGGTGCGGCAGGAGGTCATTTTTCAGTCGAGAGAATCATAAAAATGATCCTCTTTGCGGGTTTTGTGGTGGCCAACTTTGCATATGGATGCGGAGACCTATGTACGAAGTTGCGAGACATGCCAAAGGGCTAAATACCCGATTCGGAGAGTGAGATGCCATTAAGACCTATGGTTTGTGCCAGAGCCTTTTCTAAATGGGGTATTGACTTCATAGGACCCATTAACCCACCGGCCAAAGTATATGCCGAATATATCATAGTAACCACCGATTATTTGACAAAATGGGTAGAGGCAAAGGCTACTAGAAAAAATGATGCTCAAACCACTGCTAAGTTTCTTTTTGAGCATATATTCACTCGTTTCGGATTACCAATTGAAATTATGAGTGACCGAGGAATGCACTTCATTAATGAGGTGATAGAGTCTTTAATGAATGAGTTTTTAGTGATCCATAAAAAATCAGCCCCATACCACCCCCAAGCCAATGGTCAAGCGGAAAGTTCCAATAAAGTGTTATGCACAGTATTGAGAAAGATTGTCAATAATGCGAGGTCTGACTGGGACAAACAATTGCATCATGCAATTTGGGCTTTTCGAGCTGCGTACAAGACTGCCATTGGAACTACCCCGTTCAATCTAGTATACGGATAGAACGCCATTCTACCAATTGATTTTTTGATACCCACCTTGAGAGTAGCCCAGCAACATGAATGGACCAGACATGAATTATCCCAACAACTAGACCAAATCGAGAAGCTGCATGAAACTCGGTTGCAGGCTGTCGCAGGAATCTATGCGGCCAAGAGAAGGAAAAAGGCATATTATGATGCACACATAAAAGACAAAGGACTAAAAGAAGGAGACCTAGTCCTGGTCTACACCTTGAAGCAACATGCCAAGAAGTTACAAAAACGCGGATATGGACCTCTAATCATTAATAGGATCTCGACGAGTGGAGCAGTTAATCTAGCCACTCTGGATGGAGATATACTTCCCAACTACATAAGTGGATGTAGAGTGAAACGGTCTATGGAGCCATTGACGGACCAAATGTTAGCACGTCTCGTAGGTGCGCAAAATAGGAAGAAAGAGGAAGAACGAATTAGAGAGGAGGCACGGCAAGAAGCTTTAGAGTGCATTAAGAAATGGAAAGAATGGATTAGGCGACGGGACGAATGGTATCTCCAAGGAGAAGAGTCTATCCCCATGGCTAATTACCAAGTCCATAAGTCTGACACGACTAATGCTCACATGTCCCAACCTTATTTAAACTTAGGAATTGGAACAACTGAGTATCGATTGATAGATGCCTTGATAGACTCAGGAGCAGGACTCAGTTGCATACGAAATATGGTCATCCGAGATCTTCAAACGATTATGACACCCACAAAAGCTCATATGATAGGAATTGGAGGTCAAGCCATAGAATGCATTGGAGAAACTACAGTATCCTTCCACCTAGGAAATTCCTCCATGAAACAACGAGTCTTAGTGTATAAAGATGAGGATCTCATAGAGAATCTCATACTAGGGCAAGATTGGATCATTGAGAATGAAGTAAGCATCGGCCTAGCACAAGGATACATTTCAGCCAAGATAGGGCACAAGGAAATTTTTAGTCAATTAGGGGAGAAACCCTCAAAGAGATCGAAAGTAATCGAAAGTGCGGAAGAAATCAAAGAAGAGCACGTAGAGCATGATTCCGGCCTCAACCTCTCAGAAGCAAACCCGAACGAAGAAGAAATTTCAAACCCTAACATATCCACGGACGAAGTGGATTCATCATATTCAATTGATGAACAGAAAGGAACCAGGAAGATCAACACTCTTAGAGTTTCTCATTCGACAAAAGGATTACCAATTTGGAAGACCACCATCAACTACTCGTATCCAAGAAAAGTCAAATTCAAATGGGTACGCAAGGATCAAGTGAAGAAATCAGAAATTGCAACACCATCTCATAAGGAGAAAGAGGAGGACAAAAATTCTTCTTTACCAAAATCCGAACCGAAACGACTATTGCAAGTATGGCTTCCTAGGTCTTTGATTGAAGCTCAACAAGCACGGCAACAAATATGGATTCCCAAGAAGGTCAGACAAGCAGCCAATCAAGAGATAAGCAAACAAGAGGACGCATTACACCGACACGTTCAGACAACGAAGCCAAGATAGACTCGCCACAAAAACATGAAGAGAAAGACCTCTATCACTAGGACAACAAAAAGAACAAAAGAAACAAGTACAACTCAGGGAACCAAAGAGAAGACACGGCCTAACACAGCGAAAACGAAACGGATTTGGAAACCCACACAACTACGAGGAATGGAACACCAGAACAACGAAGATTTCTGTTGCACTCATGAAGATTCCAATGCACCTAAAGTATGCATAAAAGGGCCACATTACAAGGCCAGGCATTCGGCACTTGATGTATATAATAGCATTAGTGGTGCACATTCTTCAATGAGGAATAGGTCATAGCTTCAACTTCCTTAGGAATGGACCTACTATGTAAATAAATAAATGCTTTGGCTATACTAATCTTTGTTTTCTTTCAGAAAACAAAAGAAAAAAATATATGCGGTAAGAGATCTGAATTATGCAAAACAAGGGGAACCGATTGATGCATCGAACAACATGTCACTACAACACACAGCACTAAGGTTATGCCTTCTATTGAAGATAACGCTCTTTTCAATACAAGTACAGATGGCTTCTGAAGATTCTGAAGCAACTATTCAGGAAGAAGTATTGGAATTCCCCTTGCAAAGCGTAACTAAAGCAAAGGGACACTGATTTAGAGAAGATCAACCGGCTGGGGAGTATCTCTTCCTAGTGACCATCAAAATCATGGATACAGATCACCAGTTCCCAATCATGTCCCAAGATTTTAAGGTGGTGCATGAGCTTCCATCTACCATTGACATCATGAAGAAAGCGGGCATTCACAAATACTTTGAATTGCCAATCTATAAACCCGACTTTCAAAGGTGCACGCAAGTCATGAATACTTTGCAGCCAGCACTACATTATCCATTGGTACCAAAGGCTAGAGTCATGGATGCAGTAGGTGAATGGGTCGTGATTCAATTTACACATGAATTAATCAAAGAAGCTTTTGGATGGGAAAAAGATGGCAACACGGTATTGAAGGAGGAAAGCCATGGAGCAAAGACATGGACCTTTACTGACATCAATCGAGTTGACATAGAAGAAGAAGTAAGACTAATTCATTAGCACTTTTGTTTCCCTAACATGCATAGATACACTGCCCCCCAGAAGATCATTGTACAGATGTTGTCTCATGCTATTAAACAAATTGGGAATCAAATTAATATGACTCCTTATATTCAAGAGAGGCTATTCGAAGCAAAGAAGCAGTGGAACCACAAGAAGTTCTTGAACGGCAGTGTAGCTCTGACCATTTTGATATATCATGCCTTGGGTATTAGAGAGCACCTCCAAGAAATGCCATCATCAACAGCCATGGCTAAGTATGCCAAGGTCGCCACAGTCCCAAGAAAGAAAAACGGAGTCAAGATTGTTGAGGAGGTAGAAACTAGCTCTCAACCCAAAATGAGAGGGACAAAGAGATTAAGGGAGGTGAAGTAAGTAGAAGCTGAAGTTCCAGCTACAAAAAGGGCACATGTGCTCCCGAAGACAAGAACTGAAGAGCACCGACCAATTACCGAAGAGGACTTAACAAAAGCCTTGGAAGACACACATCAATATACAGAGGGTCAAGTTAATCTACTGATGCAAGGGCACCATTACCAGCAAGCCCACTAAGATACAGAAGCTAGAAAGAAGCTCACCAAAGTACATCGATACAAAGAAATAGGGTTGGATAATTCAAGCTCCTCTTCAGATGCACATGAAGAGACTGACGCCTCCCTATTGAATATGGACATTCGAAGTGAATCCAAAGACGATGGACAATGGGAGGAACTAAATGAGGTGAACTACAATGCAGAAGAAGAAGGGATAAGGAGGGATGACACCTTCATTAACCCAAATCAAGACACCACCGGCAGAGAAGGAAACCAAGAAGGGGTACATGTCATCCAAATAAATGAGACTTCAAAAATTGAAATCAAAGAGGCAACGCTTACAGGGGACGAATCACTCAAGAATCCAAAGGAAGAACCAAACATAACTACAGTGGAAGAATAAGAACCCTTCACTCCAATAAGGGTCGTGACAGAACCCTCCCCCATGGATGTCACATTTCAAGGGAGTGCCACTAAAGTTATTGAACTAAACGAAGAAAGAAACGAACCAGAAGTACAACTACAAATCCGACAACCACATAACAAAACTATCCATGTGGAGCATGGAAAGGATGTACAAACAGGAGAAGCTCCAAACATTCCAAGAACATGGTTGAATGTTGACATCGCTCAACTCAAGCCAATGGTGCAAGATATGATCAGAACTGCTATGGATACGCAACAGTTGATGCTTGAGGTTGATGAGGACTATGACCAAGCGATGTAGGAAAAGCATGAACTTCATGAGATGGGTAAGAACCTTTCAGCACAATTAAAGCTAGCAAGAGAGCAAATAACACATAAAGAAAATGAAGTTCAAGATGTCAAATAGCAGTGCAAAACTTTAGAGACAGAAAATGAGAAGTTAAAAGAACAACTACAGGAGCTACAAAAGAAATATGAGGTTAGCGAGACTGAGAAGACACGGATAAATGCAAGAAGCAAATTATTGGAATCACAAATAAAAATCTACATGGATGAGGCAGAGAACTTAAGGAATAGAAACAAAGGGCTGATGACAGCTCTCCTGAGTAATCAACCTATAGAGGCTTAGGAAGTACCAGAAGCAAACATAAAGGAAATGGAGGAAAAGATAGCCAGGTATGAAGATCGGCTCAAGCAGGAGCAAGCAGTCATTGCCGAATGGGAAAAGAGGTACATGGATGATACCACGGCCCTAAGGAATAAGGAAACGATTTTGAAGGCCCACGAAGAGATCAAGCAAAAGGATGAGGTGATAAAGAAGCTACAAGAGCGGCTAGAGAAGCAGGCAACAGAGGGGGCGCCAATAGTTCCAAAATCCATAGCGGCTACTGAAGAGATTGAGGTACGTCCTCTCTCTCCCCCCTTACATCATTCGCTGATAAGGGAGGACACGGAGATCCAATTTGAACGTAATCATCTGGATATTGCAGAACTGAGCCGACATGAAAGGGCACTACTAGTGTCTTAGCTCACTGCAGAATTTGAAGATCAATTAATACAAATCATGAAGGAAGCCCAAATTGAAAGCAAAAATTTGTAACAGATATTGAAGCCGTTTAATGTACCATATGGACTCCTTAAAGAGCAAGCACGGCAATACATAAAGATCACTACCAATAAGGAGCCTGACAACAACCTCCAATTCAGCAATGATACATTCAACTATACTCAAGAGGAATTCGAAAGGGCTGATCCGATATGGAGGCGAAAACTTTTGGAAAAGAACCCTATGATGCGGGTACAATGGGAAGCATCACCATATGCACTTCAGGTGAATCCATGTTTTTGTCCAGTACCCCGCAGATGCTCCTGGTCGCATTTTTGGGAAGGATAGCACCAGGGTAGCATTAATAATCAATGGCTCAATTACCCACTATTACCCAGTCCACCGCATAATTACCTACCTACGGAAGAATACATGGCGAAAACCATGGAATTTTGGATTGCTCGATATGCGACTGTACCGGATGTAGCAGTCAAAATGACTAATAAGATTTTCAGCATGCTCCTGACAGTGATTAAAGTCTTCCAACACACCAAATATACATTTTTGAACTTCATCGGCATTACAAAGGGATCAGAAGCACTCATTTTTTTATCTTTCAACTATCCCTAGCCAATTAACACATGGCAAGATGACTTCGAATCTTAATGCAAGACTAGTGGCTTATGAAACAAGTTTTTTTGCGGATCACCGACAAGCACCAGAGGATGGAGTGATGTCAAGCTAGTGGAAAGAATTCATGATATGTCATGCCAATTTGCTTAATCAATGAGAGCAAGCTGCCATACAAACATACTCACGTCACCACAAAAGCCTATCGGGGACGACAAAGTTCAGGAGGAGGGACGTGTGGAAGGGGAATCAAGCAAGAAGCTAAGAAGAAGAAAATCAAATACCAAAATTGCCCAATAAAGAATGAAGATAATAAAGCAAAAGAACCACCCTCTGCCCAAAGTCCCGTAGGGGCACACATCAGGCAACAACGCCAAACATCCAGGTCCTAAAGAATGGAATTAAAGAATATCAACAACCAGGACATTTCATGGGAAGGACGGACCAGGGCCAGGAAGTATCCATGAAGAAGTGCAAGACAATACTTGACAGGTAATAATCCTTCCGCTGATAGCGTGCGATGGCAGAAAATGGACAGGCTCAAAGCAATACAAGAGGGTCAGATGTGTGAAGATAAAGATAAATCAGAAGACCAAAAGTTAGAAAGAGGTAGAGGCTGAAAAGTTGAAGAGAGTGACTAAGAACAACACATTCTTAGTCACTAATGGCATGCATGGCAGCCCGACTGAATACAGCAACCCAGATGTGTGATATAAGGAATACCAAGGGGCAAACAGAAGCAAAGGACATATTTCGGATAAGATAACCAATTGTCTGACAATCCTTGTTGATGCTTTGACCACTGGCTACGTGTATTCAGAACTCTTAAACGAGCTACAAACAAAAAGCAAAAGCCTGTCAAAGAACGACAGAGACAAAGAGGGGGAGAGTGTTGCAAAGCAAAGAGGCACGAAAGGGGAGCCCCAAAATTTTCAAATTAATGAGCATATTTTTTCTTCTTCAAAGTCTTAAGAAATTCCCTCAAGCCATGTAAATGCACTAGAGGAGTCCTCTAGATGCATAATCCCAACTCATTGTAATATATTCCTTGTAAATTAGTAGGAAAATCACCTTTTAGTTAATAAAGTGCCGGTCTCTTGTGTGAAAGGACCATTTTTAGGGCACATGTATATAAGTCACTTTGTGACTCCTTGTAGAGACTTTTTGCCATTGTGAAGAAGGAGAGCTCCTGATTTTCAAAATTGCTTCTTTCTTGCAGATTTTCATCTTCTCTTTGATCTTCTATGTGTGTGTGATGCTTGGAATGTGTGTGTAGGACTGTTATCTACTCCTCCCCACTGTTTTTGAGCTACTGTAGTGTGTGTGTGAGCTAGTAGAAGCTATGGAGTGAGTGTGGGTGTTTCCTACCATTCACTGTTTTGGTCATAACTTGAAGCACGGTTGTCAGAACCGAGTGAAAGTACCTCCAATAGATGCATCTCGTCAAGAGCTTTGGAAACAACCTTCTATTGAGATATTTGGAGTTCGGAGCTAGGAGAAATCCTCGATTTAATGAAAACTGCTGTAAGTGGTATCACGACAGATAGAGGTGGAGTGAGTTAGAGAGGTGGATTAGTCTTTCATCACACATATAAGCTGAATCACTTCATTTCCCATCATGTGTGCACATGTCCTCATACACTTGGTTAGGTCGTTTCATCGGATTGACAAATAAGCATGTGTCAATTCCTCACTATACGCACTTGTGTGGCAAATGAGATTTAGTCTCTTTGGCACGAGTCCTTAAGTCTTCTTGACTTAAGTACACAGACACCTACATACTAGTAGATGAGCTCCATTTATCTTTTCCCTTCTGACGAGCTAGGAAAGCTTGATATGCAACACACATAATGGACCTGTTCTGCCTAGACTCATCTTCTTGCAACAGAACAAAGACTACCTCCTGAAATGTTAAGGCATTTGGATTGCCTTTCATCATCAATCGAAGAGTAGAAGCAAAATAGTGATATGAATCTAGAATACCATTCAAAACAAACTGCACAAATGAAGTGTGAGGCAAGACTTCATCAACAGAAATCAATTGCTCCTTCAAATCTTTGATCTTTGTCAAAAAATATCCATGGAATCTTCTTCATTCATGTGCTCACTCTCAAATTGTTTTCGGAGGTAAGCAGCACGAGCCTCATTCCTTGCCTGGTATAAAGTGGTAAGTGCATCCCAAGCATCCTTTGCTATTTTACAGGAGTGAATGTGAGAAATAATGGAACATTTGATAGACAAAGTTATCAATGCATGTGCCTAAGCATCTCTTCCATCCCAACAAAGTTGCTTTACAGTAGGTGGAGCAGGAAACACAACACGGATAGGAACTGAAGAACATCACTATCTTCAATGCCATCTGCATCAGTGTTAATAACTATATTTGTAGGTGGAATATGACATTTTTCAACACCCTATACAATATTCCACAATTTTTTTGCAACCAATACATGATGCATCATATAAGCCCATAATGGGTACCAATTACCATCCAACTTATCCTCAACAACCAACATATGAAATACATCACGGCTTGTAGCCATGGCCACTGACTAAAATACCCTGATTTAGAAAAATGATTATATCTCAAAAAGTTGAATAGAACTACCTTGTTGAGTTCTACTAAACCTATAGCATACTTTGAGGAGATTATAATGGCGAACCAAAACCTATATATATCCTTGGCACAAAAAGACAGAATTGCCTACACATGTGTTGTAATAATACATTTGGAGGTCAAAACGAGCTTAGATCACGATTTCAACACAACATAGAGAAGCTATTTTGAACTCCTAATCGCCTTGAGTATGCTCACCAATTTTCATGCCATTCTAAGACTGTGATCAGAGGGCTGTTGACGATGCCCTAGATGAAGCAACGACCTGCTCTGATACCAATTGTTGGATTTTGAGGTATGTAGAAGCATGCAAACAACACAAGGAAGAAGAAGAAGCTTGGAGCATAACACACAATATTGAATGTATTACCAAGAGAATGTACAAAGATAAGTGACCCATTAGGGTTATGGGCATATATAGAAGCCTGGAAAAAAAACCTCCTAAAGAGGGAAAAAATTCCTCGGTGGTCCTAGTGTGTTCACACACATCACTACTGAAATATATCAACACTAAGCTCATAATCAAACTCCTAGAGGGTCTCTGCCCAACAAGCTTACAACCTTTGACGTCTGTTTTATTAGAGAGGTTCTTAATTCCTTCTTGATCAAGCACTATCATAACCTTGGCATCATATAAATAATGATGCCACTTATTCAAAGCATGGACAATTGCGTACAAATCCTTCTCACAAACAAAGTAATTCTTTTGAGCCAGTTCTAGCTTTTTGCTTGCAAAAGTGATCAGTCGACCATCATGAACTAAACTAGCCTTATAACAAGATCACTCGCATTTGTCTCAACCTTAAAGGGTTTATTGGGATATTCTATATGCAAAATTCGAGCTATAGCAATCATTACCTTCAATTTTTCCATAGTTTGATTCTATTCGTCTCCCCAATGAAAGGGTTTTCCCTTTCCCTTTAAGTTGTCGTGTCATTGGGACAATAATTTTGGCACAGTTTTTATAAATTCATGATAGAAACCTAATAAACCTAAGAAGAGTTGAAGCTCTTCAAGGTTACTCGGATGTGGTCATTCCATAATAGCCCATAATTTATCAAGATCTATCTCAATTCTATCTTGAGAGACTATATGCCCAAGTATCTGACCTTTGTTTGAAAAATTCACACTTTGATTCCTTAGCAAAGAGTGAATTTTAATGTAACATTTGGAATATTTTCCTCAAGTGTTCCAAGTTTTTGTGTTCTAATCTACTATGGGTTAGAATATCATCTAGAAAATCTACTACAAACTATTTTGGATATGGTTATAGAACACAATTCATGAGATTCATGATAGTGGCAAGAGCATTGGTGAGACCAAAAGGCATCACCAAAAACTCTTAGTGCCCATTTCTAGTCCTAAAAGTAGTTTTAGGGACATCCTCTCCCTAATTCTAATATGATGATATCCTGACCTAACTCTAAGCTTGGAAAAATACCTTATCTTGATGTAGTTGATCAAATACGTCTTCCAACCTAGGCATAGACAACCTAATATTTATGATTACCTTAATAGTTAGTTTAATTCGCTATAATTTACACAAAGTATCATAGAGCCATCTTTCTTTTTAATTGGGAGCATATGCCCAAGGTGAGTTGGTAGGTGTAATAAAGCCTTTATATAAATATCCGTAAGTTGTTTCTCTACCTCCTAATGCTGATATACACTAAGTCTATGAGGTGGCTTGCAAATAGGGTCAGTGTTAGTAACTATCTCAATGGCATGGTCACTATCCACTTTCTCTCTGGTGGTAGCTTTCTAGGAAGGTCAATGTGAAAAACATCTTTAAATTCAAACATTAAATCCTTAAAACATTTAACTACGCACTCTTGTAAAAATGAATAATGGAAAATCCTATCATTATTTACATTACTATCATGAAAATATGCATCATATGAGGTGCCTAGACAATTTTCAAAATCATAACTACAATAAAAAAATATGTTGTACATGCTTAAAATGAAACAAACTATCTAACTCTAGAGATGGGATGAGAGGTGCACTAGTACATCTTTCTCTTTCTCCTTGAATACAAAATCTACTTCCATTCAAAGCTTGTACATGCACATCCAAAGGCCTGAGAGACCTCCCTAAGGTTTGAATACTATACCCTTAGGAAATATCATCTTAAGGGCCAAAACCCTTCAATTAGGAATAAATAAATTCAAATAGTTCAAGGGTTCAAACTGTACCTTAGAGACACTTTCCCAAGGGTTCTCCAAGTGACGTTGGACCCTTAAAACCCATGGATTTTGCCGCTTGGACCCATAGTCATACAACACTTACCCATCCACTTTAGTATAGTAGAATGTGTTCAAAAGTCAAGGATTCTTAGCCCCTCCATAATGCTCTAAGGCTCAATAACCTCACTATATAGCGAGTGAGGATCATAGAAGGCATTACATTAACAAAGAAAAAGGGGGGCAATGAGTAAGCTAGGTAGAAAGAAGTTAGAGTGAAGAGAGGGAAAAACATTGGGATGACGTGACTACTAGGAATTTCACACACTGTCCCATGAATTTTAAGTGCAAAATGTATTGTTGGCTACCCATAATACAATGACCTTTGGGTATTAGAAGCATCCATACATGCCACCTCATGAGGATGAACATATCTTTAGAATGATCATTAGTTAATAGCCATTGTTAAAGGCTTGAAATGTGAATTACCCAAAATAAAAATTAATATATAATGCCCCGTGAGTCTCGGTCCTTTGTGAACTCTGTACACTTGATCTTTCTTGTTGGAGAAAAAACTTATGATCTTTGCTATCCAAATGCCAAAACGGGAAGCACAACTAGGAATGGCTTATGACAACAAAGAACAGACCAAGAAAATAGTAGTAGCTTTGGAGGAAGGAGAAGAGCGATGCACTTTTATAGGATATGATGTCTCAATGGAGGAAGAACAAGAATTAATACGACTCATAAGAGAATATAGGGGCGTCTTTGCTTGGACATATAAGGATTTAAAAGGGGTATATCCCTCTATTTGTGCCCATAGAATCCGTATGACCTCAGAAGCCAAACCTTCCAAACAAAGACCATTCACATATAATGATGTTTACTCAGCAAAAATCAAGGAAGAGATAGATAAGTTGTTGGACGCGGGCTTCATTTATGAGATCAAACACAGGGAATGGGTATCACCTTTAGTGGTTGTGTTGAAAAAGAATGGCAAGTTAAGGGTATGTATTAATTTGAAAAAAGTAAATGCCGCCACCATACAGGATAGTTATCCATTACCTATCACCGATCATCTTTTGGAAAGGGCTGCAGGAAAGGAAGTCTATAGTTTTTTGGATGGCTTTTTAGGATATAATCAGGTAGCAATTGCTCCTTCATCAAGCCCTACTGTACCTAGTCAATAAACCTTGTAATACTGGACGATTGGTACGATGGTTTCTATTGCTGATGGAATTTGATTTTGAAGTAGTAGTCAAGAAAGGGAATACACACATCGGAGCAGATCACCCATCAAGAATGACACATGGAGAGCCCCACACAGGAGTACCAGATGATCTACTAGATACTTATCTTTTCAATCTCGAAGTATGTCCCCAATGGGCAAAAAAGTTGATCCCTATCCTCACATACGAACCTAAACATGGGATCACTACAAACAAAAGTCAGGAGTTATGGAAGACTAAAAATCTCCACATCATCGCTCGAAGCTTATACCACCAAGATCCAAGTGGGTTACTCATGAGATGTGTGGAGGAAGAGGAACAAGAGATGTGGCTTCAAAAAGCACATGTAAATCAATGGAAAACTCATCTAAATGCTAATGGAACATGGCAAACACTGAAGAGATTAGGCATATACTAGCCAACCATGCAGAGGGATACACATAACTATGTATCTACCTACCCAACTTGTCAAGAATGAAGGCCAGAAGAGAACTCTACTCTATGTTACTCCGTTGTAGCACCAAGGTGGAGTGTGCCTCTGGTTTCTTGAAAACCCAGGAGTACCCAAAAGAAGCTAATCTAGCAAGAAAATGTGCCCTCACAGAGCAAAGCAAGGACTATGTTCTTATAGGAAAACAACTCTTCAAGAGAGGAAGAGACAATCATCTACGAATGTGCATTCATGAAGACAAGTATCTTTCTGTCTTAGAGATGGCGCATACAGGAGCTGTAGGAGGACATTTTTTTGCAGATAAAACTGCAAAAATGATTCTCTTCGTAGGAATGTGGTGGCCAACTCTACATCAAGATGCAGCCACTTATGTCCAAAGATGCGATACCTGTCAATGAACAAAGTATCCTATTAGAAGAGATGAAATGCCACTAAAACCTATGATGGGTGACAGAGCGTTTACCAAATGGGGAATAGATTTTGTAGGACCTATTAGTCCACCAGCTAAAGGTTCTCATGCCGAGTACATAATTGTAGCAATGAATTATTTGACCAAATGGGTAGAGGCCAAAACAACCAAGAAAAACGATGCGAGGACTACAGTGAAGTTTCTCTTCAAGAACATATTCACTAGGTTTGGATTGCCTATTGAAATTGTGAGTGATAGGGGCACACACTTCGTCAATGAAGTAATAGAAGCCCTAATGAATGAATTCTTAGTGATTCATAAGAAATCAGCCCCTTATCACCCACAAGCCAACAGACAAGCTGAAAGTTTGAACAAAATCTTATGCATAGTCCTCACAAAAATTGTTAACAATGGCAGATCCGATTGGGACAAGTAATTACATCATGCTTGATGGGCATTCCGAGTAGCCTACAAAACAACCATAGGAACCACTTCCTTTAACCTAGTGTACGGACAAAATGCAAAATTGCCAATTGATTTCTTGGTGCCTACTCTCAGAGAAGCTTCAAATTACGAATGGATTGGACATGAGTTATCAACTCAATTGGATCAAATAGAAAAGTTACACGAAACAAGATTACAAGCTATGGCAGGTATTTACGCTGCAAAAAGGCAACAGAAGGCATATTTTGATGCTCATATTAAAGATAAAAACCTAAAGGAAGGAGATTTGGTCCTGGTTTATTCTTTGAAGCAACATGCAAAGAAACTACAAAAAAGAGGATATGGCCCCTTGATAATCAATCGTATATCTACCAGTGGAGCCATCAGCTTAGCAACCCTAGATGGAGAAGTATTGCCAAAGTATATAAGTGGTTGTCGAGCAAAAAAATATTTAGAGCTATTAACAGAGGAAATAATGACATGACTTCAAACAACTGAAAATAGGCGAGAAGAGGAAGAAAGAATATGAGAAGAAGCAAGACAGGAAGCTCTAGAACGAATCACGAAACGAAAGGAATGGATGAGAGAGAGGGATGAAAGATATCGACAAGGAGAGGAACTCATTCTAATGGCTAACTTTAGAGCCTCTGAAAACCTAGGACATCAAACAAAGCAACCATATTTGAATTTGGGTGCTGGAAAAGAAGAGTACCACTTAGTGGATGCACTCATTGACACAAGAGCAGTTGTTAGCTGTATCAAGTCTTCGTTGACTCAGAAACTCAAGGAAGAATTATGCCCATCTAAAGCACAACTGATTGGAATAGGGGGAAAAGTTACTAAATGCATAGGCGAGATTACCTTGTCGCTACATCTCAGAAATAACATGATGCAACAAAAACTCTTGGTGTGTCATGATCAAGACTTATTAGAAGAACTTGTCTTGGGTCAAGATTGGATATATGAATATGAAGTGACTATCCAATTAGCCTTGGGTTACATACCGGCCAAGATAGGGCATTGTGAGGTATTCAGTGTGTTAGAAGAATGACCTGTCAAAGCCAAATGTATAGGCCGAGATCACTCATGCATGCTTGATGATGAATGTACATTCACCTCCACTATGGAAACCCCACCATCAAGTACCTCATGTGAGAAGACACTGAATCTCAATCTCGCACACTCTCCTAAACCAATGAACCTCACTGCTAGCATCGTTTCCAATAAAAGCCCTGTGAGGAATCAAGCACAAGAGGGACTAGTCAACAAGACTATCACGAACTTTCACGCATTAGGATCCATCCCATTCCTCACACTAGATAGGCTTGGATCAGAAAAGATCATGTGATAGCATATCATCAACAACGGAGCTATATCCTACACAGGAAACAATAAAAGTATGAGGACCCAAGTCAAGCTGGACTCTGAGGTCCACAAAGGATTGTTAGAGTATGGATTCCGAAGAAAGTGATGGCCACCCAACAGGCGTGAACGCAGATATGGATTCCCAAATCATGTGCACCAATGAAAATCATTAAAAGGGACGTGTCAATGCACAAGAAGGATCATTACAACATGAAGGCAAAGCAGCAAGAAACAAACAACTATAGGACATTGCAGGAGCAGAAATACACAACAAGAACACTTCAAGGATTTGAAGGACTAGCCCAACGGAGGTACAACGAGAGAAGCACAAAAATCACCAAGAATGCTAGAGATATAGTCTGTCGCAGAAGAATAAAGCAGATCTGGATGCCTAAAGGCAAAACAATCTGTATGCATCAGCCAAAGATTTCAATTTGCACACATCTTGAGTTGCAAGAGTCCCGAGCATGCATAATAAGGCCACATTACAAGGCCATGCATTCAGCACCTAATTCTTCTTTTACTGGATAGTGAAGCACATTTCCCTCTTAGGGAATAGGAGAGCACTTGTACAATAATCTTAAGGAAAATAACTAACGGTACAATCAAAGCTTCGACTAGGTACTAATGCTTTTGTTTTCTTTCAAAATAATATATATATATATATATATATATATATATATATATATATATATATATATATATATATATATATATATATATATATATATATATATATGTGTGTGTGTGTGTGTGTGTGTATATGAAGAAAAATCCCAAGTACTACCTTTCTCACACCCACGGGAAAGGGACGACACATGTCACTCAGAGAGTTTCCAATTTCATGAAGGATAAGTAAAGGATAGCTCATGATACTAGGTTTACACTGATTAGTGCTATGTATTGAGTGCAGATGACATCTTCAAATTCTGAGGCTACGCAAGAGGAAGAAGTCTTGCTTCTTCCCTTCGAATTGATTTTTAAGGCAAGAGGTCATTGGTTCCTTGAAGACCAACCTATGTCGGATCTTCTTTTCATGGCCACCATCAAAATTATGGACAGGGATCACTATTTACCAATCATGTCACAAGATTTCCAAACCATAATACAAGGATTACCGTGCATCAAAGATGTTTGGACAAGAGTAGGAATTGATGCATTTCTACAGCTTCCCATATACTTACCAGATTTTTAGAGATGCATACAAGTTATGAACACACTCCAGTTTGCAGCAGATAAGCCGTCAATCCCGGAAGCTAAAGTGCTCAACAAAACAGGTTCATGGACAACCATTCGATTCACATATGAACTAATCAACAAGGGTTTTGGATGGAGTCAGGATGGTCTCACTAATGTCAAAGATGAATGTCATGATGCTAAAAAGAAAACCTTCCTAGAAATCAATCGGACAGATATAGAAGAATCGGTTAGATTGGTGCACCAACATTTTTGTTTTCCTAGAATGAACAGGTATACAACGCCTCAAAAAATTGCAGTTCAATTGCTCTCCCATGCGATGAGACAAGTTGAGAATCAAGTAAATCTTACTCCATATATTCAAGACCGCCTATTTGAAGCTAAGAAGAAATGGAGTCAGAAGAAGTTTTTGAATGGAAGTTCAGCATTGACCTTGCTAATTTATGAGGCTCTTGAGATGAAAGAATGTATACGTTTGATGCGAAACTACATCGAAATGGCAAAATATGTAAAGTCGGCTACTGTTTCAAAGAAGAAGAAAACAGTTATTTCCACAGAAGAAGTGGGAACAAGTTCCAAGAAACCAATGAGAGGGACTAAGTGTGCTAGAGACAAAGCAGCGCAAGAAACACCACAATCCAAGCGGGCATATACATTACCAAAGATCCCTCTGACACAACCGCCCATCACAAAAAGAGATCTCTCAGCGGCACTAGAAGAAACGCACACGTATATGTGAGGTCAAGTGAACCTCAATGTCCAAGGACATCAATATAGACAGGCAAGATGAGGGAAGCTACAAAAGGACAAGGAATATACTCTAGAACTAGCTACCAGGTATAAAGAAGTGGGACTGGAGGATTCAAGTTCTAATGAGGAATCTAGCCCTGAGAAGGATGCCTTGGACATTGACATAAGAACATAAACAAACAATGAGGAATGGACAAAGATAAACCAGGTAGAAGTCACAGCGACAATCAACAATCACGTATACAGAACCATGAAGCATCAACTGAACAAAAACACCTCATTCAATTGAACGAAAAATCACAAATCAACATAAAGGAAGCTTTAATCACACATAAAGATGCAGTGCCACCCATAAAAGAAGAAATACAAACAAGCATGGAAAAAGAAAGGTGTTTACAACAAAATATGGAACAAATTGTGATTGAGATCCCTGATGACATGCCACAAGGTAAAATAGTAAGTAAGGAGGCTGAGCCAAAGATACAACTTCATATTCGGTAGCCCCATGACACAACATTGCATGTGGCACAAGGAAAAGATGTTACCACAGGGGAAGAACCTAGCATCCCAACAACATGGTTAAATGTCTATGTTACTCAACTAAAACCAATAGTCAAACAAATGATACAAACGGCCATGGATACATAGCAGAATATGATGGAAACAGACGTAGATTATGACAAAGCCATGTGGAAAAAGAATCAATTTCAAGTGATGAGTGAACAATTATCTGCACAATTGATCCAAGTTCAACAAGTGGTTTTAGCTAAAGAGATGGAAATAATAGAAGTCAAAGGCCAATGCACTACATTAATGGAGCAGAATCACAAGCTACAGGAACAACTGATGGAGCTACAAAGACAACATGAAGCAAGTGAAGCGGACAAAGAGAGAATGAAGACTAGAAGCAATCTGTTAGAAAGGCAGCTCAAAGTATATATGGAGGAAAATGATAATTTACGCAGCAGGAATAAAGAACTGATGAAAGCATTGCTATACAACCAACCTATAGAAGAACACGAGGCCACCGCAACCGACCAAAAGGAATTGAAAGATCAGATTGCAAAATATGAAAACCTATTGAAACGAGAGCAAACTCTAGAAGAAGAATGGGAACGAAAGTATATGCAAGATACTAATGAGCTCAAGAAACAATGGAAAGCAGCAGAAGATAAACTATTGGTAATTTATAATGAAGATGCGGATCAAATAGCAAAAATCGGCAATGAGCTTCTCACAGCTAAAGACACGCTCCAGACAGCCCTTCACAAAGTTAAAGAAAAGACTGAGCATATTGTGCAATTGGAAGCTCAAGTAGAACAAAAAGCAAACATTGGGACACCAGTAGAGCCACAATTGGAGAATCCTACTGATGAGGTAGAGGTATGTCCTCTATCTCCCCCGATCTATCATCCTCCCATAGAAGAGCAGATGGCAGAACCATGTGATGATCATCCCATGCCATATACTGCAGAAATAGGTCAAAAGGAACGGGCACTATTGGTGTCCTGATTGACATAAAATTTTGAAAATGAAGTCATTAAAGTAATGAAAGAAGCCAAAATCAAAGGAAAAGACCTGGATACAATCATGAAGCCCTTCAATATTCCGTATGGGCTCTTGAAAGAGAAAACATGACAATATATAAAGAAGATCATACAAAAGGATCCAGATGAGCAGTTGCACTTCAAGGAAAACACATTCAATTACACTCAAGAAGAATTTGAAGCTGCACAACCTTTATGGAAAATAAAATTTTTGGAGAAAAATCCTACTTTGCGGGTGCATTGGCAAGCAGCACCATATTTATTACAAGTAAATCCTTCTTTTTTCCAACACCACGTCGCAAAGAAGCACGTGAATTTTCGGATATGCAAAAGAGTGGTGTGCTCAATAAACAGCGGTTAAATTATCCTCTGCTTCCAAGTCCACCTCACAATTACTTACCGACTGAGGATTACATGGTGAAAACCATTGAATTTTGGCTACATCGATATGCAACAGTACCTCATCTAACTATCAAGATGACTAAGAAAATCCTCAACATGATACTTACAATTTTGAAAGTGTTCAAACATGAAGCATATACATTTTTAAATTTCATTGGCATTAACCAGGGCACAAATATCCTTATTTTTGATCTATCTGTTATGCCTAGCCACCCAACAATCATGGCGTATTATTCAAGGCTCATGTTCTTACCAAGTCCGTATATGCAAACCTTCGAGGAAGCATTTTTTACTGGATTTTTTGAAATTGATTCCGAGATTTTCTTAAAAATGTCAACGAATATGAATGCTAGAATGGTGGCATATGAATTGAGCTTCTTCGCAGATCACAGACAACCACCACATGACGGTGTGAAAGATGAACAATGGAAGCAACTACTGATACATGAAGCTAATCTGCTTAATGAAACAGAGCAAAAGGTTTACATAATGTACTCCCATCACATTGCAAAGCCTGTCGGGGACGACAAAGTTCAGGAGGGGGGCAGTGTTGAAGGAGAGTCCAACAAAAAGAAAAGAAGAAGAAGACCAAGAAAGAAGCTTCATTAAAGGTATTATATCTGAAGACATATCTCTACAGGAAGCCCACAGGGGCACGACACAACACCCATCTCTGCACAGAGCCCCACAGGGGCTTACAACTATGGAAGGTACATAAGCGACAAGGGCAGTTCAAGGCCAACAAGTATCCATGAAGAAGTGCAAGAAGATATCTGGCAGATCCTGATCCTTAAGAAGGTCCTTCAACATCTGGGTCTTCGAAAGGTCCAGATCAAAGGCTGAAGGTCCACACCTTCACTACCTTCCACTGGTTGCGTGCATGGTAGCCTGACTTAACATGGCAACCCATATTTAAAAGGAGCAATTGGAAAATTATCCACGCGTTGCATACGGTGAAAAGAGAAAAAGAGGCCACGATCAATGCAATAGTTCCCGAGTTATGATCTGTTTCTTGACCACTGGTAAAATTATATATCATTACAACTTCCACAGAAAGGTAGTGGTCGACTACAGGCACAGAACTAGAGACAGAAGCTAAGCCTGTCAAGGGATGATAGAGACAAAGAGGGGGAGAGTGTTGTAGAGCTAAGAAGAGCAAAGAGGCAGAGAAAAAGAAGGGCCCCAAAAGTTTTCCGATTTGGACACTTTATTCTTGTATTATAGCCATTTTCTAATATATTTTCCGATGTAAATGCACTAGAGGAGTCCTCTAGATGCATACCCATAGAGATCTGTATCTTACCCTTGTAAATTAGTAGGAAATTAGCCTTTTAGTTAATAAAGTGCCGGTATCTTGTGTAAAAGGACCATTTTTAGGGCACAAGTATATACGTCAATTTGTGACTCTTTGTAGAGACTTTTGGCCATTGTGAGAATCAAGAGCACAAAATTTCGAATTTGTGTTTTCTCCTCTCTTTATCTTCTTCCTTATGAGCTTGCATGCATGTGTGATGCTTGGAAAGAGTGCTTGGAAGTGTTGTCTATCCATGAAAGTGCTTGTTTACTATTGGTAAGGTGTGTGTGAAGTGTAGGAAGATCAATCCTGTGACTCAGTATTTTGCTCATAACTTGAAGCAAAAGCGTCAGAATTGAGTGAAAAGACCACGATTGGATGCGTCTTCTGGAGAGCTTCAAAATGAACCCGCTATATATTTGGACTTCGGGGCTGAGAGAAAAGCCCGATTTTTACTGTTGACTGCTGCTCTAAATGTCGCAACACCATAATTGATCCCTGAAACTTGTTTGGAATAGATTTATGCTCATTTGCACTTTGTGAGAGTTCATTTGCATTGACCATTATTTGAATGCATGTCTTCATACACTCGGCTAGGTTTTGATACTCCTTGGATTGATAATTAAAGCATGAGTCCCCACTATATGTACTTGAGGGGGATTGAGGTATAGTCTCCTTCTGCACAAGTCCCTAAGTCGGTACTTAGATACACAATATCCAAGAAAAAATGTATTTCTTTGACTTATTATCTAGCTTTTTCCTAAGATTCTTGGGTATATGAACATATTCTTCACACCCAAAAACTCGAAGATGATCATAATATGGTGGCTTCCTTGTCCATAACTCTTGTGCCACTTTCAGACCTTTGGTAGTACGAGGTGAAAGGGTTAATGATATGAACAATAATCAACACTACTTTTGTCGGAAAGCCTTATGAAATGTTTGCACAGTGCAACAAAGAAGCTACTCTATCCTAAGTAGTTCTATTCGTCCTCTTAGCTATGCCATTTTGTACTAGGGTATAAGTATTGAGATATCAAGCTCAACATGTGATGATCAAGGATGACATATATCACTTTTTCATTTCTCTGACTTGTATAGTGGTCATGCCGGTATATGTCAGGGATACTTCATTGAGCTTTATTAGATTTATCTACCAAGAGTGATGGCACATTTGTTTTTTGCCAGCTCACTCATTCGCTGACATTAGGATTTTCCTTATGTACTGTTGTTTATATATTGTAATAGTTGTAATTTTGTTTTTAGGTCACTAGAATTTTTTTTTGTGCAATACCAAGGGGAAAAAAAGGGTGTTTAAAAGTGTATGAATGAAATTGTCTATCAATTAAGGTCAAAAGCTTGAGCTAAACTTTGAACTTTTACAAGATCATTAAGAGCTCTTGGAAAGACCAGAGCAAGGTGTCAGTGTGTGTAGGCTTGGGAACGAGTGTCTTGGGCATACAAGTGCAACAAGGAGAAGCAACTTGAGGTTGGAAGATCTCTCAACCCCCTCACTCTATTCTTAGGTCAGGCTAAGTGCGATTAGAGGTTTTGATTGATTAGGGGTACGATAGGAACACTTAAGTTTTAAGAGCCTCTAAATTCTCAAGTATAAGAATAGGTTAATTGTAGTCAAGGGACAACTTAAGGGCAAAGAACTTAATCAGATGGGATGGAAAACAACAAGTAGACAAACTTAAGTGCTCGTGATGATGCATATTCAAAGACAAGGAATTACATTGTAAATAAATTAAAAGGAACAAGTGATTGATATCAAAGAATCAGCAATGTGGTTGTACAAAGGTCATTTGGCTAATCGATAGGGCATATGAACCTGAGGTCAGGTAGACACCTAGGGAGAGATCGACAAAGTATTAGATCTTCGGAGGCTAGTGTCAACCACAGAGCTAGGTCTTCGGCCTAGTAGTTGAGCGATTATCGATACATTCTAAGCTAAAAAATGAGTGAATGAGAGATGTCTTATGGCATGGAGAGACCCGCAGGTAGCTCAGGAGTGGCATACCTAGAAAAACCAAAAGGACCTTACAAGACTCAACTGGAATACATCAAGACCAACCGATTAGGCACTCACATCTATGAGGACGGTCTGAGAAGGTCTATTGTCCAAATTAAAAATTGGGATCAACCCATTGGACTTGAACATCTTGTAGTCAAATTCGAAGATGGTTCATACATAGAAAAAGAAGTAACAATGTATGTAGTCACCAACCAGCCAGATGGAACAAATGAATTTGGCAACATAATCTCAGAGACCAAAATAGGTGACGTAGAGCAAGGGAACTTAGTAAGAGAGCCAAGAACCCCTCGAGGCAAGAATACTAAAAGTATTACTAGAGAATGTACAAAGATAAGTAGCCCGTTAGGGCAATAAGCGTATACACAAGCCAGGGAAAAAAAAACCTCCTAAAGAGGGAAAAAGGTTCCCCGGCGGTCCTAGAGTGTTCATACACATCACTACCTAAATATATCAACAAATCCCCCCTAGAGTGATGCGGTGAACAAGGACCTGGCACTCATGTATAAGGAAGTGCCAAGCTATTTGGAAATCACTCCACAAAAGGAAGTAAGCCCAAAGCTTTGAGGAAAGCTTCAAACTTCTCCCTAGGCAAAGCCTTCGTGAAAAGGTCTGCAATGTTCTCCTGTGTGGGCACATATGCCATGCTGATCTCCCTAGCATAGAACCTCTCCGTGACATAATGATAATGCACCTCAATGTGCTTAGTGCGATCATGGAACACAGGGTTCCTCGCAACTACCAATGTGCTCTGACTATTAGTGAAGATAGTGGTGGAAGAAGACTAACCAACACCCAAATATGCCATAAGGCGTCTGAGCCACACACACTCAACAATCATTGTGAAAGCGGCCCTATACTCAGCCTCACAACTCGAAGTGGCCATAGTAGGTTGCTTCTTGCTCAACCAAGATATACATGAGCTACCAAGCATGAAGCAAAAGCCGCTAGTTGACACACAAGTGTCATAGGAACTTGTTGGGTGTGTGTAGAAGTGCGAGAGACACACGAGAAGCACACACAAGGAGCACAAACACATCAAGAAACACGGAGAAGATGATGGATGGAATAGCTCTCTCTATTGACGATGAATTGAACTGAAGTAAGAGCTGAATAATATCCCTAAGTACAAAGTACCACCACACATGAGAGTATCAAGTATGTGGTAACATGGGGAAAAAACCTGTAGCCAGCACTAGAGTAAAAAGTGCCCATGTATAGGGAAAAGGTTCACAACAAAGCTACTCGAGGAACACATAAGTGTAACACACCCCCCTGGAGCGAATGATGTGAACACATACAGGGAGTGATAGATCAGCCCCCACAAGGTAACAAGCCTAAAGCTTTGCGAAAAGCTTCAAACTTTTCCCGTGGAAGAGCTTTGGTGAATATGTCTGCCACATTATCTTGTGTAGGCACATATACCAAATCAATATCTCCTACATGAAGGCGCTCTCTCACATAGTGATAATGCACCTCAATATGTTTGGTCCGTGCATGAAACACTGGGTTTCATGCAACAACCAAAGCACTCTGACTATCTATGAGAATATGCGTAGCAACATCAATCTCCATGCAAAGATCCATCAATAGGCGTCTCAGCCATATACACTCCATTGTCGCTGTGAAAACTACCCTGTACTCAGCTTCACAACTTGATGTCGCCATTGTAGGTTGCTTCTTACTCAACTAAGATATGCATGAGTCTCCAAGGAAAAAGCAATCACCACTAGTGGACACGCGAGTATCATAACAACCAGCCCAATCACTATTTGTAAAAGCATGCAAGCATGGCTAAACATCTCTGGCATAAAAGAGACCTAAGCTCAAAGTGCCTCAGAGATATCTAAACACACGTTTCACCGCTTTCCAATGCTTAGAGCCAAGGCTATGCATGAATCGACTCAACTGGGAAACTGCATACTGGATATCCGGTCTTGTGTTGCATGCATATATAAGACATCCCACAGCTTACTGATAAAGAGAAGTGTCGAATGCATCACTCGAATCCTTAACTGAGAACCTGAATCCTATCTCAACTGGTGTGGAAACTAGCTTACAATCCTCCAAATCAAAACGTTGAAGTAGTTTTTCAACATACTTTCCTTGATACCTAACAATTCCCCCCTCAACGGATACAAACTAGATGCCAAGCTAGTAGCTCAAAAGACCAAGATAAGTGACATCAAAAGTATGTTGCAAATCAACCATAAGAATGTCAAGTTTTGCATCACATGACCCAATCAAGAGTATGTCATTGACATAAAGACAAAGCACTATAAGATCAGCCCCATTTTTGTGTACATAGAGTGTGCTTTGAATCGGACTACATGTGAAGCCAAGAGCAATCAAGTGCTTATGTATTTTTTCATACCATGCATGTGGAGCTTGCTTGAGACCATAAAAGGCTTTATGCAAGTGACAAACCATATGCTCTTTCCCTTTCATAGCAAATCCAAGAGGTTGCTTCACATAAACCTCTTCTTGCAAATCTCCATTCAAGAAGGCTGTTTTTATGTCCAATTGATGCACTTTCCAACCTCGATGGGCAGCCAATGCAACCACAGTAGGAATGGTAGTCATGCGTGAAGTAGGTGCAAAAGTTTCCTCATAGTCAATGCCATATTGTTGTGCATATCCTTTGGCAACCAATCTAGCTTTGTAGTAATCAATGCTACCATTAGATTTTCTCTTAATCTTGTAAACCCACTTTGTGCCAATGACATTCTTTCCTTTTGGCAATTCACATAACTCCCAAGTACCATTCCTATGTATGGAATCCATTTCTGATTGCATAGCACTCATCCATTGTGGATCATCACATGCATCTTCAAAAGAAAGTGGCTCTTCATTACATGTTGTAGCAATAAGAGAATAATCCACAAAGTTACTTGATGCATGGTGAGAGCTTGATCTTGTTCTACCAAGTAAAGGTGCACTCAATTTGGTGAAATACCTCGTTCACGAAGAAAAGCATTAAACTCATGTGACATGTACTCACCACCATGATCCGTGCATAGAGGCAAAAGCTTTTGTGAAGAAAAATTTTCAGCCATAGCTAAAAATGCTTTGAAGCAAGAAATTACCTCATTCTTTGCTTTCATTGGATACACCCATGTATGGAGAGTAGCATCACCAATGAAGGTAACAAAATATACATGCTTCCCAAAAGATGGAGTCTTGACGGGACCACATACATCACTATGAACAAGCTGTAATTTTCTTGTAGTGTGTGTATGACAATCTTTTGGAAAAGAAGCATGATGCATTTTTCCAAGAATGAAACCTTCACATGCATGCTTTTCAATGGAATCAAGTGTAGGCAAGCCAATAACCATGTCCTTCTTTTGCAAGTAGAGCAAACTATTGAAGTTTAAATGACCAAAATGAGCATGCCAAAGCTCCATTTTAGCCATGGAAGAAGTATAAGCAACTAAGGCATTTGAGGCAGCCCTCTTGTATGTATCCATGCGATACAAACCATTACATAATGTACCGGACATCACAATAACATCACCATTGCTGAAATCATGAACCATACACTTATCATCAACAAAGTGTACATGAAGTCCAGCTTTGGCAATCAACGGAACTGAAATTAAGTTCTTCTTGATACTGGGCACATACAATGCATTTTTCAATAGAATCACACCTCCATTTGTAGCCGTAAGCTCAATTTCTCCTACTCCAATGATAGGATAGCCATGTTAGCTTCATCATTCTTTGCATTTGCTGAATTTTCAGCAATAGACATGCCAGATTCCTTCTTCTTTTCATTGCGTTTAGCAAGCTTTCTACACTCATCAATAGTATGACCAGCCTCCCGGCAATATTTGCATCTCTTCTTATTTTGAAAATCACCATCATTAGAGGAATGAGTGGAAGAGGAAGCTTGAGGCTTTGGTTTTGATGAACCCAAAGTTGAACCATACTTGCTTTTCCCCTTTTGTGAGATAGAAAGTGCTTGCGTTCCCTCAATCAAACCACTCCTATTCACTCTAGATTGATCTTCTTGCAAAAGAAGAGACACAACCTCATCAAATGCATACATATTAGCATTTCCTTTTGCAACCAAACGAAGTGTAGTAGCAAAGCTTTGAAAAGATTCTAGTAATCCTTTCAACAATGTAGAAATGAGTGATGCATCCGCAATGATCTCATCTATGTTTGCCAATTGCTCTTTCAAGTCCTTGATGCGTGTCACATACACATCCACTGACTCATTTTCAGCCATACATACATCCTCAAGTTGCTTCCTCAAGTATGCAACACGTGCTTCATTACGCACGGCATACAAAGAAGCAAGAGTGTCCCATGCATGTCTCGATGTAGAACATGACCGAATGTGTGGAACTATATGATGCTTCACTGAAAACGCAATCAAAGCATGAGCTTGAGCATCTTTTCCATCCCATCTAAGCTGCTCTTGTGTAGGTGGAGAAGGAGAGAATTGAATTGAAGTAAGAGCTGAATAATATCCCTAAGTACAAAGTAGCACCACATATGAGAGTATCAAGTATGTGGTAACATGGGGAAAAAACCTCTAGCCAGCACTAGAGTAAAAAGTGCCCATGTATAGGGAAAAGGTTCACATCAAAGCTACTCGAGGAACACATAAGTGTAACACAACTAGCCCAATCAGAGTAAAAAAAAGCATGCAAATCTGGTGGTAGTGATCCCCCTTGGGATAAAACAACCCAAGTAGCCGAGTACCACTCAAGTAGAAAAAGATGCGCTTAACTGCCTACCAATGCTTGACTCCTAGGCAATGCATAAACCTGCTCATCTGTGAGACAAAAAACCGAATATCTGGCCGAGTAATGCATAAGTAAATCAGGCACCCAAAAACCTGTTGATAGAGAACATTATCAAATGCATCTCCAGCATCATGAAGAATCAATCATAAACATGTCTCCATAGGAGTGGCAATAGGTTTACAGTCTTCAAGGCCAAAACATTGCAATAATGTGTCAATATATTTCATTTGACACAAAGCCATTCCACCATCAACGTGCATAAACTGAATGCCTAAATAATGATGCAAATGCCCCAAATCAGACATCTCAAATGAGGCATGCAAATCAGCCTTAAAATCAACAATATGCCTCTCATGAGGACCAATGAGCAGCATGTCATCCACATAAACCACAATGATCAGAAGTACATCATTAGCACGCTTAACATATAAGGTGCTTTCAGTTGGACTGTTCTCAAAACCATGTGCAATGAGATAGGCATGTATCTTCTCATACCAAGCACGTGGTGCTTGCTTTAAAACATATAATGCCTTCTTTAACTTGCACACCTGGTTTTCATGCCCTTTCTGCACAAAGCCATGGGGCTGAAAAACATACACTTCTTCATGCAAGTCACCATTCAGAAATGTAGTTTTAATGTCCAACTGATGTGCATTCCAACCATGATGTCCTGCAAGTGCACAGATGCTCCGAACAGTAGACATACGACATGTAGGTGCAAAGGTCTCATCAAAATCAATGCCTCTTTCCTGTGCATAACCCTTTGCAACAAGCCTAGCCTTATACATATAAACTATACCATCACGTTTACGCTTAAGCTTGTATACCCACTTAGTGCCAATGGCCTTCTTGCCAGGAGGCAAGTCACATAAAGACCAAGTACCATTCTTCATTATTGCATCATATTCAGATTGCATAGCAGCCATCCAATTTTCTAAATTTTGTGCTTCATCAAACAAAACAGGTTCAGTCTCATCATAGAGACTAGATGCAACCATAGCATAGCAATCTGATGCAAAAGAGGCACTATGAGAGCCTGATCGAGTATGATATGATAGAGGTGCATCTAATTTGCTATCACACAAGGTTTGCACTAGCCATTTTGGCATAGTTCTTGCCTACTCAATATCATCTCTCTCATCAATAAGTGCATCATGTAAATTTGCATCAGATATGGAATGATATGCATCGTCACATGAAACCTGCAAAGGCTAAGAAGCTACCTCATTAGGATCAGCACTAGACTCTCCACCTATAAAAAGAGGCAGCAAAGTATCATACATGTCTTTGGAGCTAACAGATGTCTCCTTAGTACATGAGAGCAATGGTTGAATAGCATCTTCCACAAAAACAACATCACGGCTAACCAAAATGCGTTTAGTCTCTGGATGATACAGACGATAGCCTTTACTTTCACAATTGTACCCAACAAAAATACATTTTACTGCTTTATAATCCAATTTTCTGCGATGTTGTTGTTCGGGCACTAATGCATATGCCAAAACAACAAAAAACATGTAGATGAGCAACAGATGGCTTGCGGTCATGCCAAGCCTCATATGGAGTGATAGACTGCAGCGCTTTAGTGGGACACTTGTTAAGTACATATGCTACACACATGACAGCCTCAAGCTAGAAACTATGTGGCAAGGCTTGACTCTTGACCATACACCTCGCCATCTCCATGAGTGACCTCTTCTTTTGTTCAGAAAGTCCATTTTGTTGAGGTGTATACAACACTTTACACTGGTGTTTTATCCCACGTTCAACCATAAATGCATTAAAATCAGAAGATATATATTCCCCCCCGATCAGAACGGAGGGTGCCCATTTTACATGCTGATAGATTTTCAACGAAAACCAGAAACTATTTGAAGCACATGAACACTTTGGACTTTGCCTTTAATGGATATACCCATGCATGCCTGGAAAAATCATCAATGAAAGTCACGAAATAAAGATAATTTCCAAAAGAAGGTGTCTGCATAGGACCACATACATCATTATGTACAAGCTACAATTTCTGAGTAACCCAAACTAAACCACCTTTTGGAAAGGAAGAATGCTGCATTTTGCCCAAAATATAGCCTTCACAAACATGTTTTCTAGGTGCCTCAAGTTTGGGCAAAGAGGAAACCATTTCAAATTTCTGCAGGCATAGCATACTAGTAAAGTTCAGATGACCAAAGCATGCCTTCCAAAGCTTTGCATCTGACATAGCCTGAGAATCATGTGCTACACATGCCGAATCATTTACAAATCTTTCATGGTCTATGAGCTTATACAGCCCACGACATAAAATGCCGAAAGCAATAACCACATCACCATTTGATAGATCATGAACGGTACACCTGTCATCAACAAGTTTCACAACCAAGCCAATCTTGGCTAATGCAGAAACCGATAATAGATTTTTCTTGATCCCTGGCACAAACAAAGCATCTGACAAAGTGAAACAACTACCATCAGCAGTAGTCAAAATGATCTTACCAACTCCCATAATAGGATAAGAGGATTTGTTGGTGCATGTAACAGTATTCCCTATAGGGGCAGGCTCGAGTGAAGAGAAGAAACTACGCTGCAAGGTAATATGTTTGGTTGCCCCACTGTCAAAGTGCCAAACATCTGAGTCTACTACAGACATGCATTGCTCATGAGAAGATGGGTCAAAATTGCAAACACTAGTAAACGCCCATTCTTCTTCCTGCACAAGGTTAGCATACTTTGTTTTTCGTGTAGAGGCCTCTAAAACAACCATTCTAGCCTCTTTCTTGGCATGGCTTCCATATCCATTGGTTAGCCCATCTGACCATACCACTTACGTGCTTGATTATGGTAACACCATGTCAATTTTGTTGGACTGATGAATGCCAACTTAGTTTTGATGGTCTGAAAACCTTGCTCATGAAGGCACCAATTCTCCAGCCATCAAATTGGCAACTATTGTTTCATGTGTTTGTGGATCTATCTGATATCAATATTAGTAGGGTCCTTATGCAATAGCACGATAAATGGTATAAATCGATTTATTATGCAAGCCGATGCCTTAGTTCTGCCAAACATATTTATTATGTCATCCAATGAGAATGTTTAAGCTTAATATATTCCATAAAGAGATTCAAACACTACTTATTCGATCGGAAATTCACCTTCCATGTCAACCATGTAGCTTTAGTCTACCTTGTATGGCAACAACATCTCGGTGGGTGATTGGCTTGTTGGGCATTACTGCTTCAGGAGTTTGATTATGATGTGGTACACCAACTAGGCACGACCCACGTGATTGCTGATTTTTTGTCGCGATTAGATTTCGATGAACCATTAGAGGGGATTGAAGACTCATCTCCTGCTACCTATGCAACCACTACACCAACTATCCTTGATAGTGCTGTACCCGTGGTTGATTCATACTATGACAAACTCATGATTTTCTTGAATACTGGTTGTCTACTAGGGATGGTGTCTAACACATCCCATCGAAAATTCGCCATTTACAGTCGACATTTTCAGATCATTCTTGGTGAATTGTATTATGTCGATCATTATGGCACCATGCTTTGTTGTATACCCCCTCATGAAGTACCCTCTATGCTACATATTGCACATTCTATCCCCTCCGGTGGGCATTTTTTGGTGGATTTAAATCACCAGAAAATTTTCTAGAGTGGCTCATGGTGGCCTACAATGAAGTGAGATGTGTATAATTATGTTAAACACTGCGATTCCTATAGCAGACAGGCCAGCCTCTGTAGCGACATTACTTTCCTCTTTAGCTCGTCCTACCACTAGAGCCCTTCCAAAATGGGGACTTGATTTCATTGGCCCTATTACACATCTAGCTATTTCCACTAATAACTGCTACATTCTCACTTGTACTGATTATGCTACCCGATGGGCCGAAGGCTGGGCCATCCGGTCTGCTACAGGTCAGGTGGTGGCTAAGTACCTGATGCGCGATGTTTTCCCTCGATTCTACTTGCCGCTAGAAATTGTTTTCGATCAAGGAACCCACGTCATCAACACTCTGATTCGGGCTCTGACTCATACCTTCAACATTATCCATAAGTTTAGCACTCTCTGTTACCCACGTGCTAACGGATTGGCTAAGATCACTAATAAAACTTTACTCACTATGTTGAAGAAACTTATCATGGACTATCCTATCGTTGGGATTAGCTTTTACCTACTGTGTTGTGGGCTTATCGTACCACATATAAAGTCGTTATTGGTTGTATATCATTTAATTTGCTTACGGGTTGGAGGCCATTGCTCTGATGGAGTTGGTTATCCCTAGTTTATGTGTGGCCTTGGAGCAAAAATTATTTCCTAATGAATCGATCCCGGCTTGACTTGATATTCTATGCTCTCTTGATGAGCAATGGCTAGAAAGTTTTCTTCTCTTACAAGTTCAGCTCCACTAGGATAAAACTCATGATTGTTTTCTTCAGACTCCGTTGTTTAAAGTTGGTCAGTTGGTGTTATGCTATAATTCTAAAGCCGAACATGTAGTAGGCAAAATTTAAACTTCATTGGTTTGGACCCTATTGTATTTCTGCTCAACTATGCCCAGCTACATTTCGGTTCGTGACAGTTACTAGAGTAGTTGTTCCTAACCCTATCAATGGCTCTAAACTTAGACCTTATTGTCCACCATCCATGATTGTTTGAATTCGGTGTCCACCATAAACACCTTTGACCCTCTCTGATTCTTTTTTGGTTGACTATTTGACTATCTTTCCTTTGCCCTAGTCATTTCATTTTTTTAATCATTGCATGTCCCTTTCGAATCTGCATCGTTCTCTGTCGTTTATGTTTTATTGAAGTGCTATACCATTGATGATTTACGACAATTGGGATTCACTGTGTCGCTCACTTTTATGATTACTCGCATGCAGTCATCCCCCTCGAATTATTTAAACCCTCACTTTTGTACTCTTTTTCCATTGTTTGTGTGTACTATTCTCTCATGTTAGGTGTGTGTTTTGTCATGCTCATGCTTTTTGTGTGCTCTGCAAGTTTTTGCATTGCTTAGGCCATGAAGGCTTTGGCCCATATTGCTGTGTTTTGCATAGGCATTCTGGACAAGCTCGTGGAGTACCTTCGAGTACGAGGCTTTCTGCGGTTCACTGAATTTCCATGGCATAATGTGTTGATCCATCCATTGTCGTTTACTATCACCCGAGCCATTGTTGATTGCTTAACTATGGCTACTACATGGCCAATCGTCTCTCCCTACATCACCATGCATATTACTATTTCCACGATTGTGGACTAGTTCCATCTCGCCAACGAGAGTAAGCTCGACATTCCTCCACTTTTGCTCGCCATGATGAATCACCTATTTCCGCGTTAATCATCAAATGAGCATGCTATTATGTGTCGCCCCGCCCTTGAGTTTCAAACCCTCCAATTTCTTGTATCATCCATTAATTTATAGAAATGAAATTACAGCATCTCCCGACCATTCTATTTAGTCGTTGAGGTGACCCCACAAGAGTCCATCAATTGGGCACTACTGTACTTCCGTCGCATCCACAAGGAATGTTAGGCAGTTGTTAAGCAGCTAGCTAAGGGTGAATTTCCGTGCACTTGACTCCCACAATTGTTTTCTTTTCTCATCGTTATTGCAATTGCATCTGATGTTCTCATTCCTCCTCGTCTTCCTGCGGCATATTCCTCTCATATGGATGATGTGGACGATGATGATGAAGTACTTCTATGTTTCCCGAAGAAGCAGCATCGTGTGGCTCCTACATCTTCTCCGTCGTCTAGTGCCTCTTTTGTTCCGCTTTTTTCGGTGTTTGTCTTTCCCAGAAAGACGCTTTTGCTCCCGCGGTGGTTGTGAAAGGCATCAATAAGGAAGTGGTTGAAGTTTTTACCACCCCTCCTTGTTCTCCATCCACTCCCCTATCTGCGACAGCCCACAAAGTCATCCTCTCTCTTATTGAGGAACTACCTCTTCGACTCGCCTCTCTACCCAAGGATGTGCATGAAGTGAATACCAAACCCATTCCCCCTTATCCCTCTTCTCCACCTGCTCAACGTCAACCACCCGTCCTAGCCATCTCCGCTGCACCGATCACTTCTCCTATTCCTGTGTCTTCCTCCATTGCTTCGTCTACTCATACCCGTCCAAATCTCTTGATTATTCTCCATCGTGATTACAAGAATTGGTGTGGTTGCCATCTACTGTGGTAGTCATGACCTCATCCTCTTTAGTCTCCTCACCTTTTTCACCTTCCATACAGCATTGGCCACCATTGTTCATTATCTCATTCAGGCTTTAGAAGTATTCCAATCTCAAATGCTTGCAGAAAAGCAAGCACTCAATCAAGAAGTTCAGCATAAATTAGACATCTTGGAAGCCGATATTGCACCCCTCCAAGAGGAACTCATTGGTCTTCGTGCTAGTGAAGCTCACCTATAGAGCCAGGTATCTTCTCAAGAGGTTGAATTTCTATAGTTACGCCAAGCCCTGCTAGATAAAGATGTTGCTTTCAATAAGATAATAAAGTTTTGGAGGCTACAACCACTCAAGTTGCTGACTGGAGCAAACCTGTGCCACCCTTCATACTAAAGTGGTTCAATGGGAAACAGATTTAGCCACTACCAAGGAAGAGTTATTCCAAAAGGCACATGAGTTAAATGATGAAATTGGTGAGAAGCTTCAGTTGCAAAAGGAGTTGGAAGCCACTCAAAAGGAGCACCAAGCACACTAAAACAATCCAATTTCAATATCAACAAATAGATAGGATGGAGAAAAAACTTGGCATCTAGAAAGATCAACTATAGAGAGTAGATGCACAGATAGCTAACAGTCAACTTCGATGTAAAACTTCTCTCAAGAATGATTTCTATCTGCATGAAGCATTTTTACAAGATCATAGTCAACGGTTGATTACTCAAGCAGTCACCTCCAGTTCTGCTAGCTCAGAGGAACAATTGCTTGATCCAGAGCATGTACAACAACTGTTGAAGACCCTATAGAAGAAAATTAAATGAGTCTTTGAAGAAGCCTGCACCATGTACATACAAGGCATTGTAGATGAAGATTAACTTGTCAGTAGGGTTCGAGTCCACCGTGCATGCCAGTGTTAGGCGGTCGGATGGTACTATGTATTAATTATTCATGATATTTTTGTAATTATTCTGATGAAACATCATAAAAGGTTGAAGTGATGTAACTTCTGGTTGATTAATATAAAAGCGAGTTGTGTTCGTGTCACTTAGCAGTGAAGGGGATGCACGACAGGTCCTTGCCGGACTGCATGTGGCAGAGTGACCGAACCTACTCTATATTGATTCATATTGTGGATTCAAACCTGACGTGGTGTCGTATTCTTCTGTGTCAATTAAACATTTGATTCTAATTCATGTAATTAATTATAGAGTAAGTTTGGTTAAGATGTTGATGAATGCTGCAGTCTTTTCAATGATAATAATGATCATTGTCATACATACATATATATATATATATATATATATATATATATATATCACCTGTTGTAAGGAAGTTGCGATTGATGGATGACCGCCCATGGATTTGATAGTATATAAAGTGAACTGCATTCAGAGGGTGGAATATGTGGAATATGATTGTGTAAGCTTGTGTTCGATTTTAGTAAAGATAAAGATAGTATTCTATGAGGGATAACAGCGGTGAAGATTAAGTAAGTGTGGGAAAAATGATTATAGGGTCTCTGTTCCAACAAACCCCTGTCCAACCCAAGAACCCTGTAGGAAAATCTCTGTTAATCCTATCCTACTGAAAACAGTCTTGGTGGGGTAAGAGAGACTTTAACACATCTATGAGAATATTATTTGATATTGACTTTAGTGGTGACACCTAATTGGTTCCCCAATGAATTACTCTTTTGCTTCCACTTCTTTGAGCCTTTGATGTAGCCAAATTCCTATGTTTATCTAACTACAAGGAATTGGTTCCCCAATGAACTACTCTTTTGCTTCCACTTCTTTGAGCCTTTGATGTAGCCAAATTCCTATGTTTATCTACCAATTGCTCTAAACTCTCCAAATGTCCTTCAAAATGTAGTTGGGCTTTCACTGAATTCTTCTTATTGAAAAGACGGCTTGCATCAAACATAGCATGATCCAGCTCTACCATTTTCACACAAAGCTTGGTTCTTTCCATCTCTAAGTCCTCTCTAGGATAACATTTTTCTAACTCAGCTACATTTGATCCTTCCTTGACTCAAGCCTGTTAAGCCTTGAACATCATGTCCAAGTCTTGATGAGTAGGATCTGCTAGGACTGACCCTGCTCTAGGTGGTGGTGGGATGGATGGAGGGTTTTGATGAGATGGGTTGAAAGGTGATGGTCTTGGAGAGTGTGTTTAGGATGCAATCTCAATTTTTTTTTCTTTTAGGTTTTCTTCTAGTTTTCTCATCTTTCTCACCTACTATCTCTTCATTTTTTCTCAGCTATCCTTCAAATCTCTAGTTCTTTTTCTAGCTATACTTTTTTACTTGTTGGCTCCATACTTCTTGTTATGATCCACATCTATAGATTGTTGTAGAGCCTATGCTCTAGTAACTACTTGTATAGGGGCAGTAGTTGTCACACTTCCATTGGATTCTATAACCAAGCCAATACCATTGATTAGTGTAATATTTTTTTTATTGATTGGATTCTTAGGGTGATCTCTCAAGAGGTGTTCCTTTCCACAATTGGGAAAAAAGCCTTGAATGTACTACATGTTGAGGTTATCCTTGTGGAGGAAGTGTACAATCATGTATGAAATGATCTCTTGACATCTGTAACACGGTCCTCTAGGTGCTTGGGGTGCCATATGCCTTAATTGGGGCCTAGGATTTGGATTTGTATACATCACATTGGAGTATTCAGGCTCCCAATTTGGTTCTATTGATGTTTCATATGGATAGACCTTGTTATGCTCAAATGAATCCTAGTAAGCTAGTGGGCTATCCACATGGGTTGAGTCAAAACTTTGAGCATTCAGATCACTTTTTGAGATCATCAGGGATGTTGGTGCTAGGGTGCTATTAAGGTTGTCCTCCATTGTAGTGTATTTCACAGAAATAACATTGGGAAGGGTTGGAGATTGTTGTCCTAACATAGGTTGTGGTCTCTGGTGAGTTTGATAGTGTGGTTGGTACAGTTGATGTGGCCTATGGTAGGATTGTTGTTGGTATTGGTTTTAATATATCCCTAGTCGTTGATAGTTTTACCTAACCACTTATTTGTTGTAAGCACATTCCTATGCAGTTTGGTTAGTGTACTTTCTTTCTATAGTGCAGTACTAGCTATTAGGGTTCCCTTGATTTTGATCCATTATAGGGAAAACAGTGGCCATATGGTCTCCTCTACAATTATAGCATCGTCTCACTCATACCATCCTCAGGGTCTATCTACTTGAGAATCCTAGTTTTTGAGCCACTTTCTCTACTAATTCATCAATTGATGTTGAAGGCTTGGACGTGAAATTGGTAGAACAATCCGAGTCCTTGTAGATCTTCATAAGTTCTAACTTATGTATCAAGTTATCCTTGATGTCAATGCACATTCTTATGCATTTTTCGATATTTTTGGATTCCTTTAGATACACATATGATCTTAACTTTGCACTTAGTAGGCCATCTAAGAACAATGCCACTTGCTTAGCCGATGTGGGTAGCTCTGGAATAAGGCATCTCTCAATGTATTTCCTAACTCTGCATCCTGCTAGTCTAACTATTTCTTGAGATGTTTGTTTAAAGCTATGGATCAAGGATGAAATATTATGCTTGATGCCACTCTTGAAGAATTCTATGATGAATGATTCTAACAATTGAATAATATCCCTAAATTAACCTTGATGTAAATGTTGAAACCATGTCAAGGTTGTATTTTTTAAGGTTAGACCACAAGCATTCTATTGAAAGAACACATTGTCAACCTGTTCTAGCTCTTAACACCTGTCTAAACTCTTCTACATGGTCATAAGGGTCTCCGGTGCCATCACTATAGTTCTCCATCGACTTTACTAGTTGCATGGATCTCAAGACCCTAGGGTGTTTTGTAGGTCTTGGCAGGGGAAACTCATCCATGCCTCTCTGATACCTAGGGTCTCTATGCCTCTCTTGATTGGTCTTGTTAGTCTCCAACCTTGATCTTTCTCTTCCATGAGGATTTGCAAAAATCACTTTTGGTCTCTCTCTAGTTTTCTCTTTGTGACTTCCTAGAATGTGAGAACATCCAACTCCATGTTGACCATGAGAATCATGCAATCTCCATGAAGGGAAAAAAAATTCACTCTTCCAAGTGTAGGTGTTTCTATTGTGTACCATTACCACAAAAAATCCTCTTAGAAGATTTATCTAATTAGATTACCTTTCCAAGTCCATCAAGGTCTTTGAACTAATAAATTGTTTCTATGCCTACCTCACTAGGTTTATCTTGCTTGAATCTCCAAAAGCTTAGTATCTCTATTCAAGAAAATCTCTATGCTTTTGTTGTCCTGTGTGATCCATTTTGGCATGATTATCCTTGATAGGATTGACTTACCACGAGGTGTTCTAGGCTCTTTCCCAACATTTTCCTGATCCAAGCCTCCTCTGGCTCAACAATGACTATTCCAAACTCATCAACCCTATCAGGTAAGCTTATAACCACATACATGGTTCCTTGCTTATCAATGTAGGATCCCTTTTCAAATTTGACCATTGGGTGTTCAATCCCAAAGGGTTGATCATGGTTTTTGAGTTGGACCATCCATTTCCTCAAACCTTCCTCATAGATGTGTGCACCTAAGTGGTTGGTTCAGATGTACTCTACCTGAGTCTTATAGGGACCTTCAGGGGTTTGTAAGTATGTTAGGCCTCAACTGCCTATGGGTCACTCCATGCTAAATGACATCTTCGAATCACTAGTTTTTGAGCTCAAGAGGTAAGGATAGTCACTCAGTTGTTAAGCTCATGACCTACTATGTGATTAACACTAGCTTCAGATGATTTGATGCTTTGTCTATCCCTTCCTAGGTGTCTACCTAATCTAAGGTTCATATGCTTTGATGGTTTACCCAATACCCAAGTACAACTCTCTTGCAATGTTCCTTTGTAACAACCACTTGTTCTTTTTTAATTTCTTTTATATTTATTTCTTGTCTTAATATATGCACCGTTAGGAAAACTTAGGTTTTGTCATACTTCGATTAAACACTCGATGAGATTAGATTCTTCTTTATTAGGATTTTCCTCGACTTAGCTTAATCTATCCTTGAAGTTGAGAAAGTAAAGGCTCTTCAACTTATTCATGCCTATCATAGCCCTAAGTTAATCAAATTTTCTAGTTGTACTTAGCCTAAGCTAGGAAATTGACTAAGGGTTTGGGAGTTCTTCCAACCTCAAGTTTGATGCCCTTTTTGATGCTCAATCGCCCTAGATGTGTGCTCCCAAGATTACCAAGTATTGTGAGCTTGCATAGCCCTTCCAAGGAGCAAAACTCCAAACTTTATTGCAAAACCCAAAAAAATCCCATTTTCCCTGTACATTGCAATGGACAAGCTATGTTTGTCAAGATGGATAGATTCTATTGTGGAGGCTATCTATCGTGGGGGTTGTCTATCATGATGCATGTGTCTGTCATGATAGACTCGTCTATCATGATGGACAGAGTCTATCATGACTTCCTGTTTATCGCAATGGATAGAGCACCCAGTGGGTTGTCTATCATGATTGATTGTCAATGTGTCACAATGGATAGGGGTGTCCATCGTGATGGACACTATCTATGGTAGGTCCTTGTCTATCATCTATTGTTGATGGGCGACGGACATAGTCTATCATAAAATCTATCTATCATGATGGATAGAATTAACACCTATTTTTGCAAAAGAAATTAGTGATTTATGATGTGCACATGGTGTATCCTACACTGGTCTACTTGCATGTATAGAATACCAAAATTTTCTCTCTTTCATGATAGATGGAGGTCTTCATCTTGGGATGCATGCAGAGTTCTATCATACCTGCTAGTGCTGCAACTAATTCTGGTACCTACCAAAAAGCTCACAAAAACACAGAACACACAATGCACTAGATTTCTCTCTTGCCTTCTTGCTCTCTCTAACGATTGAAATGAGTGAAATGAAATGGAGGTAAGAATATGACCAAGAAAGTGGAAATTTTGTGATGATGGAGAAGGAGATAGGGGGTGAGTAGGGAGAGGAGGGATGATGATGAAGAAGGTAAAAAGTAAAGAAAAATAAAAATTTACCTATATTTTCGACATCAAATCTTCCCGCCTTACCATCACATGCTCATCCTCAAAGCTCGCTGCCCGACAACGGCACCAAAATTGGTATCATTCTACCACAATGGTGAGAATGAACATGAGGAGATCTACTTCATAATTTTCAATCTGTGGACATGTGAGGGTGGTATGATGACCATGAGCAAGTGGAATGCACAAGTGTGTTAGTGAGAAGCACACTAGCATAGCATGCACACACATGCACACAAGGCAAGACAAAGAGAGAGAATAATGAAATCTTCTTTGCACTAATTTCAAGATACAAAATGTGCTCTTACAAGCTCAATTCCCAAAAAATGCTCTCCTAGAATGAGCTATCTAGCTCTTTTTATAGTTTGTAGACTAATTTTGGCCTCCTTTAGACCTATTGTCTGACTTAGTTAAAAAATAGGTTTCTATGCTATTTCAAAGGCTCAAATGAGCTCTAAAAATTATGAAATTTGACTCCTCAAGCTTGAGGTCCTTGGACTGAACAAAATGGAGTTTGAACTAACAAAAATGAGTATTTACAATGAGAGTAGGGATGGAAATCATTCTTTATATGTGTAATGGATTGTCAAAATTAGTGATTATGCATACTCCCTGCTTGATCGATGTTGACTTCTTTGCCTACTTGGTCCTCCTTGCTCTTCCCTTTGGCTCTCTTGTCTCTCACTTCCTTGTCTCATACTCCCTTGGCAACTTAGCCTACCATGGCTACTAACAATGGGCAATTTAATCCTTTTGTGCTAAACATATATACAAGTTTTGGTTTGCAAATACAAGCATCCCAAAGTCTATTATAGGTATCTTAAAAGTCAAGATTCAATCCGAATTCATGGAAATAAATCATGGACATGTGGACCAATGTATAGAAGTCTAAAACCACAAGATTCCATCAAAAGAAATCAACCAAACATTCCTCAAATCATTCCAACTAAGTCTTCCAATTCAAGAGGTAGTTTTTTTGGGAAAGATGGTTCCTAGATTTTAGGGGTCGAATTCTCTTCTATAAAAGTAGATTGTATCATGACTTTTTTGAGTCATCTGATGGGTTTTCTATTTCATTTAGAGTGTGCACTAAGCTTTGGAGCTATATGAAGCAAGCCCATTGCTTGCTTCTTTGTTAGCTTTGAGTAGACATATCTATGTGTGGGTGCAGGTAGTGTTACAAATTTCTAGCCTTGAGTTGTTGGAATTTTTTCTTCTTCATTATTCATCCAATTTACATCATCTTTATGCCATTAGATAGACATGAGAGCAATTTTTTAGAACGCCAAGTCTCTAGAGCATTCTATAAACAGCCTAAGAGAAATTTTCAAAATAGTGGTGTGGTGATTGATATCTCTCTCTCTCTATGTGTAGGATCTATTCGAACTATTTTTCATTGAGTTGTAAGCATTGTTTCTACTTCTCTCAATAATCTCATGGATTTCGAGGAAGAATCCCATAGTGGCATTATTTTCCACTACGGCTGAGTATAGATCTTTGAATCAAGTTACATGTGAGCTAATGTGGATTAAGAGGTTATTTATCGAGCTGAATTTGCATGTTAACACATATCCAATCTTTTGTGACAATATGAGTAGCATTCATCTAGCATCGAATCCTATCAACCATGCTAGAACCCATCATATTGAAGTGCACTATCACTTCATAAGGGAAAAGGTGATCTCCAAGGAATTTTTATTACATCATATAGGTACAACAACCAAGTTGCTGACATGTTTACAAAGGGCTTGGATGGAGTGAAGATTTCAAAGTTCAAGCAATGCATCAACATGAAGGAGCTTGGATGAAGATGAAGAAGCTTGAGGGGAGTGTTAAAAGTCAAGATTCAAGCCAAATTTGTGGGAAATCGATCATGGACATGTGGACCAATGTATTTGTTGGAATGCAACAAGGGCACTCCACAGAGAAGATACACATATAGAGACACCAAGATTATAGGTGTATGATGCAAGAGCAAGAAAATGTTACCAAGAAGCATTTTTTTGCATTACAAGGTGACATGATAGTTTTATACATGTGTAGTGGGTAGTTAAGCCCTGCTTCAATAGGCATCATGTGATTAGTCTCTGAATCTAATTTCATACGTGGCATTACAATTTATCATTGCAACACGCCCCATTAAATTGTAGGGTTGCATGACAATTTGTTTGCAATATAAAATAAGGTGCATTGGAGACTCTAAGTGTAAAGATCAAAACTAAACAATGGTTGAAAAAAAGTTAGAGCTTATCAAAATGTTGAGGCTTGCAAGCATTGCATCTAACTTTGATTTGCTCTCAAGGAAAATGTTATTAGTGACTTTGCATCTAGTTTTGACTAGAAAAAGAAAAATTTTGATTTGATTTTAGTGTCAATTTGCTTCAGTTGTTTTCTATTGTTTGCGTTGTAAAGGCTTGAATACTAACCTTTCACCCCCTAAGCTCAAAAATGCAGCATAGGAATAGTATGCCTAGATTGAAAGGTACATACATGTAGTTCAAGTTTGATAATAGGAGGTATTTCCAGCATTCAAGAATGAAGCCAGTAGTAGGATAATTTATCAAGTGTGGTTTATATTCATTATAACTCAACACTATTGCATGTGGACCTCGTGTGCTCACATCAAGAAATTTAGAGAACGATTTCTTTACGACCTCATAGAAGATTGGATGGGACTTGTTAAGGGCTTTAGATAGCTAAGAATATACATTGAAAAAAAATTTGGATCCTTAGGAAAGGATCTTGTCAATTGAATCAGCAAGGAAGGAAGTTGCACACTACTTCAAAGATGGTGGTAGTAGAAATCATGCAACATAAAGGACATGATTAGCCATTTGTCCAAGGTTGAGGCTAGTGCTACAATAGGCATGGTAGGCTTGGTAGTCATGTAGAAGTGTAGGGAATTTTGAAGGTGGTTTGTGAGATCCTACATTCTTGCTGAAGCAACGTTGTGGGGATAAGCTCCATAGGTAATCATCACGATGATATGGTCGGAGAGGCTTTGATAGTGTTGCACATCTACCTCAATATTCTAATCTCCTAGATCAATGAGAGTAATTGTACAAAGGAAAGTTGCAATAATTTCTTCATCCTCTTCATTTTGAAATGGATTCTTGTCTCCAACATGCAAGGGAATGACATCTGCATCAATGAGCAAGGAAAGAAAGAGGTTACAATTATTGCATGTGATCTGCGGAAAGCATGCACAGGTAAACTTGAGAGAGGGTTTGGGAGAGGATCCACAATTATGTTGTTATCAAGCTAGACTAAAAAAATTGTGCTTGTTGAAAGAGGCACCATTGTCACTATCACCCACAAGGAAGGTCACACCTAGGGGAACTCCTATTGTGGCAAAAAGAAGTTAGAGACTTTTGAGCCACATACTAAGGGTGGCATGATCACAAGAGGGCTCAAGTATGTCTGCATTGGAAGGAAGGCAAGCATCATGAACATTTATAGCACAAGATGAGGGGGAAAAAGTTCCAAGGCCAAGGGTGCAAAGAAATCTCATTGTTAGTGTCCATCGACAAGAAAAACAAGAAATTCATCAATGACTATAGTGTGAATGGAAGCCACTAAATCCACGATAAGAGTGGGAGAATCATCTACGACAGAGGCAGCAATGTTGCCTTTGTCAAAGGCAAGAACTTTGGTGGCATCTTGTGTTATTAGGATTGGAGTGATTGGAGGAGAAATTGTTGCCCATGTGCCAAAGGGAAGAATGTGTGGAGGACACCACCAAGTAGGGAGGCTTGAGAGTGTCTTCATCTACCTATGGATCTAGAGTGGGAGTAACATGGACAACCAAATGCAGACCATTTCACGATCTATAAAAAGATAGTGTTGGGTACTATATCTTTTGTAGAGAAATGCTCAAAATTGATGCCCTCAAAGCATTGTGTAGCATTGGCAAAGCATGTAGTAGTGTTGGATTCTCCTAGAAAGGAGAAAGCAACACAATACAAAATGTATTATCAAGTGAATGTACAAAGAAAAGTGACTTGTTAGGGTTATAGGCATACATACAAGTCGAGCAAAAAAAAAAATCCTCTTAAAGAGGGAAAAAGTGCCCTAGTAGTGCCTAAGTGTGTTCACACACATCACTACCAAAATATATCAACAAATTCCCGCTAGGAGTGATGCATTGAGCAAGGAAATGACACTCATGTATAAGGAATTGTCAAGCTATGTGGAAAGAGATCAATCCACAACATGAAGTAAGCCCAAAGCTTTGTGAAAAGCTTCAAACTTATCCCTAGGCACAACCTTTTGTGAAAAGTTCTACAACATTATTGTATGTTGGCACATAAGCCAAATTGATCTCTCTAGCAGATAACCTCTCTATGTCATTCTAATAATGCACCTCAATGTGCTTTGTGCGATAAGGAACATAGGGTTCCTCACAACTATTGATGTGCTTTGATTGTCAATGAAGATGGTGTTGGAAAAAGAATCGCCAACACCTAAATCATCCAAAAGGCATTTGATCCACACACACTCAACAGCTACTATGAAAGCTATCCTATACTCAGTCTCACAACTAGAAGTGGCCACAATATGCTTCTTCTTGCTCCACCAAGATATGCATGAGTGTAGACGAAGAAGTGGACAATCATGTGCTAGTCCAAATGAGTCTTCACATATGGCAATCCAAGTTCCTCATCAAGACTCTTTTCTGAACCGCTTGAATCTCCATCAACGTCTTCAAAACCTGCACATGTTTATGACCAGCAGAAAGCTTTTCTTTACCTTTTCTTGGATGTATTTGATGAATTTGTTGGACTGAAATCTCCACGTAATCTTCCACTCCATGGATTTGAGTTGGAACTATTTCTTGGTGATGCATCCGGTCCACTCAAAACTTGAGATTCTACAAACTTGATTTTTCAGCATTTTCTTTGTCAGTTGGTTCAAGACTCAGTCCTTCTTTGGCATCTGCATAGAAGCTTGACATTTCATCAAATACCACATCTCTGCTCACCTTTACCTGTCATGTGAGTGGGTTATAACATTTATATCCCTTTTGCTCAAGGGAGTATCCAATGAAGACACACTTTTCTACTTTTGGACCAAGCTTCGTCCTCAATTCATCTGGACATGTACATATGCAATACATCCAAAAACTTTCAGATGTGATAAGTTTGGCTTTTTACTTGTAAACATCTCTTCAAGTGTAACTTGATGTACAGCAGCAGTCGGAGTTTTGTTCATGATGTATACAGCAGTATGCACAGCTTCTGCCCAATAACAATAAGGCATATTCTTCTCAGCCATTAAGGCTCTTGCTATTTCTGCAATATGTTTATTTTTGCGTTCAGCAACACCATTCTGTTGTGGTGTGTACCTGCATGAAAACTAACGTCGAATTCCATGATTTTTTCAGAAAACTACTGAACTCATTTGACATGTATTCACCTCCTCCATCAGATCTTAATGTCTGAATGTACTTCCCTGTCTGCTTTTCCACCATAACTTTAAAATTCTGGAAGTGAGTGAACACCTCACTCTTCTCTTTCATGAAATATACCCATACTTTGCGTGTATGGTCATCAATGAAAGTAACATAAAACCTGCAACTGCCCATAGATGTGGTCTTTGTTGGACCCCAAACATCTGTATGTACTACTTCTAGTACATTCTCACTAACATGTTTGTCATGTGACTGTTTACCAAATTGACATGCTGCACATACCTTTTGCATTTCTGCAACTTTGAAATTTGGTAGTCCATGGACAATCTCCTTTGACTGCATCAATTTCAGCCTTTGCAAGTTTGCATGTCCAATTTGTTTGTGCCATATCTCTATATCTGCAATAACTCATGCACCTTTTGCAAACATGGCTGCATTCATTTCAGGAATCTTCACATTTCAGGTGAACATCCTACCCACTTTGTTTCCTTTGGAAACCAATCATCCATCCTGCTTGTAATCTTCTACATATAATCCATCAACATTGAACCTGACTTGTAATCCTTGGGCAACCATTTGTCCAACAAAAACCAGATTCTTTGTTATATTTGGAACATGCAACACATAACATGATGTTTTACCTTCCCGTCCTCCATAGACAATGCTATGTTTCTTGTATGCTCAATAGGATGCGATGTATCATCACCTGTCTCAACATATCCAAGAACTGGCATTTTTTGCAAACTCCTAAACCATTCTGCATGACTGGTCATGTGATTTGAAGCACCTGAATCAACATACCAGACATTATCATTCAATTTTGAGACACCAGCAGACATCGTATTCATCATGTGATGTTGAACCATGAACAGCTTCTCAGAATCATCTGTACTTGTGGATGCATAGTTGTTTTGCTGCCTTCTGTTATTTTGGTTCTTCAACCTGCAATCACGTTCAAAGTGTCCAGGTTTACCACAATTCCAGCATCCTTTACTATCATTACCTGAATCATTTCTTTGGAAATTTCTGCGACCTCTTTGGCTCCCCCTGCCTCGACATTGTCCTCTTCATCCTGCATGATTCTGCTGTTGACCTTGGTCTTGGTTATTGTTTCCTGTTCCATTTCCAAAACCTCTATCTCTACCTCTTCCTCTGCCAGATTAGAATACCTGCTCAGAACTGGGCTTTCCTTGGGAGTTCAAATCCTCACCAAGATTCTTTTCTTCAATAATCACCATGGATACCAAATCAGTAAAATTTGGAATATTTTCCATGGTCTGTATAGAAGTTCTGAACTGCTTATATGAAGCTCCTAAACCACGAAGGCACGCTTCCACCTTATCATCATCATATACATTCATGCCAATAGATGCAAGTGACTCACATATGCTTTTGATTTTCAGAGTGTTGTCACTTATCGACATGCTCTTTGTCTCCAATGTATGCAGCTCGTTCTTGAGTTGCAATTTTTGTGCCTTTGTATTGGTCTCGTACAATGTGACCAAACTGTTCCAAGCCTCTTTCGGAGTCTTGGCATCCTATATGTGCCCAATCATGCTATCCTGTATGCTACAGATAGCCAGTACATTTTTGGCACCCTTCAAATCACGTGACCACCTAGTATGAATCACGATTAGAAGTGGGTGATGCCAACTTATCATATACCCTTTCCCCTCCACATAATCCGGCAACACTCATACACTCTTGCAATGATGAAGGGACAATGCCTAAGTCATAGAGGTGACTTACTTTGGCTCTTCTCTACACCTGGTGGAGGTCATGATACCATAGCAAGGTGACTTCATCTCCTCACATGTGGGGTGGCTACCAAAATGATGGAACTCTCTAAGGGGTGATGCCAAAAAGTCTCTTTCCACTTTCATGAGCAATAAAAGCTACATCATTGACTACCACTTGGGCTCTTCACACAAAAAGTCTCGCTCCTCTTTCGTGAGCAATAAAAGCTACATCATTGACTACCACTTGGGCTCTTCCACTTGGGCAACTCATTTTAGGGATATATTACAAACATGTCCGACGGCTAACATAATGCCTTAATTAACTCTTGAAGATGATACACTATTAAATTGGATGATGGGGAGTGCAGAATGTTGTACAATCAAAATATGTGAGATAAATGAAGATTCTATAGAAGCATCACAAGGAGGCCAAAAAGAGGAAAAAATTGATATTTTACACGCACAATAAGGAAAAAGATAAGATACGGGAAACTAGATGAAGAAGAAAAAATTGGGAGCGACAATGCCCAAATTGGGCACCTCTCTCAAATTAGGTGCCATGAAGCCCAAGTCAGGCATCTCTCTTAGGATGGGCATCATGAAGGCTAGGATGGGGACCTCTCCCAAGCTGGCCCAAGTGGGCATCATGAGGCCAAAGTTGGGCACCTAGTAGGTAGTGGCCAAGTAGAAAAGAAGCTTTCCCTAGGTAAAAATGGGCTAATTTTCTCTAAAGAACTGACTCATTCTCTGGAGCAAGGTGATCAATTTCAATTTTTGCAGATATCTCTAGAGAGGCAGAAACCACCAAGTGGGCCACTTGACCTCAATGGTCAATTTCTACCAAAGAGGATCACTGCACTCTTTGGAAGACAAACATTACAACTCTAAAGAGATTCAATGACATGAGGAAAGAAGTAAAGAGGAGGACTTATGGCCAACAATAAAGGGCCAAGGAAGATATGTTTTGTGGATAGTTGTAGGTGGAAGAGTTGGATGAGGACAAGAAGCCCCTTGAGAGCACTTCTAGGGTGGATTCTAATTCTATTTGAATCAAGCTAGAAGAAATTCACTCAGTGTATATACCATAGTTCATTTCATTTAATTTTGTATAGTTCATTTTGTTTGAATAAGCAAATAAAGGAAGAATTGCACTGGGATCATGCAAAGTCTTGATGTGGGGTATGTAAAGCAGGTGATCTTCTTGGCCATGGGATTGTCTCCACTTTAGGTACCTAGAAGCCTCTTCTTTTATTTGAAGGAAGCATTTTCTCACGTTGGTACTCTAGTGACCATGCTAGTATCTTTTACAAGCTATCAATACCAACTTCGATATGGCCGAAAGATTTTGCATAGGGTATAGCCACCACTTGGAGTATAACATGATTGGGGCAACCTATTATTGATGAGCTCTAGGCGACCTCCACTTTTATCTAGCAATGAAATAGGTGACGCCTAGTTTGGGAACCCTCCAATGTGGGTGATGCCTAGGATGGAGACTTCACCATTTGGGTGATGCCTTCTTGGGCTAGATGTGCATGTGGGCATCTACTATTTTGGCCCCCCCAAATCAGGCAACCACCTTGGATGAATCAGGATTAGAAGTGGGCAATACCAACTTATCCTATACCATTTTCCCTCCTCCACATAAATCAGGTGATGCCCATATAGTCTTGCAATCATGAAAGGGTGATACCTAAGTCATAGAGGTGAATTAATTTGGCTCTTCTCTACACCTAGGTGAGGCCATGATACCATAGCAAGGTGACTTCATCTCCTCACATGTGGGGTGACTACCAAAATGATGGAACTCTCTAAGGGGTGATGCCAAAATGTCTCTCTCCTCTGTTGTGAGCAAGAAAAGGGACATCATTGACTACCACTTGGGCTCTTCGTTCTAACTCCATCAGGAAGGCAACACCCATCTTGGGACAACTCACACAAAAGGGTGATACCTATGCTCCCCAACACACCAAATTTGGGCAACGCCTTCTTGCATGCACCACCCTCAATTTGGTGAGGCCTTATTGTGCGAAATATGAGAGGGTAAGTACTTCTTCTTACAAAACAATGTGAAGGTGCCTACCAATCCTACCAATTCTTCACCTTCACTGTCTAAATTGGGCGCCTAAAAATTATGCTCATGGGATCTTTCAATAGGGTGACTACTAAAGTAGGCTTCCTCCACCAATTGGGCGAGTTCATTTAAAGCTAGGTGTCTACCAAAGGACAACACACATATGGTTGTCTGTCAAAAGAGGCAAACCCAGACTACCACAAGGAATTGGGCTCGACCATTTCTACCTTGGATGGCAAATGATGAGTGGAGTATATTTTTGACAATAAGTGGGAACATGTGAGTTAATGCAGGGAATAATGTCACCAAGCTCTAGCAGTGTCAGAAGCTATGATTGGGGGCCTAATCAAAGTTGGATACCAGAGCCATGATTAGCATAGTCCTCCACCACTTTGGCCACTACTTTGGCACATGTGACAGTTAAGGCCCAAACTAGGCAAGGCCACTCCCTTGGCCTATGGAGACTATATAAACAGATGTTTGGCACTCATTTGGGATATGATCTGTATCTGGCATCACATGTCATCATCATATCTCTTTGGTCCTGATGATGCTAGTCAAAGTTATTGCTTGGCCACTCTATGCATTCTATTGCTAGTTGTAGACTATTGTTGAGGTCACTCTATGGTGATTATACAGAGTGTTGGCCTCTTAGTGGAGTTGGGCTATTAGCATTACAGAGTGATTGAGTGGCTTGGATATTATGTCTTGGTGTGAGTCTATTACATCTCTATTGCACTTTTGTTGCAAAGGGTTCTTCATTGTTACAAAATTCCTTATGTTGATTAAAAATTCTTGTGTTGATTTCTTCTTGTATCTAGAATGGCATGCTAGTCCATTAGAATGTTCAATTGGAGTATTTCTAGCTCCTTGTAACCATTGGGAGTGTTATGAAGTTGGAATTTCTTTTTCTCCTATATGTATCTTGGCCATTTTCTTCTTCTCTGTCTCTTACTATGTCTCACTATCAATTAGTGTACTAGCACACAAAATTATCACAGTGCATACTTCCCTAAGGAAGAACTCCCCTTGAGTAGAAGAAGTGTTGGAATGCGTTCATACAGGCCTTCTCTATAGTTAGGCACTTCACCATAGTTGGATACCACAAAAGAGGAAGCAATGTCATACATATCTTTTGAGCTAATTGAAGTCCTCCTTGGTAGTAATGGTTGAATTTCATCTTCTACAAAAACAACATCAAGGCTAACCAAAATGTGTTTAGTATGTGGATGATATAGATGATAGCATTTTCTTTCATAATTATAACAAAAATACATCTCACTACTTTATCATCTGATTTCTTGCATTTTTGTTTAGGCATTAAAGCATATGCCAAGCAACCAAAGACACACATATGAGAAATAGATGGCTTGTGACCATACCAAACCTAATATGGAGTGATCAACTCTAGTGCTTTCGTAGTACACCTTTCAAATACATATACACATAATAGCCTCAAGCTAGAAGCTATGTGGTAAAGCTTTACTTTTTACCATACACCTCACCATCTCCATGAGAGACCTATTCTTTCTTTTAACAAATCCATTTTATTGAGGTGTGTATGTCACTGTACACTAATTTCTTATGCCACACTAATCTAGAAACGCATTAAATTCAGAAGAAATGTATTCCCCCCTCAATCAAAATGTATTATGGCCAATTTACATGCTAACAAATTTTCAAACATAACCAAAAATTGTTTGAAGCACATAACACTTTGGACCTTGCTTTCAATGGATACACCCATGCATGCGTATAGAAACCATCAATAAATTCATGAAGTAAAGGTAGTTCTCAAAAGAAGGTGCCAGCATCAGACCATAGACATCACTATGCACAAATTGTGATTTATGAACTACTCAAACTAAACCATCTTTAGGGAAGGAGGAAGGCTGCATTTTGCCCAAAATATAACCTTCCTAAACATCCCTATATGTAGCATTGTTATGCATGCTAACAGGAGGACTAGTATCTTCAAACACCACTCTTCTCACTTCAACCTCCTTAAAGGGTTGTTTGTGCATCTTAGACGAATTGAAAATGACATCACTACTTGTGATTACTAACCATGTTTTAGGATCCCATAAGTGATATCCAAATTGACCATCTGGACCATATCCAAGAAATTTATTTGATTTACAATCTAGCTTTTGTCTAAGATTCTTGGGTACATGAACATATGCTTCACACCCAAAAACTTGAAGATGATCATAATATGGTGTAGCTTCCTCATCCATAACTTGTGTGCCACTTTTAGACCTTTGGAAGTACTAGGTGAAAGGTTAATGACATGAACAACAATCAATGCTACTTCTGTCCAAAAGCCTTGTGAAAGGTTTGCATGATGCAACATAGAAACGATTCTATTATGAATAGTTCTATTCATCCTCTTAGCTATGCCATTTTGTATTGGGGTATAAGGAGTTGTAAACTCTCTATGAATTGCTCTAGACTGATAGAAAGGATAAATTCATGTGAGGTACACTCACCTCCATTACTTGAATGTAAAGCCTTGAGCTTAGTTCCTTTTTTAGTCTCAAGTAAAGTAACATATTTTCTAAAAATAGGGAATACCTCATCCTTGGACTTGATAGGATATACCTAGACTTTTCTAATAGCATCATCTATGAAAATGACAAAGCAAAGAGAACCACCTAATGACCTTGTGGGCATAGGACCACACACATTTGTATGAGCGAGATCTAAAGGCTAAATTGAAGATTAAATGTGCATTTTATGCACATTCTTAGTTTGATTCCATATTGAAAATTCTCACAAAATGAAAAATCAAAGAAACATAACACAAGTAAGCAATTAGAAAAAGAAAGATTTTCCATTCTACGAGGAGATATGTGGCCCAAATGTTCATTCCATATACAAGCCATAGGTTGTTCAGTGACAACTAACAAGTGTTCTTTCCATGATACAGATAAAGGATAAAGCGAGCTAACTTTTCTTTCTTTTTCAATAACCATATTGCCCTTTGATATACAAAAGGATTGAGCATAGAAAACCACGTTGTGACCAAGGTCATCAAGTTGAGCAACTTACATCAAAGTGCATGATAATTGAGGCACATGGAGTACATTATGCATAGTAAATGGTGAACCATTTTTGAACTTCACAATCACATTTCCAACCCCAAAAACATCACACTAGTAAGAATCACCAAGTCTCATGGTGCCAAGATAGTTTGCAGCATAAGTAGAGAACCATTCTCTATGTGGTCTGACATGCAAAGAAGCACCAAAATCTAGTAGTCATGTGTGGGAAAGAGAATCAGTCATAAGATCCTCATTAGACACATTACTTTCAAGTGTCAAAACATCGACATCATCAAAAATAGCATTAATTTCTTCTATCTTCACAGTTGAAGCATGTTAGCAGCACTACAGATGGAGGAACTCGGCATAGATGAAGAGGTAGCATGTGAAGAGAAATGGAGCAAGATCAAAGGGGGCCCCTCAACAAATTTCCTTTTGAAATATCAAAATCATCATAATGAACAACAGTGATTCTAATCACTGCACTTTGTATAAAAAAACCAGATTTTGCAACTTAGTGCTCCATTTTGTGCAATCCTCGAGTTTGAGGAGCTTAGATAGAATGTACATATCAAATTTCAAATTTCACATTTTGTGGAGATCATTTGATGCATCAAAAGTGGTTTAGGACATAATTTTAAATAGCCCAATCATTAGATGTGAAACCAGTCAAGTCCCCAAAAACTATAAATAGAGATAAAGAGCTCATTTTTTAGGCTCGCTTGTTGGGGATAGCTTGTAAGTGAGTCAAGTATTGTAAGAACTTTTATGAATAGAAGTATTTCTCCTTATATTGTCTCTCCTTTTGTCTCTTCCATGTGTGTGTGCATTAGCATGCTTCTCACCTTCATCTTTGCACACATCACTTGTTCACGATCATCATATCATCCTTACATCTTTGTAGATTGACAATTAAGGAGGTGAAGCTCCATGACATGATATTCATCCTTGTCTAGAGCAACACCAAATTTGGCATTGTTGTCAAGGAGCATGCTCAAGGACAAATGCATGATGGTACGAGTGTTAGGAGATCGATGTGAGAAGATAATTAGTTGTATTTTTTGTAAGTTTTCTCACTAAGTTTATGTTCCTTTACCTCATCTTTACTCTCACTACCTCCATCCTCCATAGTCACACTTCATCATCTTCATCCAAATTCTTGATTTCTTTCCATATCTAATCTCCTTTCCTTCATTTCTCTTATTTGTGAGTTTGTGTGAGTCATTTTTCCATGCATTTGAGCTATTGTGTAGGTTCCACCTTCATTTTTTAGCTCAAAACTATGCCCAAGTACATTTTGAGTATTTTCAAATTTTGTCCTATCACCTCGACCTATCATGACAGGATGAAAAGGTGAAGTTTTTGGACATTGCATCTAGAACATAGTAGAGATCTCCCCACCACCTTCCTAGAGCACTAGATGCTTCAACAAACTTCTAAGTTTTTCGCCCTATCACGATAGGCCAAAAAATCATGATAGGGATAGGAACCACCCCATTGAGACAAGCCTCCCTTCATCAAGACTGGCCCCACCCCATTGTGATAGGCCCCACCCATTGCGATAGGCCAAGCCCCATCACAAAAAGCCCCACTCCATCATGACAGGCCCACCCTATCGTGACAAGCCACCTTATTGCGACAAGTCGAGCCCATCACGACAAGCCACCTTCTTGTGACAAGGCACCCCATCCTGATTGGCCCAACCCATCACGATAGCCCCACCCCAACGTGATAGGCCCAACCCATCAAGACATGCCACCTACATGGAAAAATTAGGGTTTTGTAAATTTTTGCCAAATTTTCCAATTTTTGAAGAATTTTTGGCGCTTTCAGGATCTACAAAGCTTTCTAGGCAACTGATCGTGAGTACCACAAGAATCAAGGCAAAGAAGTGGTGCTTAGGAGTGGCTTCTTGGGAATTCAAGGGCATCAAAGGTCATAGAAAGTGATTGCATTGAGGTTGGAAATCCATTGAACCCCCTTTGTCAATTCTAGCTTAGGTTAAAACGTAGTACTGGTACCCGAGCATAGGGTGATGCTAAGAACGCAAGTTCAAGACACTTAAAGAACTCAAGTGCAAGTTCTTAAGTTAACAAAAAATCAATAACACTAAGGGGAAGAATCTTAATCTATGACACAAGGCTAAGTGAAACAATGCAAGTTATTCTATACGGATACACCTTGAGACAAGATAAACACCAAAGGGCATCAAAAAGAACAAGTAATTGGTACTCCAAAGAACATTACAACATGTGTGTACTCTAATATGGTGGATAGAAAAGGGGATCAAATTAATGAACCTTAGAACAAGTAGGTATCTCAGAAGAATGGATCGACAAAGCATCAGATCATCTGAAGCTAGTGTCAATCATATGGCTAGGTCATGGGCTCAATAGTTGAGTGACTACCCCCACTTAGTGAGCTCAGATACCAATGATTTAGAAATGCTTTTAGCATGGGGAAACCTATAGGCAACACAGGGTTAGCATATTTACAAACACCAAAAGGTCCCTATAAGACTCAACTTCAGTATACCAGAACCAACTATGTGGATGGTTTAAGAAGGTCATTGGTCCAACTTAGGAATCCAGAGCAAACCTTTGGAATCGAGCACCTTGTGGTCAAATTTGAAGATGGGTCCTACATAGATAAGTAGGGAACCATGTATGTGGTAACCAACTTACCCAATTTAGTGGTACTTGAGTTTGAGATAAGAGATATGGGTCATGAAGCAAAGATAGAGAACCTAGAACTCCTAGAAGTAAATCAATCCTATCCAAGATTATCACTCCAGAATGGATTCCCCAAGATAACTCAAGCCTAAAGCTCTTCGCCAATAGAGAAAATGATGAATCTTTCTAGAGATTTAGACTTGATAAAGCTAACAATGTAGCTAGATTTGTCATATACAAATTCAAGGATCCTAAGATCCCAAGAAAGACCATTTACATGGACAACACTTTTGAGAGGATGTTTGTTGTTACGGATCATAATAGACATGCATATACACTTGGAAGGGTGAACCAATTTTCCCCTCATATAAGTCTAGTAACCCTTGTGGTCAAATCAGAGCAAGATCTTCTCATGTCCTAGGATATCAAAAGGAGAAATTCAAAGACCAACCAGAAGTGAGCTTTTTGCACATTATAGAAAGAGAAATATTAGGGATATATATAGATCAAGTAGAATGAGAAAGACCTAGAGGATATAAGCACCAAAGAGACATGGATGATTTCCCATTGCCTAGACCAAGAAAACATTCGAGGATTTTGAGACCCACTCAATTATTGAAATCCATGAAGAATTACTTTGATGGTATGGAACATCCATATGATCATGTAGCTGAATTCAAGAAAGTATTGATGTCCGAACAAGTTGAAGACTTGTTTAATCAATATAAGGACTTTGGGCTGACTTTGAAGAATACAGCCTTGATGTGGTTCCAACCTTTGTATCAAGGTCAATTCAAGAACATCTCATAGTTGCTAGATGCATTCATCATTGAATTCTCCAAGAGTGGAATTAGGCACAATACTTGATCATTGATCCATACCTTTAAGAAGACACTATAGGAAATTGTTAAATTAGCAGGACATAGGTTCAAGAAATACATTGAGAGATGCCCAATCCCAGAGCTACGTACCCAAGCTAAACAAGTTTTCATGTTTTTAGATGGTCTATTGAGTGGAAAATTACGATCATATGTATATTGATAGAATCTCCAAGCCTAGAGAAAAGCCTAACAATGTGTATTGATATTGAGGATAATTTGGGTGACAAACTAGAACCCTCTAAACTATACAAAGATTTAGATTGTTCCACCAGTATAACATCCAAACTGACGGCATCAATAGATGAATTGGTTGAACATGTAACACAAAATTTAGGAGTTCAGAATAGATAAGCTCTTAGATTGGCTTCAATGAAGTGTTGCTACACTTGTAGGGGTGATCACATGGCTAATGTGTGTCGCATGCAAGCTCAAAACATAGGGAACCTAAATGCCCAATACTACACAATAGATAAAAAGTACACAAACCACACTAATCAAGATTGCCCCTATAACAAACAAGTAGTTAGGCAAAACTACACATAGCCTTACCAACATCTAAGTAGGTATCAAGATCAGTATCAACAATAGCCTCATTATAGGCCACCAAAAAACTACTAGCCACACTAACAGGCACAACCTAGGCCACAGCCATTGTTCGAATACTAACCATCGCCACCTGCCACCATAATCTCAATCAAATATGTAGCGGAAGAAGATAATCTCAATAGGGCATTAGTGTTAGCATCTCTGTAAATAATACTCAGAGTTTTTATTCAACACATGGAGATAGCCCACCAACCTACTATGCAGAATCCCCAAAGCATCATGAAGCTTACCAATATGATATACCTTTAATGGAACCTAGTTGGATATTCTAATGTGATGTATATAAACCCTAACTCTAGGCCCCAAATGAGATAGATGAGTCCACAAGCTCCTAAAGGACCATGCTTGAGATGCCAGGGAGACCAATTTATATGAGAATGTTTGCATCCCTGACTAGAAGGATAGCCACACTACCTCATTATTCAAGGATACTATCCACAATGTGTTAAAGAACATATCGTACATGAATGTCCCACGAATCCATCCAATGCCTCTATGATAACTCCATTCAATGTGATAGGAATTATGCAAGGATCAAATGGTTCTCCACCCACCTTAGTGCCCATCATCCAGGTAGTGACCAAAGCTCAGACTCTACAACAAGCTGTCACCCTAGCACAATGGTAAGTACCAATGAGAGGAGAGACACCTCATAATTGTGAACCCGAGAAGACATGAGGAGGGTATGATGACCGTGAGCAAGAGAGATGCAGAAGTGAGTGAGTGAGTGAGTGAGTGAGAAGCACACAAGCATGCACACACATACACATACACACACACATGGCAAGACAAAGAGATGGAGCAATGAAATATTTAACTAGTCAAAAACAAGATTACAAGCTCTTTTGTTCACTTCAATTCCCAATTTGCTCACCTCAAAAATGAGCTCTCTAGCTCCTTTAATAGTTTTTTACTAAAAAAAATATGAAAATTGGTACATACTTAGATCTAATACTCCTCAAGCTTGAGGAATCCTTGGCTTGCACAAATGGAGTAACAATCATCAAAAATGGTATTTACAATGGGGTGTAATGATTAAAATCACTGTTGAAAAAGATTTATCCTTTGAAAAATTGTATAGGCCTAGTTGCCAGATCTTCATTGACTACTCTACCTGCTTGGTCTTGCTTGAATCTCCCTCTATTTTGATTCTCTTCAATGGATTCCTTGTTTTGTAACGCCACCTTGATTACCCTAGCTACTACCAACACCCCCCCCCTCTTGCATATGTCATCCCTGATAGACCCATGTTGTGAAGAGTGCTTGATGTAGTATTCGAAAACATCCATTGCAAGATTATGTTCATTCAATTACAATCCTCGTGCTAGATGTATCATAAGTTGCTCCCAATCTATTAGACCTGGGAAGTTTGGATGTGGCAGTCATAGCTGATCAGCATGGAGTGCTTGTTCTATTGCAAATAGATGCAACATGTGGGTGGGTCTGGGAATGAAAATCTTCAAGTGGTACTCTCAGAACCCTGTAGAGAACATCTCCTCAAAGGTTTGCTTATAGCAAGTAGGTAAATAATTGATACATGCATGCCAAGCATAGATGGTGTTGATGGAGGATGTTTGGCTCATATCTGGTGGCGATGGAGGTATAGGGAAAGATGGATGAGGCAAATGGAAAGTATGGATCACGGGGAAGGGGAATGTGGGAATAGGGGTAAGCAAGGATACCTAAACTACCCTCAATGGGTCTCAAGTGTCCTGCTATACTAGGTAATATGGGGTGGCCAATGGCGAATTTTGCAGATAGAAATGGCAAAGCAAGAAGTGGGTTGGTGGTGGAAGAAAAGAGGGTCACTTGAGAGATCGGTTCACAGAAGGAGAAAGAGGTGGTTGAGGTAGGGGTGGGGATAGTGGTTGTTAAGAATACAGTGGTTTCTACATTGGTGGGTGGCGGAGGTGGGGGAGATGGGGGAGAGGGGGGGTGCTGAGGTGAGATAGGTGAAGCTTGTACAAAGGTCTCTGCGATAAGATCTATTGTGGTTGTTGAAGTAGTTGTTGGTTTTGTCGTTACTTCTGGTTCATATATGAGAATACGTATATCATTGCCTTGTCATGGCCTCGTCTCCACTCTTCTTCTGTCATATCGGATTGACTGGTGCAGTGCAATTTGCAATGCTTCTTAAACTCCCAATTACTCTGTTAATAATTTGAGTGATTCAATGAACTGAGGGTCCACCCCTTCATCTGTGAGGATCTAGTCCATTAAGGCTTTTCTTGATGTGAACGAGACTCTACGTCATTCTTGCATAGCCATAATTGTGTCATACAATCTTTATCATTGGGGGGTGTACGTGCGAAAACCTATGAGTTCAGGCACCTCTTGTTGCTCTTCATGATGTCCTTCCTCATGTTCATCTTTGCCCTCTTCATATTCTTCCTCTACATCTTCATTTTCATTGTTTTCTTCTTCTTCATTGGCTATGGTAACCTCCACTTGTGATGTAGTTGCTTGTGTGTGTGATCCCTCCATAACTTGTTCATCACCAGTTTCAATATTCACCTCTTGTAGGATCTCCTCAAAATCTTCATTGGTGAGTTCTTCAAGATGGACTCCTCCAGGGAATTTGAGATCTTTTGGGATTGGAGGGAATATTAAGTTGTGGCCTTTAGAGCTGTAGCTTGGGATGCAGAGTGTGAATGGACATACATGTCGCTATGGTGGAGAGCTGATTTCAGGGGTTAAGGTGGTTCCTCGAGGTTGAGCACGTGGTATTACTCCTCGCATCCTCTTTGATGGGAGTCTTTTCGAAGTTCTACCTTTGAACTATTGTACCCTATTCCACATTAGAGCTCTATGGATTCGAATGTCATATGTCAAACATTGATAGATAATCCTTGTTAGGGCACAACATCCATACAATACTACCTTGCATGGCCATCATTTGTGCGCCAAGTGATTTTGATCAATGATCCAATGAGGTAGGTTAATAGTTAGGTTCTGAGTATCAGCAAGACATAAATTGAACCATACTTTCTTATGGGGCGGTGAACCTATCTTTAGCTAGAAAAGCAAAATGTTGCATGCACATTCGCAGGTGTACTGCGATGTTGGGTGTCATGGCCACTATATCTTTGAGCTTAGTGAGGTTCCTATTCTTCATGCTTTCTGGAACTAGATGTTATTTGAGCTTGGAAGAAGGTCTTGGGCACCCAGATGTTTCTAGCATTGGCGTCAGCCTTCATTGACCTCTTTGGGACCCAAATAGAAAAGATCCGTCTAGATTGATGCCTAGGATACTCCTTCACTATAGTCCTCGACTAAGTAGTTCATTTGGTGCATCTTTGGGATCATGTTTCTAGATCAGAGGGTTGTTCATCCTTGCATATCCATATCTGCTTCATTCCATGGGGTACTTTATTCCGTATCGGTCGTTCAGCATGCTTCTTGATTATCAACTTGATGTGCTTCTTGGGTTGCCCTGCTTGTTGTTCTTGGACCATCTTTGGAAAATAAGGGAGTTCCTCATTGGCTTCTGCACCTCCTTCATGAATGACATCCTTCTGCACCTCCTTCATGAATGCCTTTCCTAGTTGCCTGAGTGCTTGATTTTTTAACTCCACTGTGATGCGGTTTTGTTGCACCCATATCTGAAGAAGTCTACTTCTTAGGTTCATGTTAACTGCATGATCATAGATCTAGCCTTGAACCAAGACAAGAGGTTCGGTGAGATCCTCATCTTGACACACTAGCACTTTGATTGTCATGAGAACATCTTGAATGTAGAGGGGAAGTTCCACTTGCCCATGCAAGGGGTTTCCACACCTCCCAATCCTATGAGACATGCTCTTACAGTCCTTGCACAAGTGGATACTCCTGAGTCAATCAAAGCTCTTATAGTCTTTGCGCTCTCTCCTTGTTTTAACTCTAAGGTCACAAAGGGTCATCAATCAACTATTCTCAGAGAACGTACACTTAATGCTTCACACATGGCCATGTGATATCTTGGAGCTTCTTGAGTGTCTGACTTAGGGTGATCTCTACCTTGTCTTCTCAATTTCATTCATTGGATGTGTTCTAAAGCTTCTGTCTACACTTCTCTCAAATTTTCTTTTCTTCTTCTTTATGTTTCTTTGCTATATTGAATCGGTTTAGCATTTCCTTTGTGAGGGTTCTTGATATAGTTTGACTCTCCATCCACTGATGTAACTAGGTAGGATGTCGGCTTCTATAGTGGCTAATTGAACTATTCCACTTGTGGAGATTCTATTGATGACCATAGGTCCATAGCCTCACTTGTCTAACTTTCTTGCATGTTGTTTCAAGGTGTACACTAGGACTAAATCTTCCACTTTCAAGCCCTTATCCTTCCCCTGGGCATCAAAGTAGGCCTTTTGCCTTTTCTTCGCTACGTATATTCCTTCAACTGCTCTTAGTCTCGTTTCACCTAACCATTCAAGATCAAAGATCCTCAAAGAGAGTTTGTGACCTATCCACTGATGCTCCTGTGTTACTTTCAGTGTGGGTATCAAGAAGTCTAATGGTAGCACTACAGTTTGGCCAAATACCATCTGATAGGGTATGGCATGGAGTACTGTTTTATAGGAAACTCGATATGCCCAAACATCATGGTGTAGTTGATTGTCCCAGTCAGAGCATTTATTATTCACCAATTTTGTCAATACATTACATAGGATCTTATCTGTGCTCTAAGCTTGTTTGTTAGCTTGTGGATGATAGGGGGCAGACTTCTTATGTATCACCAAAAATTCTTGGAGAAGGTTTTCAATGACTTCATTCAAGAAGTGTGTGCCACTATCACTTACTAACTCGATTGGTTACCCATATCGGGTAAACACATTCTTGAATAAGAACTTAGATGTCGTTTGAGCATCGTTCTTCATTGTGGCCTTCAATTCTATCCATTCGGTTAGATAGTTCATGGTAACAATAAAGTATTCAACATGTGAACCCTTTGTTGGGGGGCTAATAGGAAGAGAAAGTCTATCCCCACTTAGAGAATGTGTGTCCTCCCATCATGGGTTTCAATGGCATCTTGTCGTTATGTATCGGGTATCGAGTTTGCTGACAAATATCACACCTCTTCACATAGGTATGTGCATCCATGTGAAGGGTTGGCCACCAAAGACCTATGACCAAAATTGCTTTGATCATGTGGTCTGGTCCAAGGTGCCCTCCTGCTATCCCTTGGTGAGCGGTCTCTAAGATCTTGAGGTATTCACTCTCATGGACACACAGTATGAGATAATTGTCTCTTCCTCATTTGTATAGATTATCACCTATGATTGTGTAATCTAGAGCTTCTTGTTCTAAACTCCATTCTCTAGACAATGTCATTCCTTACGGGAATGTTTTCATCCTCAGGAAGTCTACCAAAGGTTCACTCCAATCAGGTACTAGAGACACTTGATATAGAGTTGCATGTTCCATTGGTGGTCTAATAGCACAGATTTGGCATTCCTTGCACATCCTATGGGCATATGCTTCCATTGTTGGCCAATATACCCCTAACCTTTGTAGAGTCTATAGGGTGTTCTACATTTGGAGTGATGTTGGTGAAGTGCACCTACATGTGCTAGTTGCAACCACTTTGCATGCTCGTCTTCATTTACACAACAAGCCAATATGCCTTGATCAGTGTGTTTATACATGTTGCCTACCATTATGCGGTATTTTTGAGATCTAACTATTTCCTTGTCTTTAATTCTGAATATAGGATGTTTAGGTCCAAAGGTGAGAATAGGCACTATAGCTTTCACCCAGTCAGGCACTACTTTTAAATTGAACAAATAGACATCAAGAATGTCATCTGACACTCCTTGAGGGGACTCTCCTAAAGTTATTATGGAAAGGTGATCCATCCTATGGTGAGTCCTACCTTTCGTAACCACAACTTCAAAGTCATATTCCATTAGTAAGAGAAACCATCTTACTAATCTGCCAGTATTGCAAGGTTTATTCACTAGATATAGTAGTGCTTGATGGTTTGTGAAAAGTTCAAACTTATTTGCAAGCAAATAATGTCTAAACTTTTTAACTGCATATACCATGCCTAATCCTTCTCTTTCAGTAGTGGTATGATTTCATTTAGCCACATTCAATTGTCTACTGGCATATTTCAGGAAATGTTTGATGTGATCCTACCTGGAAATGGGATTTGCCTACATTGGGTACTTAATCGACTACATGTTTCCACAATTCTAGCTCAACCTTGAGTAGCTCCTCTAAAGTGATATCACACTACACTTTTGTGTTCTTTATTACTTCCGTATTCCTAGGTATGATTGAGTTTTCATTTCTTATCATGACCATGGGTGCTCTCATACAGGTAGACTTTGCCTCCCAAGGTCCTGTGAAATGAGGTAATTCTTGTAAGGAGTTAGATTCAAAGTCTAATCATTCACTAGACTAGACATCCTCTTGCTCTTCATAAATGGAAGGGATATCTTGTGGGAATTGATCATGCAAGTCGTCCACAATTTCAATGGGAGGAGGGTTTTTGCATTCTTTTGCCCATTTCTCTTCTTGAATCTCTCGTAGGAAGTCTTGTGAATACTGATTCATAGAAGAAGAGGTGTCTAGTTCAATGGAATCAGACACATAAGCTTCCTTGGGAGGAATGCTCATTCTTTCACTAGCCTTGTCCTTACCCTGGGAGGTGGCTTCCTGTCCATATTTTGCAATTAAACTCTCTAATCTTTCTAATAGTCCATCAAAATGCAACTAAATCTTAGCCAAACTAGAGTAATTGAAGAGGTGCCTTGCTTCAAACATGGTTTGATCCAATTCTACCATCTTAGCACAAAGCTTGGTTTGCGCAATTTTTAGGTCAGCTCTAGGGTAACATCTTTCATGATTTGTCACATTTGGCCCTTCTTGAATTTTGGCATGATATGCTTTAAGCATCATGTCTAGGTCCTTGGGAGTGGGATCGGCTAGGACTGATCCTACTCTAGGTTATGGTGGGGTTACATGACGTTGATCGGATGGTGGTGGGGACGGCAGTGGCAGTGATGTGTGAGAGTGCATTTGAGATGTGATTTCAATTATCTTGGCCTTTGTTTCCCTTAGGCTTTCCTCAAGTTCACTCATCTTCTTTGCCCATTGTCTCTTTATTCATTCGCAACTTTCTCTCCACGCTCTTGTCCTCTTCTTGGTTAGGCTCTCTATCTCACTAACCTCATAACTCTTTTCTTGGCCTAAGTCTTGGTTTTGTTGTAATGCCCGAGCTCTTGTGACTACTTGTACTGGATAGTGGAAGTCACACTTCCAGTAGAATCGACTACTAATCCAATGATGTTAATAGGACTGATCTTTGGTACATTGATGGGGTTCTAGAACAATCTCATAATAGGTGCCCCTTCCCACAATCTAGACAAAAACCTTGAATTTTCATTCATTGGGGTTTCATAGGTGCAGGTATTGGGCAATCATGGATCAAGTGATCTCCCTGGCATCTGTGGCATGTTCCTCTAGGAGCTTGAGGGTATTATCTTGCTAGGTTGGGGCCTAGAGTTAGGATTTGCGAACGTGACATTAGCATATTATGGCTCCCAACTAGGTTTGCTAGGGTCTTTGTAATAGTAAGTCTCCTTATGCTCATGTGACTACATATAGTAAGCATGTGGACTATCGATATGAGTCAAGTCAAAACTATGATCACTCAGATCGCTTTCTGCAATCAATGGTGATGTTGGCACTAAGGCTCTATTTAAGTTTTCTTTAGCAGCTGCATACTTCACTGGAATCACATTGGCTGGAGTTGGAGGTTGTTGAGCTAGCATAGGCTGAGGCCTTGGTTGAGCCTGATAGGGTGGTTGGTAGGGTGGTTGGGGCCTACCATACTGGTGTGGTGGGTATTGGTTCTGGTATCTCCCCTGTTGTGGATATGGCTGTGGATAATTTTGTCTAACCACTTGCTTATTATATGGGCAATTTTGTGCGGTGTGGTTAGTATACTTCCTTTCTATGGTGCAATATTGGCCGTTAGGGTTCATAGGCATGATTGGGCACACATTATCCATATGATCTCCTCTGTATGTATAACATCATTTCACTGGGGCAAATCTAGGTATTTGTTTGCTAGAGACTCCTAACTTTTGAGCTACCTTTTTTGCTAGTTCCTCAATAGATGTAGCTAATTTGGAAGTGAGGCTAGTAAAGTTATCTGAATCTTTATAGAGCTTTGGAAGCTCTAATTCCTCCCCTAGATTATCCTCAATATCTATGCACATGCGTACACACTCTTCTATGGAACTAGGGTCCTTTAAGTACACAGAAGATCTGAATTTGGTACTTAACAATCCATCTAGGAATAATGCCACTTGTTTGGTTGGTGTGGGTAACTCAGGCACATGGCATCTCTCTAGGTATTGTCTAAACCTTCTTCCTACAAGTTTCACTGTCTCCTGAGGTGTTTGTTTAAATCTATGGATCAATGAGGACGTGTTGTGTCTAATACCACTTTTGGAGAATTCAGTAATGAATGCTTCTAGCAATTGATCTATGTTCCTGAACTGACCTTGATGTAGTGATTGAAACCATGTTAAGGTAGTGTTTTTGAGAGTTAGACCAAAGGTATTGTACTGAATGAATAAATCCTCAACTTTTTCAGCTCTCAACACTTGTTTGAACTTTGCTACATGAGCATATGGATCTCCAGTGCCATCAAAGTAATTCTTCATGAATTTTACCAACTTTGTAGGCCTCAAGATCCTAGGATGTTCTCTGGGCCTAGGCAAGGGAAATTCCTCCATGCCTCTTTGATGTCTCAGGTTTTTGTGTCTCTCTTGATCAGTCCTTTTTGCATGCAGTCCTAACCGCTCTCTTCCTAAGGGGCTTGCAAAGCTCACTTCAGGTCTCTCTCTAACTCTTTCTCTCTGGGATTCATGAGTTTTGGATGATCTTGCTCCTTGGTGACCATGGGAAACATTAGATCTTGGAGGAGGGAAAAAAAATTCACCCTTCCACGTGTAGCCATGCCTACCATGCTTCGAGACCACAAAGACCCTCTCTGAGGTATTGTCTAAGTAAGTCACTTTTCCTAGGGTATCTGGATCTTTGAATTCATAGATGGTAAGCATTCCCACTTCATTAGACTATTCTGGTTTCTACCTCTAGAAAGCCTCAGCTATTTCTCGATTTAAGAGAAAATCTATGCTCTTATTGTCTTGGGGAACCCACTCTGGGGTGATCACTCTAGTTAGGATAGCCATATTGGCCTTTAGTGCGAGATTGTTACCATTGGTGTCCATGTGAAAGCCCAAATGTCCATTAGATACTTCTTTGAATATGTTCTTTAATAAAACATATAGTGGTCTGGTCAGTCACAGACTATAAGTTCGATCGCATGTGTAACACCTAAGAATTTTGTGTTTGTGCTCCCTGTGTATTGTGTTTTTCTACATATTTTATAGCCTCTGTGCGGAGCACCATGTGTGGGTCTAGGAGCTCGGTTTTCAACTCTGAGGATATCGTTGTGGATCTATTGAGAAGGAGAGCACACTGTGGTGCATCACCATCGAAATACTTCATTGGTTGGTGTGACACAAGAGTTTGCAACACCACTTTATCTCTAGAATCTATCCACCATCTCCTCCAACAAGCTATACCATGAGTTTGTGAACATCCTTTGGCAACTAATCTAGCCTTGTACCTACAAATTGATCCATCTAATTTTTTTTTTAGTTTATAGACCCATCTGCAACCTATTACCTTCTGATTAATCTACATTGGAACCAACTCCATAGTTTCGATTTCTTTTAAAGCTTCTATCTCCTCTTTCATACCTTTCTCCCAATAAGGGTTACCTTTTGCTTCTTCATATGTTGAATGTTCTTCTAAAATTGACTCTCACCAAGTGAATTGAATGCTTTTCAACAATTGTGGAATCATCTCCATACCTTTTAGGTTGCTTTTTCTCTCTTATTGGCCTTCTAGAAGCATGCTTGGAGCATTCTCCACATTCTTGTATTTTAGCATTTCCTCTTGACTTCCAGAGCTTAAAGTCTCTTTCCTTCTCATCTTGATCATCATGAGATTCACTTCATGGATCCTGGACCTATGTAACATGCTTGATGCCTGATGGTTGGAAATCTGAATTAAGTTCATGAGTTAAGTTTACTTCTATTTGTCTTCATCATACCAAACCCTGTGTTCTCCAAACACAAACACCCCTGCTTGTGGTGAATTACTTGTGGAAGGATAATAAAACCTGTAACCCATCTGATTTGAATTATAGCAAATGAATACTACCTTGGTTGCCCTTACATCAAGTTTACCTCTTATTTTTAAAGGTACATGTACAAAAGCTAAACAATGAAATACCTTACAGTGTCCAAAACTTGGTTTTCTACCATTCGAAGCTTTATAAGGAGTCATACCTTGAAATCATTTGAATGAAATTCTTTTCACAAGATATACAACTTTTGAGATTGCTTCTGCCCATAAATAGTGTGGCAATTTCTTCTCTTCAAGCATTGTCCTTATTGATCCAACTAGGGTCTTGTTTCCTTTCTTTGTAATTCAATTCAATTGAGGAGAATACCTAGTAGTAACTTCCCTTTCATTGCCTTTATCCTACAAGAATTCATGAAGCTATTTGGAGAAGTATTCTCCCCCCATCAAATCTGAGTTTCTTCAATTATATAACTCTATGATTCTCTACATGTGCTAGGTACCTCTTGAACATTCAAACACTTCATTCTTATTCTTGATAAAGTAAAAATTGGTCCATCTACTATGATTATCAAAAAAGGAAACATAATACCTTTATCCTGCCAATCAAGGTTCTTAGCTTGGTTCCCTCACATTAGTGTGTATTAAGTCCAAAAGGTTGTTGTGGATGTAGTGTTGAATGGTTGTCTTTGTGCCTTCCCGATCTGACAAGCATCACACCTATTGATCAAGTGTTGCTTTGATATGTTTGGCAACCCTACAACACTTTAATCCCTACGTATATCCTTCAAGGTCCTTTCATTCACATGAGCAAGTCTCTTATGCCACACTTCAAGCTCACTTAGGGTTTGAGATCCAAAGTTGAATAGAACTATGTTCCTGGTTTCTCCTACTTCAAAAGTAAAGATCCTACCATGCTTCTCACCTCTATTTATCTTCTTGAAGCCTTGACATGGGTCTTTCACAAAAACTCCATGTTAGGTGAACCTAACTTGCAAGCCTTTTTCAATTATTTGGCCTACACTTATTGGGCTTTTGGTGATAGTGGTTACATAGAGAACCTTACTTAGAATGTTTCTCATGCAATCAAAAACTCTTATATTACTAGTTTTCTCCGTTTTGTGTCACGTATCATCCCCTATTTGTGCTTCATGTCTATGCTTTGGACTTTCCAAGTTAGATAGAAGAGCAATGTTGCGTGCAACATGGTTTGAATATCCTGACTTCTTCTTCTTCATGTTGCTCTAGACTTCTTCTTCACGCTAAAGTCATCTCTAGAGTGAATGTTTTCATCCTCATGAAGTCAACTAATGGATTCATCCAAACCAATATTAGTGACACGATACAAAGTGGCATGCTCTATAGGGGGTGTGCTAATACAAATTGGATAATCCTTACACATCCTATAGACATCTACTTCCATTGTTGGCCAATATATGCCTAATATTTTTAGATTCTGTAGAGTTTAGTGGTTTGAGTGATTTTAGCATGCTCTTCTTCTTCCACATAAGAAGCAAGGATTCCTTGATCATTTTGCGTGTACATGTTTCTTGCTAGTATATGATATTTTTGGGATCTAACAATCTCTTTGTCTTTTGCTTTCACTATGGGGCTTTTGGGTCCAAAAGTAAGAATAGGCAAAATAGTTTTAGCTTAGTTAGGCACTACTTCCAAGTTGAACAAGTGAGCATCAGGAAGTTCATTCGATACTCCTTGCAATGATTCTCTTGAAGTTGTTCTACAAAGCTGGTCTTCCCTAAGGTGAGTCTTGTCTTTCCTAACAACTACTTCAAAATCATATTCTATTAGTAAGAGAAACTATCTTACTAGTCTACCTATATTGCAAGGTTTGTTCACAAGGTAGAGTAGGGTCTGATGATCTATGACAAAATTAAACTTATTTGCTAGAAAATAATGTCTAAACTTTTTAACTACATATATCATGCCTAATCCTCCTCTTTTCATAGTCATATAATTTCTCACAGCTACAGTCAACTGCCTACTCACATAAGCAATGGGGAGATCTATGTTTCCTTTACTTGTGGGTTGATCTAGCACACATCCAATAGAAAAATTGGAAGCTTCCACATGAACATGGAATGGTTTACTCCAATATGGTGTTCTCAAGTTGGTGTTGAACAAAGTCTTCATTTGATCTCATTGAAGAAGGTTTCGCACTGGAATCAAAGTTAGTCAAAAGCTTGTACAGGGGCATTGCAATGATAACATACATATGGATGAAGTGTCGGTAGTATCCACAATGTCCCACAAAAGCTTGTACTTCTTTGACCATCTTTGGTCTAGGTAGCTCTGTTATAGCCTTACTTTATCTTCATCTATTGAGATCCCATTCTTCGACACTGTGTGGCGTAGATTTTGCCTTGGCTGACCATGAAACACACTTTTCTATGTTCAAGGAGACCTAATATTCTCTACATTTGTCAAATATCTTTTTAAGTTCTGTGACGTGAGTTTGTTGAAGATCTGAATGAGCACACAAGTCATCCACATAGACATCTAGGTTTTTTTGCAAGAATTCCTTGAACTCATGGCACATCAACAATTGAAATGTAGTGGGAGCAATGGTGATCCCAAATGGCATCATGCAAAATGCAAAGATACCCCATTCTATAGCAAAATCCATCTTATATTGATCTTGAGGGTCAATGGCTACTTGGTTGTAGGTTGAAAATCCATCAAGAAAGTTGTAAACTTCCTTGCCTGCTACACATTCCAATAGATGTTCGCTGATAGGTTGGATAGTTGTCTCGGATGGTGGCTATGTTAACTTTTTTAAGTTAATACACACACATAGCTTGCCATTCTTTTTGGGAACTACCACAATGAGGGATACGCATTCGATATGCTAAATTTCATAGATGAATCCTACTTCTATCAATCTATCAATTTCCTCTTTAATCTTGGCTACATAATTATTGTTATATGTGTAAGGTTTTTGTGTTGGAGTTAGATGTCTACGAAAGCATGCGAATAGCACAAGGAAGAAGAAGAAGCTTGGAGCACAACACAAAGTAACTACAAGAGAAAAATGAAGAATGATAAAGAATACCTGACTGTAAGTATACAAACTATACCTCCCACCTGATGGGGTTTCATAATATACAAGTGACTGTGTAAGATCATGAATCAAGTAACCCCCATCAAGTGACAACAGTGTCGAGAACTATCTTGTGGTAGAGCTTTAGTCAAAGCATCTACAACATTATCTCGAGTGTGAACCTTCTCAAGAATAAGGTGCTCAATGGCTAGGAAATGTCTAATAAAGTGATACCTCACCTCAATGTGCTTGTTCTTTGCATGATAGACTAGATTCTTAGCCAAAGCAATGGCACTATGACTATCACTGAGAAAACAAGGTACATGTTGAGATAAACCCATATCACAAGCAAGACGAGAAAGCCACAATGCTTCCTCACATGCCTCACTTGCTGTAACATACTCTGCTTTTGTGGTGGAAACAACTGTACATTCTTGGAGACTAGATCTCCAAGAGATAGCACCTCCAACAAAATGAAAAATGTACCGTGATGTAGACTTATGATTGTCTACACAACCAACATAGTCAAAATCTGTGTGACCATTGAAGGATGCTTTCCCTCTACCTAAGCATAAACACTTGTTCTTAGTGCCACTTAGATATCTCAAAATCATTTTGACTGCTTCCTCTAAGAAGATCACTATTGTGAGATGAACTTAACAGAGAAGTGAAGTAGGGATGTGATCAATGTATATGTATTAAATCACATAGAATTACAATGGCATTGGCAATGTATATTTGCACACATAATTACAATGACATTGGCAATGTATATTTGCACAATGTGAGGGTAGTGATGGAGCTATAGAATGAGCTCACTACTCACAAAAAACCCCTCTCAAATGGTCTCCAAATCGGGCTCTATTTCATGCAAGATTTTGATCCATTTTTATAGCTTGGAGTTGGAGCCAACTTTTGAATTCGAATTCAAGCTCTTAACATGGTGAATACTAAACATTAGGACTTACTTTCTCATCAATCAACTACTAAGTAATTCGAGATTTGATTCCTCCTAACTCCACATGAGAGTGCTGCAATTAACATATGCATTTTTACAAGGATAAAAGTAAATAAATTTTTTACAAGGGAATAGTCATATGTGACTATATGAGATAAATGCTAATTGTCCAAGTATGTAGGCTTGGACTCTTTTGCACCAACCTAGCTTATGAGGAAACATCCTCACCGGTTGTAAAAATATCTACAATCAAAACATTGATAAGTGCACCTATTGCAAGAAATTGGAGACTCCTCCAACTTGATGTGAAAAATGCATTCCTAAATGGTTGGATAAGTGAAGAGGTATACATGTCACAATCTTGAGGTTTTGAAAACCCTAATCATATACCTTATGTTTGCACACAAGAAAGCATTGTATAGATTGAAAAAAGCTCCCGGAGGTTGGAATTATAGGTTGGTTACATACCTTCAAGATCAAGGGTTTATAACTAGCAACACAAATCCTTATTTGTTCATCAAAAGGGATCACAATGAGGTTATCTATCTATGTGTGTATGTAGATGAAGTGATTTTGATAGGTGATGACTTGAATGACATTCAAAGCATCAAAAGACATATGCAAGAGGAGTTCAAAATCAATAACTTTGGTGAGCTCAAACATTTCATAGGTATGCAGGTGATTTATATAGATGAAGGGATGTATCTAACTCAGGGAGGATACATTCAAGATCTATTTCTCAAGTTTAGAATGGAGAACACCAAGCTTTCAGGTACACCTTTGGAAATGAATTATAAGCTAAGTGTTTATGAAGGTGAGCAGATGATTCTAAAGAGTATCAAAGCTTAGTTGGTATCTTTATGTATGAAACTCACACATGACCAAATATATCCTATAGTGTGGTAGTGATTAGCTAGTTCATGCGCTCACCTAGAAGAACATGTTGGAACATCAAGCTTACACTATGCTTGAGGTGGATTTGATCTACATCAAATGCTATAGCATCGAAAGAATATCCTTTGGAGAGTTCTTTTTCATATGCTCATTTATTGTATTTTTTTTGAGAGATTTTTTGATGGTTCATTTACCGTTGTAAAAGCCTTGAGCTTTACACATGTAAAGGTAGAAATATAGAGACAAAATCCCATGAATTTGTGGTGGTTGAAGTTGCATTCAATCAAGCAAATCAAATCACCTAAAAGTAGATCAAACTAGATCTTCACTTTTCCTAGATTGTAGGAAAGTGAATTGATTCCCTCCAACAACCATTCCCACCTTCATTTGAATTCAAATTCAACTTGTAAAAGTAGTGGAACACTCCTAGAGTCTATATAAAGACTTGAGATCACTTGTACATTACATGGAAGCAATATACATACACTTGTGACCATCATTGTCTTGCTCCTTCAATTTTCTGCATCATCTTTTTCGCCAACAGTAATCTTGCAGAGGCTTCTGCTCTCTCTCCAGAGCTCCAAATTGAGTGCAAGATGACTCATTGGAAAGTTATAAGTGTCTAGTTTATGCTTATAAATTTTCATAGCATTTGGTTCATTAGATTGGGAGAAATCGTAGTTTTTCTGTCTCGGGGTCAATCTCTACGTATTCCTGAAAAATAGGAAGTACCACCGGTGAATGTCACATTCATTCCTATAGCATATTTTGCTTATTCCTTATAATTTTGTGCATTCCATACACTCAACCCTATGTGTATCACTCCCATAAAAGTATTTTTTCTAATTGTAACCACGCTGGTCGCTATGGGCATTTGAAGTTCATTATCTCTTCCATAGATAGTAAGTTTTTTGAGCTAGTCGACCCGCGAACCTATCTGTTTTGTATCGACTCATTCTCCTTGATGCTCCAAAGTACATAGTGTGTTTCTTTGCACTTATTGCATGCCTATAGGGTCTATTTGAGTCTCCATAAGCTTAAGGGCTGGTCTTGTGCCGGTTGGCTTGACCAAACTTTGTCGCCTCGAAACACACTTTTCTACCTTCTACAAGCTTCTCCAAGTTCTTTCAGAACACACATGGATGGTACAAAGAGAGTAATCAAGTACCTCAAAGGAACACTTAATGAAGGAATCTTCTATCCATACTCTTCAGATTTTGATATAAAATCTATTCAGATGTAGATTGAACAGGAGCAAAGGATGATAGAAGAAGTACCTATGGATACTTAGGATTTGCAGGTTCAAAGCTAGTGTCATGGAGTTCCAAGAAGGAGCCAACAATTGCTTTATCTTCAAGTGAAGTAGAGTATAGAGGTCTAACTCTTGCACCTCAAGAAGCAATATGGCTCAAAGAGTTGTAATAAGATTTGGGACTTGTAAGTTCCAAGCCTCACATACTTGGAGATAATGTAAGTTCCATGAATCTAGTTGCAAATCCAACTTTTCATGCAAGGATAAAGCACATAGAAGTCCATTACCTCTTTTTTAGAGAGAAGCTTATGGCAAAGGAAATCAACTTATCATTTGTTCCTACTGAGAATCACATAGCAGCCATGATGACAAAGGCACTTGATGGGATAAAGTTATGTAGATTCAAATCTATGGCAAGTAATCAACCTCACAGAGAATGAAGACTCAAACATACTTTAGCTGGAGGGGGAGCTTTTGGAACAAAAATCTTACACTTTGATCGAGGAGGACTATCTCTACATCATCTTTGGATTATGTGAAAGACATCCATCGAAGAGTTTCTTTATTTATGCTCATTTAGTGTACTTTTTCTAAGGGTCTTGTATTATCATTTACTCAATGAAAAAGCCTAGAGATTTACACTTGTAAAAGGATAAAAGGAGAGCTCAAATTTGAAGAATTTGAGGTAGTTGAAGTTTTTGATTCATCAATCAATGAAGTCACCTAAATCAAGTCATCACACTTGATTTTACTTTTCCTAGATTGTAGAAGATTGATTCTCTTGAGTCCAACAAACTATCATGATTTGATTTGAATTCAGAGACCATTTGTGAAATTCATGGAGTGCTTCAAGAGTCTATAAAGACTCCCAATCCATTGTACATTAATATTGAAACAATATACATACACTTGGGTCATCATTATGTTGATCCTTAATTCCTCTGCACTATCTTCTACAACAATAGTAGACTTGTAGAGGTTGTTGCCCTCTCTACAGAGCTTCAAATAAATGAGCACTCATTAGAGTAGTATCACTATCTAATTTATGTGCACAACGTATGAGAGCATTTGGTTCAATAGATTTGGATAAATTTTCATTTTGCTATCTCGGGGTCTGTCCTTGCACAACCTTGAAATATTAGGGTTACCTTCAATCAGTGCTTAGCTCATTGCAAGCTCATTAGTTGATGTTAAATTCTTATTTTGTGCATTTTAGACACTCAACACTATTCATAACATTCCTCTAAAAGTAATTTTTCCAATTGTAATCATGCTAGCTACTTTGAGCATTTGAAGATGAGTGTTTCATCCAAAGATAGCAAATTTTTTGAGCTAGTCAAAGTGCAAACTTATCTATTTTGTACGAACTCTTTCTCATTGATGCTCCAAAGTACATATTGGATTTTATTACACTTATTTCAAGCCTATAAGGTCTATTTGATTCTCCAAAAGCTCAAGGATAGTCCAATGCTGATTGGATAGACCAAAATTCACAACTTGGCAACTCACTTTATTACCTTCATCAAGCTTCTCCAACTTCTCTCAGTGGTTTCAGATCTACATCAAGATGGGTGATGGATTTCCCTCAATGATTGAGAAGCTTGATAGAAACAACTATGCTCCTTGGAAAATCATAATGGAAGCCTATTTGCAAGGTAAAAATCTTTCTGAATTGTAGTAGGTGATGCAACTATGCCGCAATGACTACTCCAAGATCTAAAGGAGGACCTGCACAAGAGGAGACACATAAGCTCATGCTATGCCTACTCCAAGATCCAAAGGATGACCTACACAAGAGGAGACACATAAGCTCATGCTTTTGCATGAAAGGGATGCTCAAGCAAGGTCATACATACTAAACTCTATATCTGATTTTTTGTTGCCACATATTAGAGGATGTAAAACATCTCAAGAGACTTGGGATGCAGTTGAGACCTTTTTTTCTGCTAGTATGAAAGCAAGAAAGAACCATCTTTGGAATGAGTTCAACCAAATAAATAAGACACCTAAACAAATTATCACAAAGTTTGTTACCAATGTCAAGGAGGTTTTAGATTAGTTAGCATCCATTGGAGAGTTGATTGAAGAAGATTCTATCATGAGGAAAATTCTGAATGGAATTAAAAGTGATAAGAAATGACAATCCTTCACCATAACTTATGATCTCATCATGGATGTACAAACACGAAATTTCAATATATTCCTTCAACAACACTTCAATCAAGAGGCCAATGTTAGTAGTAGCCAGAGGCACAGACGTCGAGGAAGTATGTGAAGATAGAGCACAACGAAGTAGTGGGGAGCCAGATGAATTATTTTCCAAACAAATATGTTTTATAAATACTTTAAAAAAAACTCCCAATAGTGATTTTGATCACTCTTGTACCATATGTAACATAGAAACCAGTTTTGTAATTTCTAGCTCCGTTTCGTGCAAGTCGAGAAGTCCTCGAGCTTGAGGAGCTTAGGTAGAATGAGCCTGCCAATTTTGGCTATTTTTAGATCTCGTTTACCCCTTCAAATAGCACCTAGAACCTATTTTTTAACTGTGCCGATCACTAGATGTGAAACTGGTCAAAACTATTCTAGAATCTATAAAAAGAGCTAGAGAGCTCATTTTTGAGGTTAGCTAGTGTAGATTTGTATGAGCTAGAGTGAGTTTGAGCTTGTAATTGAGATGTTGAGTAATATAGTCTATTTTCCTACCTTCCATTGTGTCTTGCTTGTGTCCTACATGTGTGTGTATGTGTGTGTGCATCTTTATGCTTCTCATCTTCACTCTCACTACATTTCACATTCACGATCTTCATATCACTCCTATCTCTTCTGCGGATTGACATTAAGGAGGTGGAGCTTTTTAACGTGGTACTTACCATTGTGCTAGAGCAACACCAAATTTGGTGCCGTTGCCGTGGATCGAGTTTAGGACGAATGTGTGATGGTAAGAGTATAGCAAGAAGTGGCATTGGAAGGTAAAAATTTTAGTTTTTGTTGTTGTTTTTAATTAGTTTTTTTGTGTTTTTCATCTCCTCTACACTCCTTCTTCACCACTGCATCATCTTCTTCCACTCCAAAAAATTTAGAAAATTCACCATATCCACCCATTCTCCTCATTTCCCCTCATTTGTGCATGCGAGAGAGAGAGAGATTTTGTGCTTGTATTTGCTTGTGTTTTTTTGAGTTTTCTTACAGGTACAGTGCTCCAGAGCATCAAGAAAGCTTCCAAAAGGTAAAAAATCTACTTTTTGCCAGAATCTACCGTTGGAGTTGGACCATCGTGATGGTCTGACAAAGTCGGCATTTTTGGTAAGCGAGTTCACCACGAGATAGGCGACACGAGCGCACACACGAATCCATAGGTGCATTTAAAAAATTCATAGTTTGGTGGACCATCACGATTGGCTCACGCCATCGCGATTGTGTCGCATCATTGCGATTAGCTCATGCCATTACGACAACTCAGCCGGACCATCACGACGGTCTCACACCATCGCGACGGTTCACTTGAGCCATCGCAATGGTCACTAACCATCACGACGATCCCGTCGACCCCACACCATCACAATTGGCTCACACCATCGTGAGGATCTTGCCACATGTCAAGCCAGACGATCGCGACGATACCAAGTAAGCCATCGCGACACCTCGAAGTTGAACCATCACGATTGGCTCAAGCCATCGTGCCCCATGACCATCCCAACGGGCTCATGCCATCGTGATGGTTGTGTTGACCATTGACCGATGCCATCACGATTGCTCGTCGATAGTCAGTTTTTACCCTTGAGGGCCTAAACACTCATATCTTTTTCATTCGAAGTCCGTTTTTTGGGCAAAGGAGAAAGGAACCTAAAAAGGTGTATATATCAAAGTGCTTGATCTTCAATTTGAGAATTGATCTAAATATTGGATTTTTACAGGTCTAGCAAGGGAAATCAAGGGCAATCAAAGCAAGGAAGTGAAGAACGCAAGGCTTGGGAAGTGCAACTTCTTGGGTAACATAGCAATCAAAGGAGCCGACTTAAGGTTGGAAGAATACTCAACCCCCTCAGTCAATTATCGGCTTAGGCTAAACGGTAGCATTGTGGATTAAAAACGATAGGAACGATCAAGTTCAAGAGACTTAAATTTTTGAAGTCCAAGACTAAGAAAAAAGTGTGCTATACGGAAAATCTAAAGGAAAGAACTTAAGTCTGATGGAACGAGAACTCAAAAGTACAACGAAAAGTCGATTCCTGACGCATACAGTAAGACAAGACAAGAAGTTAAAGGAAGTTAAAAAGAAACAAGCAATTAACAACGAAGAACCATTGACGATTAGAGAGTACCAGGAAGTAAATTCATGAACCTTAGATCGAGCAAGCATATAGGTAAGTCAGACCGAGGAAGCCTTAGATCATCAGAAGCAAGTGTAGGAACTACTACACGTTCGTGGGCACAACAATTGAATAGCTATCCTTACGAGTTGAGCTCAGATATGTGTGAATCGGAAATGGCTTTTAGCACAAAAAGACCAGAAGGAGGGTTAAACATAGCATATTTGGAAAGACCCGAAGGACCCTCTAGAACTCAATTAGAATTTGTCCAAACCAACCGCTTAGGTGCTCGCAACTATGAGGATGGTTTGCAAAGACAAGTGGTGCAAATGTACAATCCAGATCAACCCATTGGATTGGAACGTCCAGTGGTGAAATTCGAGAGAGACGCATACATAGACAAAGAAGGAACAATGTATATCCTAAGTACTCAGCCAAATAATACATGATTTGGTGTAATTCAGTTAGAGACTGAAGCTAGAGCCCAAAGAAAAGAACTAGTAGGAGAAGAACCCAAGACACCTATAGGGAATCTGTACTAACAAGAGTACTAATCCCAGAGTGGATCCCTCAGGACAATAGAAGCATAGAGTTGTTTATGAATAAGGAAACAGACAAAGCATTTTGGAGGTACAGAATGGAACAACCTAGTGAGGTAGGCTCCATCATGCTCTACGAATTCAACGACCGAGATACACCTGGAAAGGTTGTATACCTAGATGAGACTTCAGAACGAGTATTTGTAGTACCAGACCATGTGAGAAATACCTACACATGGAGAGGGGAGTTAGTCTTCCCTCCATCTCGAACACATGTAAACCCGAGCCATCAAGGTGCTGGAACATCCTCAGCCCATGGTGCTCAAAGAGAGACCAGAAGTAAGTTTCACTCATCCCCTAAGGAGAGATAGAACCACCATGGACATTGATAGAGTGGAAAGACAAAGGGAACCTAGAATACCAGGTGGTAGAGATGATTTTCCTCTACCTAGACCACGTCAACACCCAAGAATATTGAGACCCATGCAGTTAGTAAAGTCCATGAAAAACTACTTTGATGGGACAAGAGATCCCTATGATCATGTTGCGGAATTTAAGCAAGTGCTCCAAGCAGAGCAGGTAGAAAACATGTTCACGTAGTATAACGCATTTGGACTAACATTAAAGAACACAACTTTAACTTGGTTCCAACCATTGCAACAAAGGTAGTTTAGAGATATCCATCACTTGTTAGAGTCATTCATCACGAAGTTCTCTAAAAGTGGAGTAAGGCATGATACTTCTTCGTTGATTCATAGTTTCAAACAGACCCCTCAAGAAACAGTTAGATTGGCAGGACGTAGGTTTAGAAAATATGTTGAAAGATGTCCAATGCAAGAGTTACCCTCACAGGGCAAGCAAGTTTCATTGTTTTTAGATGGCCTCTTGACCTCTAAACTACGATCCTATGTGTACGTGAAGGAACCCAGAACGCTAGAGCAATGTGTGAGAATTTGTATAGACATTGAGGACAACCTTGGAGACGAGTTGGAACTCTCAAAGGTCTATAAGGACTCATATTGTTCATCCCTAGCATCCTCAAAACTTTCTAGCTCGATAGAAGACCTAGCAAAAAAAGTGGCTAAAAAACTAGGAGTTTCTAGTAAACAGATGCATAGGTTAACAACAAACAAATGTTTTTACACCTGTGGTGGTGATCATATGGCAAATGTGTGTCCCAATGCAACACACCTGCAAGCCAACCCTAGTGGCCAATACTGTACAATTGAGAGACGATACATGAATCACATGGCTCAGGATTGCCCTTACAACAAACAAGTAGTACGATAGAGCTACCCACAAGCATACCCGCAACCACGTAGGTATCAAGGTCAATACAATGCTCAACCTCATTACTATAGGCCTCCTCAAAACTATCCTTATCAGGCTCAACAGAGACCTCAACCTGTTTTAACTCAGCAGCCACCCCCACCAGCTAATGTCATCCCAATCAAGTATGCTACTATAGAAGAGAACCTCAACAGGGCTTCAATGCCTTCTTCACCTCTGATCACAGAGAGTGACCCTAATTCTAAATTTTTTGACTCTACTCATGTAGACAGTCCACCCGCATATTATACGGAGTCACCAGAACATGTGGAAACATATCAAGATGATATTCCACCATTGGAACCTAGTTGGGAGCCCGATTATGCTAACATGATGTATACCAACCCTAATCCACAGCCCCAGTTAAGACAACAAAGACCACCGGGCCCTAGAGCACCATGCTTTAGGTGCGAGGGAGATCATTTCATAAAGGATTGTCCACATCCTCTGATAGCAGGACAATCACAATATTATAACATACAAGGCTTTTGTGCCGATTGTGGTAAAGAGCATATCATCAAAGATTGTCCCAAGAACCCTGCCAATGCTTCAAAAGTGACACCCATCAACGTGATAGGTATTGCACATAACGCAGATGGATCCAACCCTACATGCGTGCCTATCCAAGCTATAACAAGAGCACATGTGCTCTTATGGAATCAACAGCTTAATCCTGAGAAAATAGCTAAAACCAGCGAAGTTGGAGAGTCTAGTAATAAAAAGACTAAATCTTGGAAAGACTCTAGAGAAAGAATTAAGAGAAAATGGAGTAAAAGGATAACTGATTTGGAAGGAAGTTTAAAAGAATCTAGAGCCAAAATTCTAGAATTAACTTCTCAAGAATCTAATCAAGAGAACCTAGCTCAGAGATCAGGATCAGTTCTAGCTAAACCTATACCAAAAAACTTGGACATGATGTTTCGTGCATATCAAGCGAGATTAAAAAAGGACCCCAGATAGCTGAAATGAGTAAGAACTACCCACGAGCAGATCTAGAAATTGAGAGAACTAAACTTTGCATGAAGATGGTAGAATTAACACAAACTATATTGGAAGCCTCACATTACCTTAATTGGAACAACATGGCAAAACTTGAATTACATTTTCAAGGATTATTGGAGAGGTTAGAATACTTGATTGATAGCAAGGAGTAAAAGAATCAGCATAGGCACCCAAATGACTTTGAGACTCAAGAAAAGAATGCACCATCCCTGTCTCAAGTACCAAATACAGAAATTGAAGACAACTTGTCTTCCATACATAAGTATTCACATGAATTTCTGAGAGAGATCCAAGAAGAGAAGTGGAGAAAAGAACAAGGAACACATCCTCCTATTCAAGAAATAGATGACGTGCAAGAGCAATTTCCCCAAGACATTCCCTCTATTTACGATGATGTAGAGGAAGAGCAATTGAGTGAACACACAGGTTTCAAATCCAATTCTTTTCAAGAATTACCTCAGTTCACAGGACCTTGGGAAGCCAAGTCTATTAGCATGAGAGCACCCACGATAATAGTGAGGAATGGAGAATCAATAATCCCTAGAAACACGGAAGTAATCAAGAACACCAAAGTACAATGTCACCTCACTCTAGAGGAGTTGTTGAAGGTTAAACCAGAATTGTGGAAGCATGTAGCAAATCAATTCCCTGAGCTTGCTACTATGCCCTCATAGATAGGATTACACAAGAAGGTACCCGAGATACCCATAGAAAGAATCGGAGATGTAAGCGAAGGAGAGGAAGGTAACACTTATCTTCCAATAACCCATCAAGGCTATACCACAAAAGCCATCTTGGATTCAGGAGACGGAGTAGCCTTCGCTACCACCGCTTTATGGAAATGTTGGGGTAAGCCAGCATTAAGACCCACCAGGATGAAGCTACAAATGGCTAACAGACATATAGAGAAACCATTAGGCTTACTAGAAGGCATATCTCTCACCACTTGCGGTGTAGAATTTGAGCATACTTTCACCATTTGTGATTTTGGGAAAAATCATGCTTACGAGATGATTTTAGGACGACCATTCATGCATCAATTGCAAATCGTACAAGATTGGGGAACTAATTCTTTGTACTTGTAACATTTAGGAGTGACTACTAAAGTCAATCTTAAAGACTATTCCCATCGGGATGTACCCCCAATACAATGGAACACCATCCATAAGACACAAGAAGAAACAAAATTGGTACACTCATTGGAATCAAACCCCTCATGGTTGCATGAGGACACTCATCTATGGATGTGTAAAGTAGCCAAACAAGAGGAAGAACAGTTAGAAGCTACAACTTTAGGTTTAGAACAACAACCACGAACTCTTCAAGACCCAGCTTAGGCACCTATAGTATTTCCAGACGAGGAATTTGAGCCTCATGGTTGGGTAGAAATTTTAGCAACAATGGATGTAGCCATCAATGAAGAACAATGGACACCCCACTACGACGAGGATGGCTATGACATTTTAGTCTTCACAATAGAGCCAATCATGTGTGATTTCATTATTGAAGAATGTGAACCTAGCACTGATGCTTTTGACGATGCAAGTGACTCCGATCTAGAGTCAATCATTATGGATCCAACCTTTGCATCCGATGAAGAATACTTCTATGAAGTAGAAACTCACCCTCAGAGACATGGAGAGCTTATAAATGATGTGAGGTTAACTACACAAGTGACTACCAAAAGTGAATGTAAGAAATGAAAGAAGAAAGAAACCATGTCAGAGGAAGAAGAATCTTTGTTTGAGGTTCTCAAAAATTTTAAGAAGTATGAGATAGAAGATAGACGAATCATGGTAAGAATGCCTAAAAGAAAAGCTGATGTTGGAGAAGTATATGATAACTGAGAGAAAACCAAAAAAATCATAGTCACCATAGAAGGAGAAGAAGAAAAATGTACATACATTGGGCATGATTTGACGAATGAAGAAGAAGAAGAAGAGCTAATTGCCCTATTGCAAGAATATAGAGATGTGTTCGCTTGGAGGTACAAAGACTTGAAAGGAGTAGACCTGGATACATGCTCCCATAGAATCCCTATGACTCCAGATGCAAAACCTACGAAACAGAAACCATACACATACAATGATAACTACGCTGTGAAGATTAAAGAAGAAATAGATTGTTTGATAGAAGTAGGATTCATTTATGAAATTGAGCATACCGAGTGGGTATCCCCCATTGTGGTTGTGCCCAAGAAGAATGGAAAATTGCGTGTGTGTACTAACCTTAAAAAAGTTAATGCCACCACCATTAGAGACAGTTATCCTCTTCCTATCACTGAACATTGGAGTTGGGGGCAAGGAAGTTTACAACTTTCTTGATGTTTTCTCAGGCTATAATCAAGTAGCCATTGCTCCAGAAGATCAACACAAGACAGCTTTTGCCACAGAATGGGGCATATTTGCATTTCGTGTGATGCCGTTAGGGCTCACAAATGCACCCACCACTTTCCAGCAACTCATGTGTCACGTTTTTAAGGAATTCTTACATAAGAATTTGGAAGTCTATGTCAATGACATATGTGCTCATTCAAATATAAGGCAGACTCATATCCCAGAACTAAGGTAAGTATTTGACAAATGTCAAGAATATTAGGTTTGTCTGAACCCAAAAAAGTGCATTTTTTATGGTTAGACAAGGCAAAATTATAGGACACATTGTGTCAAAGAATGGAATTTCTATGGATGAAGAAAAAGTGAAAGTAATTGGCGACCTACCCAGACCAAACAACGTAAAAGAGGTACACACATTTATGGGTCATTGTGGTTATTACAGACGATTCATACATATGTATGCAATCATAGCCAAGCCTTTGTACTCTCTTTTGACCAAGTTCGAATGGATGGATAAGTGTGAGAATGCATTCAATGAACTTAAACGACGTTTGTGCTTAGCACCTATATTGACAATCCCATATTGGAGCAAGCCATTCCATGTACATGTGGATGCATCCAACTATGCCATAGGATGTGTGTTAGCACAACCCACGAATGAAGGTAATATAGATCTCCCCATAGCTTACACAAGCAGACAATTGAACACAGCATAAAGAAATTACACCACTACAGAACGAGAAGGATTAGGGATGACCTACGTAGTAAAGAAATTCAGGCATTATTTATTGGCAAACAAGTTCAAGTTCTTTACAGATCTTCAAACATTATTGTACTTAGTCAATAAGCCATGTAATACAGGACGGTTGATACGTTGGTTTCTATTGCTCATGGAGTATGACTTCAAAGTAGTAGTCAAGAAGGGAAAGACACATCTTAGAGCTGACCACCTCTCAAGATTAACCACAGGAGAAGCTCCTCAAGGAATAACGGATGAATTACTAGATGCATACTTATTTAACCTTGAGATAGTACCAGAATGGGCTAAGCCTAGTGTTCCTATTCTCACATATGGACCCAAGGATCCTAGGATAAGGATCAAGGAAGGAGAGATTACCAAGTCACAAAAATATTAAATAATAGCAGGAGGTATATATAAACAGGATAATCAAAAGATTCTTGCTTGTTGTGTAGATGAATCAGAACACGCGAATTGGTTGCAATTAGCACACATAGGTGCATTAAAGCAACATCATTTAAAACATCATACATTGTAGTCTCTGCATAGACCAGGAGTATATTGGCCTTCTATGGAAGCAGAGGTCTACAAGTTGTGTAAAGAATGCCCTATTTGTTGTGAAAGACCACCAATAGAACATGCTACATTATATCATGTGTCTCTCACACAAGAATGGAGTGAACCCTTAGTGACGTACTTGAGGACAAACACATTCCCTCAAGGAATGACCTTAGCACGACAACACAGTCTAGAGCAAGAAGCACAATACTATTCACTTATTGGTGACAACTTATACAATCGAGGACGACATGGATACGTAAGACAATGTGTTCATGAAAGCGATTGTTTGTGCATACTAGAGACTTCACACCAAGGTGTTGTAGGAGGTCGTTTTGGCCCCGATAGGGTAGTCAAAGCCATACTGTTTGCAGGATTATGGTGGCCCTTTCTTCACATGGATGCACATACCTATGTTAAGAGATGTGATGTGTGCCAAAGAACACAATTTCCTACTCGCAAAGATGAAATGCCATTGAAACCCATGATGGGAGGATGTGCATTCTCTAAGTGGGGTATAGACTTTGTAGGACCCATTAACCCCCCTGCAAAAAGGTACTCATGTTGAATACATTATTGTTGCTATGGATTATCTTACCAAATGGGTAGAGGCCAAGGCCACAAAAAAGAATGATGCACACACGACTGCAAAATTCTTATTTGAAAATGTCTTTACAAGATATGGACTGCCTATAGAGTTAGTGAGCGATCGATGAACGCACTTTCTAAACCAAGTCATTGAATATTTGTTACAGGATTTTATGGTGATTCACAAGAAATCCGCACCATGTCATCTTCAAGCTAATGGTCAAGCAGAAAGTACTAACAAGATCCTTTGTAATGTACTGATGAAACTCATGAACAACAAATGTTTAGATTGGGACAAACAATTACACCATGCTGTTTGGGCTTATCGAGTGGCCTACAAGACTGTACTCAATGCAACTCCCTTTCAGATGGTTTTTTGTCAGAATGTTGTGCTTCCTTTGGACTTCTTGATACTGACCCTTAAGGTTGCACAAGAACATGAGTGGACTGGCCATGAATTATCATCACAAATAATGGACTTGGAATGATTAGGAGAAACCAGGTTGAAAGCAGCAGTAGGAATATATGCAGCAAAGAAGTGACAGAAAGCCTATTTTGATGCACATGTGAAAGATAAAGGCTTAAAAGAAAGAGATTTATTCCTAGTATATAAGTTGAAACAACACGCATGGAAATTAGAAAAGCGAGGTTAATGGACTTATGATCATTAACAGACTCTCGACAAGTGGAGCAGTATAATTAGCCACCCTAGAAGGAGACATAATGCCTAATTACATTAGTGGCTGTAGAGTCAAGTTATATCAGGAACCTCTTACTGAGGATATGCTTAGACCACTCACGTTGGCAAAGAAGCGTAAGGAGGAAGAAAATAGAATACGTGTTGAAGCTCAAGCAGAAGCTATAGAACACATTAAGCGCATGAAGTTAAAAAGACGAGGACTAGGGAGAGAACATTATAACCATCGGGAAACAACACTCAGATACCCCATGGCCATGTGTCAAGCAAAGTCAACCACTCATCCTAGCATAGTGGATAGGAGACCATTCATTATAGTTAGGCTAGAGCACGGCAACCCTTGCCAAGAGCTCAGGGCTTTAATTGACTCGGGTGCTGCGACTAGTGCGATTAGATGGTCCCACTATAAGGACTCAGGAATAGAAATGCGGCCAATTGAGGCATACCTCATAGGGCTAGGAGGCATAGAAACCCCTTGCATGGGTGAGGTGGACCTTCCTATCCTCATACACGGTGTGACCATGACAACGAAGCTACTAGTGTGCCATGACAAGAACCTGATATAACCCCTAATCCTTGGCCAAGATTGAAATTTGATTACTATCAAAACCGGGTCAATATATTCGTGTACCAACGGATGGCCAGTCATCACAACAGGCCATGGAAGCATGCCTCATCCCTGAAGGATCTTTGGTAGAAGAAATGATCGTCATTGTTGACAGTCAAGGTCACGCACAAGCATGGAAGCGCATCAATGAAGTGGACACACAAGAAGAAGGAGCATGTAGGGAGCTCCAAGAAGCACATGCCAAATTTTCAGAAGAATTCCCTATAAAAATATTGATTTTCTTCACTAAAAACCATTGTAAATACCATTTTCTAGCTTTTCAACTCCATTTTGTTCAAGCCAAGGAGTCCTTGAGCTTGAGGAGTACTAGAAGTATCATCCTAGCAATTTTCATAATTTTTAGACTCCGTTTGAGCCCCCAAATAAGTCATGGAACCTAATTTTTAATTAGGCCAGACACTAGGTCTGGACAGGGCCAAAACCAGTCAAAAAACCATAAAAAGGGTTGGAGAGCTCATTTTTGGGGTTAGCTTGTGGTAGATTTCAGCTTTGTAAGAGAGTTCTTTCGTAATCGAAGATCTTCCATTGTTCCACTCTTTGCTCTTACCTTATGCGCGTGTGTGTGTATGTGTGTGCATGTTTCTATGCTTTCACTCACGCACTTGTGCACTTCACTTGCTCTTGGTCTTCATATCGGTCCTCATGTCTCCGCGGATTGTCATTTATGAGGTGAAGCTCCTCACATTGGTACTTGCCATTGTGCTTGAGTGACACCAATGCCGTTGCCAAGGAGAGAGCTTGGAGGACGAGCGTGTGACGGTAAGACTTAGAGTAGCGACATTGGAAGGTAAAAAGATCACCATTTTCAGTTCAGTTTTTGAGTATTCCTTCTTCTTCATCATCGTCATCACCACCATCTCCTCTCATCTTCCGTTTCTCTGATTTTTTCGCTTTTTGATTGTACATTCCCTATTTTGCCTCTTTTTCTCCCTTGTTGGCTATGCGAGGAGTTCAGAGGTGGTTTAGATCTTAGGCACCCTTGAAATACAGAGATTTGCACCACTAAAACACCAAAAAATGAGTAATTGTATCACGGCATGACAAAACCTATGTTTGGTATCGCGGTGGTGGTATCGTGAGTTTGGAGGGTGGTTTTGCATCTACAAGCTGATAGGAGTGACAAGGAGAACATTCTACAAAAATTTTTGAATTTGGACTCCAAAAGCTCCAAGTATCGTGTCCGGTTGAGTTTTGGTATCGTGATACCAGAATTCCTGTGTGTCGCGATACTTGTCGAGGTATTGTATAGTGCATGCCCACTTGAGGTATCACGATACCATTCTGGTATCATATCGTCAAGTGATGGTATCGCGATCGTGTTCGCCTTGATGGAATCGTATCGTGGCGGTCAAGGTATCGTATCGTCGACCGAGTGGTATCGTATCGTGGGTTTTACTCGTATCGTATCGCCTAATCTTTGGCATTGTATCGTGAGCAATCTAGTATCATATCGTGTGATTTCCAGTATCGTATCATGTAGTGGTTAGGTATCTTATCATCTGCTAACGTGGTATCGTATCGTCAAATGCAGAGGTATCGTATCGTGTAAATTTTGGTATCGTATCGAGCAAATCAGAGGTATCGTATCGTGACCACTTCTAGTATCGTATCGTGTGGATAACAGTATCGTACCGTGGAAGTTGGTATCACGATCTTGGTCTTCCCGATGGTATCGTATTATCTAAAGGTGGTATCGTTTATAGTGGTATCATGTAAAAACAAAGGTATCGTATCGTGAAAATTTGGTATCGTATCACCTAACCTGAGGCACTCCCTGATAGATCTTCTTTCCCTGTTTTAACCCACAGAACCTTGAACTAGCATAAATTTCTCATACACAATTGATTTTGGGTTTGTTAGAAAGCTCGTGGGTAAAATTAATACGTGAATTATTAGATAGGGTATTTTGAAGTTGACCCTCAGGTTGGACTAGGAAGCAAGGGGTTGCACAAGATTTTGAGCAATTCAAAGGACAAAGTTGGACTTGTAGACAAGGCTTATGAACCTAAGCTCAAGTTGATACTTAGGAAGAGATAGATAAAGTACCACATCATCAGAGGCTAGTGTCAACAACACAACCAAGTCGGGGACTCACAACTCAGTGGTTAGCACTACGTGATGAGTTCACAGACGAGTGAGTCAGAAATGTCATTTAACTAGGAGAGACTCTTGGCTTCTGAAGACATGCATAGCTCAGTACCTAGGGAAGATTTTATGTCTAGTGTGGAAGGGGAATATTGGATGTCTCTTCAATACATATCCACTAACTTGCAAGGAATACCCGTCTACCTCGATGGTCTACACAGGTCAGTAGCAAGAATGATAAACACTAGAGAATCTGAAATAGTTCCAAGACTAGCTGTCAAGTATGAAGGAGGAGTTTACTTGGACAAGATGGGCGAGATATATGTAGTAACCAAAAACCCTGATCAAATTAATGATAGAGGAGAATTAGAGGGACAAGGAACTTCAGGGAGAACCAATAGTGGAGATATAGTGACTACCCCTAGGGGAAAGTCACTAATGAATCAAGTATTTCAAGTGGACAAGATACCCCAAGATGACTATCTAATGGATGTGTACTTAGTACATGGATCAGACCTACTCCTACAAACTTATTCACCGACACAGGGAGGAAGCATTAGTCCAACAACTATATACGACTTAAGGGATCCAGAAAATCCATCTAGAGTTACATACCTAGACCAAAATCAAAGGAGATATTGGTCGATAGATAAAGAAAATAGGTCTAAATTAAAGTACATGGGTTTGCCTATATTCCCTCATCCAGATCAGGTAGCTACCTCACAAAAACCATTCCAGATCCAACAAAGAACAGAAAACATGATGTTAGGACAAACGAACCAATGTAGTATACTCAACCTACCACATGAACAATTCACCATGCCAGGAATTAACTCCCACAGCCAAACTAGCCAGGGAATGGGAAATATGAATGGAACTGCCTTTAGGGCAGGACCACGACAAGGTGAAGAAGCTGGAATACACCTCGTAAAACCCACTATTCCCACTATAATTCGATCCCCAGAGCCTTACAGAATACTGAGACCAATCCAACTCGCCAAATGTATGCAAAATCATTACGATGGCACAGGAGAGCCGTATGAACACATAGAAAAATTCAAGAAGGTATTGCGTGCGGAGCAAGTGGATGACTTTTTCATGCAATATGAATCCTTTGGGCTAACCCTCATGAGAATAGCCTTAGCTTGGTTTCAATCCTTGGAGCCAAATTCCTTTGGCAATATCGAACAATTCTTCCGAGAATTTATTGGGGAATTCACTAAGCAAGGGATCAAGCACAATTCGTCATCCTTAATACATAGTTTCAAACAAGATTCTAATGAGACAGTAAAAAATGCAGCACGAAGATTTAAACTATATGTAGACCGATGCCTTGTGACAGAGAGGCCTTCTCAGTAGAAAATGATATGCTTATTTTTAGAAGGTCTAACTAATGGAACATTGAGAATCTTAGTATACGTAAAACGACTACAAACACTAAGTGAGTGTCTTCAGGAGTGCATAGATTTGGAAAACAACTTAGTTGAGGATCTCAAATCCACACAAGCTCATACCAAATCAGAGGATACAAGGAGCAATGAGACTTTTAGTTCGAGTTATGTTGAGGAAGTGGCAGTGTTAGTGGCCAAGAAATTAGGAGTACAAGGACAAAGGAACTACCAGAACTCCTCCTTGAGAGTGCCAATGTTAGGAAGATGCACACTTTGTGGTGGAGAACATCCATCTCATGTCTGCACTAGAGAAGGATTAGGGTTATCACTACCTTACCCTTACAATAGACAACCAACTTCCGAGCCTAACATGTACTCTTATAGTGAGCAGAAGTACATAACCCACAACACCGAAAACTATGCAATGAATAGACAGCCATAACTGTTTGTACCACCCCAATGTAGACCATACAGGTGTGAGGAACAAATCCTCGATATGCACAACAAAAGCACAATGAACCCAAGTAGGTCTCCCGGCCTACACCTGAAAATATACCTGACTTGGATCAAGCAATTTGACCCACCACCTGAAATCCAATGATGCCAAGATTTTGTCCACACTTAGTATCTTCTATTACCTTTCCAACAAGCCAACAAACACTCAATTTGGATGAGCATAAGTCAGGCAACTCACTGTCACAAAACAGACTACTTGTCTGTTCACCTATGCACAAATTTTAGTTACAGAGAAATGCCAATATCGCTGCAAAGCAGTATGCAATCACTATGAAACTTTATATAGAGAAAGTAGGAGACATAGGCTTTCATTCAACACAAGAATCACTGAATTTGGATTTATATACAGAGAGCAACACCTGTTACAAGTTGGGTATGTCTGACAGACTACACTAGAGAGAGAGGGTCTAGTGTGAGAAACTGATCCAAAACCTCACTTACAGAGATGATCTGGTGCTGAAACTTCTTGGTCATGCTCCTCTAGTCCCTGGCCACTTGCTAGATGCTTCTCCTCAGTCTTGATATCCCGAAAATGCGCCTTCATGCTTGTATGAATGTGTGTGTGACCTTTCACATACCCCTTCCTTGTCTCTTGACTCTTCAATGTTTTCTTCTTGATCTTCAAACTCCCTTGAGTGCCCTTTGATGCTTCCTTTCACTCCTAATGGATAAGGAGTCATGGATTTATGATTATCTAAGCAATGGCCCATATTTTGAATATCAAAATTATCAAAATAACTCTCTAAGCTTGTTCCTTCTTTTTCAACACTCCCCCTCAAGCTTAGGTAGGAAGTGTCTATGTCCATCAAGCTCATCATGTTCTTGAACTTGCTTAGCTTTGATGCATCCAATCCTTTGGTGAATAGATCAGCAACCTGATCCTTTGTGTTCACAAAATGAACATCCACTTCATTAGTAGCAACCTTTTCTATTACATAATGGTAATGCACTTCAATGTGCTTACTCCTAGCATGATACATGGGGTTATAAGCCAAGTGTATAAAAGACATATTATCTCCATAAGGGGAGATTCTTCCAACCTACATATCCAAGTCAATTTTTGGCTTCTTTCCAAGTCGCCATTTGATTTGTTTAATTCCTTTATGATCACTACATGTCATTATAAGAGCATCCACATATATACATATTAATACCACCTTACTCCCTTCTTTCTTCATGTAGAGTGAGGGATCTGATTTTCTTTGTGTGTACCCATACTTCTCATGGTAATCCACAAGTCTTTGATTCCAGGCCCTTGGTGCTTGCTTAAGACCATACAAGGCCTTCTTCAACCTACAAACAAAATCAGGATGATCCACATCTTCATATCCAATGGGTTGTGCCATGTATACCTCTTCTTTTAGCTCACCATTCAAGAATGCATTTTTTATATCAAGCTGATATATAGGCCATCTTCTACCTGCACATACATCTATTAAGGTCCTTATTGTTGTTTTGTTAGCCACGGGACTGAAGGTCTCTTCATAATCCACACCAAAAGTTTGTGTGAACCCCTTTGCAACCAACCTAGCTTTGTGTCTAGCTAGTGAACCATCGGCATTCCTTTTAGTCTTATACACCCATTTGTTTTGAACCACTTTCATACCTGGTGTTTTAGGCACTAATTCCCAAGTCTCATTGTCCTTGAGTGCTTTCATCTCTTCATCCATTGCTCTCTTCCATTTCTCCTTTGTTGATGCCTCCTCATACATTTGAGGATCATTATCTCCAATAACCTGCATCATATAGGCATAGTACTTGCCCATGAAAGAGTCATAACTTAACCTTTGTATTGGCTTCTTGAGCCTTGAGGATCTCCTCTCATTCCCTTTAGGGAATTGCTTCGTCAACCTTGAAAGCTTTACTTGTGGTGTAACCACCTCTTCATAGTCTTCTTCATCCTGTGACTCACTATCACCTTTATGATCATCATGAGAGTCACTAAGAGACTTATACCTGGATGTTGGTGATTCTGATAGACTTCTTCTTTCTCCCATGTGTCCTTGGGTAGCTGATCTTGATGTTGAAGCCTCAGGCCCACTCATTTGAGTTGATTCAACCTGCATACCACCTTTACCACAAATTGATACATCATCCAAGTCATCATCTATTACCTTTTCTTTTCCCTTGTCTACATACCAAGGTTTCAATTCATTAAATACCACATCTCTTGATACATACAACTTCTTGGTGTAAGGGTTATAGCATTTGTACCCCTTTTGCTCAGTAGAATAGCCAATGAAAACACATTTTTCAGATTTTGCATCAAGTTTAGATCTTACCTCTTGTGGAATGTGCACATAGCAAGTACATCCAAAAACTTTGAGATGTTCCACACTTGGTTTCTTACCATAGTAGGCCTCATTTGGAGTCAACTCATGCACACCACTTGTAGGTACCCTATTCATCAAATAAACTGAAGTATAAACAACCTCAGCCCAATAAAACAATGGCATGTGCGCTTCATTAATCATACACCTTGCAATTTCAACAATGTGCCTATTTTTCCTTTTAGCCACCCCATTTTGTTGGGGGGTATACCTGCATGTAAATTGCCTTTTAATACCATTCTCATACAAATAAGAGCTGAATTCTTTGGAGAAGTATTCTCCCCATCCATCAGACCTTAGGGCTTTAATATATTTACCTGTCTCCTTCTCAACCTCTTGCTTGAACCTCTTGAACATAGAGAACACATCTGATTTTTCTTTAATGATGTATATCCAAACTTTTCTAGAATAATCATCAATAAATGTAACAAAATACCTTGATCATCCCAAGGATGACTCTTTGGAAGGTCCCCATACATCATTATGGATGAGATCCAAGAGATTTGCAGCCCTATGTGTGCTCGTTTGGAATGGTTGTCTTGCTTGCTTCCCTAGTTGACAAGCATCACAAAATTCATGAAGCTCTTTGTTCTCAAACATGGGCAGCCCTCTTACAAGCTCTTCCTTGCTCATATTCCTTAGCTTAGGAATGTTGAGATGCCCTATTCTCTTGTGCCAAAGGTCAAGTTCAGCAATCCTTTGATTACCAATCATAACAAAGCATACCTTGCTTGCATTTGGAGACACATCCAAGGTGAACATTCTTCCTTCCTTTCTTCCTTGAGCAACAAGCTTGTTTCCATCTTTAGGATTCCTTATAAAGCATCCTTTGTCATTGAAGGTGACCTGCAAACCCTTCTCTACCATTTGCCCTACTGAAATAAGGTTCTTAGTAATAGATGGAACATGCAATACCTTCTCAAGCACCTTGGTTGATTTTTCACATCCAATTCTCACATCTCCAATGTGCTCTATGACATGTTCGGTGTTGTCACCTGTCTCCACACACCCTTTGGACTTTGGAACCTGCAAATTGGTGGATATATCACCCTCACAAGACATATGATTGCTACACCCTGAGTCTATGTACCATTTGGTATCATATTTAGCATCCTTTGAATAACCATGTCTCATAGCAAGCAATTGATCATTACCTGTTTCCTTGTTTGAAGCATTTGCATAGTTCCCTTGCTTTCTTTGAGTGTATTTACCATCTTTATATCTACAATCAGAATCTATATGATTTGGTTTACCACAATTATAGCAAATCATACCTTTGTGGGGGTTGTAGCCTCCTCTTCCTTTGCCTCTACCTCTTGCCTTTGCTTGGAATGTAGAGTCACTTGAGCTTTCTCCTTCTTCTTTGCTTTGATGGTTGCCTTGATTGTTGTAGCCTCTTCCTCTTCCTCTTCTTTCACCTCTCCCTTTGCCTCTTGAAGAGTATAGGACCTAACCATGAGTGTCCTTGCTTTTGGATGAATCTCCAAATGATGCCTCCTCAGCCACCAAGTGAGGAATGAGGTCTTCTAAGCATGGAAGTGGATCTCGATAGAGGATAGTGGTAATGAGAGGCTTGTCTTCTCCTCTCAATCCATTGAGAGTGACCTGAACCAAATCTTCATCATCAACCTTGCATCCCACTGATGCTAATTGATCCCTTAGATCCTTGATTTTGAGTGTGTACTCAACCACACTTTGGCTACTACCTTTCTTCATGGTATTGAGCTCATTTTTGAGTTGCATTTTCCTAGCTCTTGTAGAGGTTGCATAAAACTTTTCCAAAGCATCCCATACATCCTTGGCATTATCAAAATTTTGTATATGACCAACCATAGCATTAGAAATTACCTGAGATATGAGAAATATTGCTCTTCTATTCCTTTCTTCCCACTCTTTGAGCTCCTTCCTTTCTGCATTGGTAGTGGTTGCATCTTCAAGGTCTACATCAGGCCTTTCTTCTTCTCCACTCACTATGGACCATAGCCCTTTGCCCATGAGGTAATTTGTAACTCTGAACCTCCAAGTTTGGTAGTTGCGCCTTGTCCAACAACTCCACTTTTTGCCCCAAATCTGCCATTGAAATGAGAGTATGATAAAGAGGTTACCTTGTCAAGCAATCCCTTGTGTTGAACTTCTCTCCTCTTTGATAAAGCACCTTCTTCTTCAAGTGTACTTCCTTGTAGTGTGCTGCTGCTAATCCAAGCTTCAAAGCTCTCATACCAACTGTGAGGAACAAATCCTCTATATGCACAACAAAAGCACAATTAACCCAAGTAGGTCTCCCAGCCTATACCTGAAAATATACCTGACCTGGATCAAGCAATTTGACCCATCACGTGAAATCCAATGACGTCAAGATTTTGTCCACACTTAGTAGACTCTATTAGATTTCCAACAAGCCAACAAACACTCAATTTGGATGAGTATAAGTCAGGCAACTCACTATCACAAAACAGACTACCTGTCTGTTCACCTGTGCATAAATTTCAGTTACAGAGAAATGCCAATATCTCGGCGCAGCAGTACGCAATCACTATGAAGCTTTATATAGAGAAAGTAGGAAAGATAAGATTTCCTTCAAGACAAGAATCACTGCATTTGGATTTATACACAGAGAGCAACACTTGTTACATGTTGGGTATGTCTGACAGACTACACTAGAGAGGGAGGGTCTAGTGTGAGAAACTGATTCAAAACCTCACTTAAAGAGATGATCTGGTGCTGAAACTTCTTGGGCATGCTCCTCTGGTCCCTGGGCACTTGGTAGATGCTTCTCCTCAGTCTTGATATCCCGAAAATGCGCCTTCATGCTTGTATGAATGTGTGTGTGACCTTTCACATACCCCTTCCTTCTCTCTTGAGTCTTCAATGGATTCTTCTTGATCTTCAAACTCCCTTGAGTGCCCTTTGATGCTTCCTTTCACTCCTAATGGATAAGGAGTCGTGGATTTATGATTATCTAAGCAATGGCCCATATTTTGAATATCAAAATTATCAAAATAACTCTCTAAGCTTGTTCCTTCTTTTTCAACAACGGGTACCCTCCTAGAGAACAAGGCAGATAAGTTCATAGGTATAAACCATGTCCAGAACCACAAGGAGCAACTAGATCATATGAACATGGAGGATATAGCCAACCTCAACGTATACCAGGACAACAACCACCCCACCCAGTAGCTCCGGTACAAGCAAAACATCACAATACAAGTCGTTTGTCTTGAGTGTGGCAAGGAACAGCTACTAAGAGATTGCCCTGGACGTCCCTCTAGTGCACCAAAGGTTACACCCGTTAATGTAGTAGGCTTAGTGGGGGATTCAAGTTCCAGTAGCGATAATGTGGCCCCTATACATGCAGTTACTAGAGCACAAGCCTTACAACAAGCTAAACCAACTAAGCAATCAGAGCCAAGTGAGTTAGGAGAGCCTAGTAAGAGAAAAACAAGAACATGGAAGGATACTAGAGAGAAGGCCAATCGTAAGTGGACCAAAAAGTTATCCAAACTAGAAGAAAGCCTGAAAGATTCAAAAACAAAAATAGAAGATATTGCCTCTCAAAACCCCTCGCATGTCAAAACCCCATCCACACCATCTCATCCCCAACCTCATCCTCGCCCACCAACCATTGTAAATAGACCACACCCAGGGTCTATTCTTGCAGATCCAACCCCAGAAGATTTGGACATGATGTTCAAGGCATACCAGGCTCGACTTCAAGAAGGGCCAACACCTGCAAACCTAGACAAGAGCTACCCTAGAGCATATTTAGAGATTGAACAGACAAAAATGTGCATAAAAATGGTGGAACTAGCTCAAGCTATGTTCAAGGCCAATCAATCGTTCAATTAGTCAAATGCTATTATACCTCCATAGGCTCAACCAACTATTGAAAGAGAAAGCTCATCACCAAAGAAAGTCTATGTTCCTGACTCCATAGCTGAGGGAGAACCTCTTTCAATTCAACAACACTCTCAAAAGTTCTTGCGGGAAATACAAGAAGAGAAATGGGCCAAGGAGACGGATAAACCCCCTCCTATTCTTGAGATTTTCATGATCAATTTCCACAAGACATTCCATCTATATATGGCGACCAAGTAGAGCAACAAGAGGAAGAAAGTTCAGGGTTTGAATCCAATTCTTTACACGAGTTGCCACAGTTCACAGGCCCATGGGAATCTGAATCTCTCCAGATCAGAGCTCCCATAATATTGTTCAGAAACGAAGACTCGGTGGTTCCAAGAAACACTGAAGTTGTGAAGAACACAAAGGTTTAGTGTCATCTCACTGTGGAAGAGCTGCTCAAAGAAAAACCGGAGCTATGGAATCATGTGAAAGATCAGGTTCCAGAACTTGATTCCAATATGCCAATGCCTAAAGCACACTCTAAACAAAAAGTGTCAAAGATACCTCTAGACAAAATAGGGGACATGAGCAAAGGTGAGGAAGGTAATAATTATCTTCCGATAACCTACCAAGGTTACACAGCCAAACCGAACATAGATTCAGGTGCTGGGGTTGCTATTGCAACCACACCCTTGTGGAAGCAATGGGGTAAACATGCATTAAGACCAACTAGAATGAAGCTTTAGATGGTGGACGGCCATGTGGAAAGACCTCTAGGATTGCTAGAAGGGATAACTCTAACCACATGTGGTGTAGAGTTTGAGCACACCTTTGCTATATGTGACTTTGGTAAAACTAATACCTACGAAATGATCCTAGGGAGACCCTTTCTAAGACAACTGCAAGTTGTACAGGATTGGGGAACTAATTCCTTATACTTGCAGTGCTTATCGGTCATAACCAAGGTCAATTTGAAGGATTACACCTTCAGAGATGTACCACCCCTGCAGTGGAATCCTATCCACAAGGAGCAAGAAGATTCAATCTCTGTGCATTCTAAAAGTTCATCAAATACATCCTGGATGCATGAAGATACTCATTTATGGATGTATAAGGTCACAAAGGAAGAGGAAAAACTATTAAAGGCAAGAGAAAAAGGAACTTCCCTAGGAGACAGACCAGTTACAGACCCATCCTATATGCCGGTGATCTTTCCAAATGAGGAATTTGAGCCTCATGGTTGGGTAGAAATCTTAGCCACCATGGACATTCTAATCAATGAAGAACAGTGGACACCTCATTGTGATGAGGAGGGTTATGATATTTCAGTGTTCATGTGTCAGCCCTTGCTAGAAGAATGTGACCCTAGTGATTTAGTAGAAGAAGAAGAGAATGATGACGATCTAGAGTCCACTGTGATGGATAGTTGCTTTATTTCAGAGGAGCACTATCTAGAAGACATAGAAGTAGTTACACAAAAAGAAGAAGAACCTCTCACAACCATTAAAACGGTAAATTCAAAGGAGGAGAATGAAAGTGGTCAAAAGAAAAAGAAAAGAATGTTAGTGAAAAAGGAAGAGGAGGAACCATTGTTTGAAGTACCAGAAAATTTCAAGAAATATCAAGTGGAGTGTTGGCAGTAGCAGTCAAGGCACTGAAGGACTCACAAGACAAGGAAGCCAAAGAAGGGAGCCAGAGCGGAGAGAAGGCACAAGCAGACTAAGCAGTCAACGAAGGTCTGGCAAGTCGGCCATTCAAATTTTTCCAAAACAACATCTTCATAACAGTGATTCTCATCACTACAAATCATTGTAAATACCATTTCGCCTTTTTGTAACTCCATTTTGTGCAAGCCGAGGAGTCCTTGAGCTTGAGGAGTATTAGAAGTAGCATCGTACCAATTTTCATAATTTTTAGACTTCGTTTGAGCCTCCAAACAGGCCCTAGAACCTAATTTTTAACTAGGCCGGACACTAGGTCTAGACAGGGCCAAAAGCTAGTCAAAAACTATAAATAGAGCTAGAGAGCTCATTTTTGAAGCTAGCTTGTAATAGAGTTGAACTTGTATGAGCATTTTGAAGTAATAAAAAAGAACTCCATTGTCTTCCTCTTTGTTCTTGCTTTGTGTGCGCGTGTGTGTATGTGTGTGCATGTTTGTGTGCTTCTCACTCACGCACTTGTGCCTTCACTTGCTCGAGGTCATCATACCATCCTCACGTCTTCCCGGATTGACATTAAAGGAGGTGCTACTGATCACTGAGCTACACCAAATTTTGGCGCCGTTGCCGGGGAACGAGCTTTGAGGACGAGCGTGTGATGGTAAGACGTAGAGTTGAGGTGTTGGAGTCATAGGTATTTTCTTCACTTTTATCTATTTTCTTTTGTTTTTCTCATCATCATCATCATCCTCACCATCTTCCACATCCATCTCCATCATCGCGAAAAATTTCAGTTTTTGGTCATATCACCCCACCCATACCATTTCCCTCATTTCACTTGTGAGAGAGGGCGAGAGAGCGTTTGTGTGCTTGTGCTTTTCTGTGTTTTTTGAGATTTTCTGCAGGAACCAACATCCCCAGCAGCTGCACCAGCTTCAACAGGTAAAAAAATTGACTGTGCAGGTCCCGAGGCGTTGAACTCTGTCAATCGCGACCGACAAAAAAATTGACCTTCTTGCAAAACTAAGTGCATAAATGTGATGTATAGGCCTAGAGCTTCATGAATATGTGCTTGAAATTTTAAAATTCCTCAGTTTTCTGTCAATCGCGATCGACGAACCATGACGGACACTTGCCGACCGACCTGTCAATCGCGATCGACAGAGTCAACGATCGACTGACCACAACCGACTGAATTACTGTGTGCCACATGTCAATCGCGATCGACCCATCAATCGCGACTGACAGCCCTGACGGACCTATCAATCGTGACTGACCCAGTCAACGAGTGTTTGACCACGACTGATAGACCCCTCGCGACAGACCTGTCAATCGCGATCGACCCATCAATCGCGACCGACAGAGTCAATGACCCTTTGACCACGATCGACTGAAAATCCGGGCCATGTGTCAATCGCGATTGACCCATCAATCGCGACTGACATCCATGACGGACCAGTCAATCGCGACCGACACGTCGATCACGACTGACATATCAATCGCGATTGACAGAGCTTTCGATCGTGATTGACGAGCAAATGCGGCCAATTTTTTAGGGCAAAAATAGTGGTCTAATTTTTGGCAATTTGTGGGGAGCTTTTAAGGGTTAGTAGAGCATTGTGAGGCCAACACCCAAAGCATTTCAAGAAGTCCTGTCTGCCTGTTAACCTGTTTTAAATCCTGTTTTAGCCCCAAAACTCTGAATTGACATAACTTTCTCATACGAAATCCGTTTGCTGTGATTTTTGTTTTGTTGGAAAGCTCGTGGGTAAAATTAATATCAGAATTATTAGATAGGGTAATTTGAAGTTGATCATATCCTGGGGCAGGAAAAAACTGAGGGTCCCTTGGGATTGTTTTTCATAAAGGCAAAATGCAAGTTGGTTAGTGAATTACATGCATGAAAGTGATCTGTCTGTCAATCTAATTTAAGTCTTGAGCTAAATTTGGGACTTTTTCAGGACAGAAACTCAAGGTTGGAAATTCTCAACTCCCTTCGTCCATTCCTAGCAACACACAAGGACAGAAACTCAAGGTTGGAAATTCTCAACTCCCTTCGTCCATTCCTAGCTTAGGCTAAGTGCGAGTAGTGCTAGAAGTAAGTTAGGGCAATGATAGGCACGAGACAAGTCAAGACTATCTAAGAAATCAAGTTCAAGTCAAGAGATAACATGTGTGTGACCGACAACTTTAAAGGAAAAGAACCTAACGTGAGACGATCAACATTCAAATGCGGAAATTAACTCAAGTGTTCCTGACGACGTGATATCAGACAAGATCATAAACACAATAATCAACTAAAAAGAATCAATTAACTGATACAAAAGAACTCAGCAACGAGGTTGTACCTTGGGTAAAAATTGGGATTGCTCAGCTAAGCATATGAACCTTAGATCAGGACGACACCTAGGAAGAGATAGACAGAGTCTTAGATCTTCAGAGGCTAGTGTCAATCATACTGCTAGGTCTTGGGCCCAGTAGTTGAGCCATCATTCGTACTATCCTAGCTCTGAGACTAGCGAGTCTGAGATGTCCCACGGTATGGAGAGACCTATAGGAAGTTCAGGAGTGCCATATTTACATAGGGTAGAAGGCCCTTACAAGATGCAACTCGAATACCTTAGGACCAACCGATTAGGTGCTTGCATCTATGAGGACGGCCTAGGAAGATCTGTGGTCCAGATTAAAAACCCTGACCAATCCATTGGACTAGAGCACCCAGCTATCAAGTTTGAAAATGGAGCATACCTAGACAAGGAAGGAACCATATATGTAGTCACCAGTCATCCAGATAGGACAGATGACTTTGGGAATGTGATCCCAGAAACGGACTTAGGTGACCTGGAGCAAGGAAACATGGGTGTAGAACCTAGAACCCCCCGAGGCAAATCTGTTCTCACTAGGATTATCACACTAGAGTGGATTCCCCAAGACAATAAGAGCATAGATCTACTCTTGAACCGAGAAACTGATGAAGCCTTTTGGAGGTATAGATCTGATCAGCCGAATGAGGTAGGAACAATCATGATATATGAGTTCAAAGATCCTGATAGCCCAGGCAGAGTGACCTACTTAGATCACGCTTCAGAGAGGGTCTTTGTGGTTACAGAAAATGATAGGCATGCTTACACTTGGAAAGGTGAATTTATTTTCCCCCAACCAAGATCGAATGTGTCCTTTGGTCACCCAGGAGCTGGAACGTCCCAAGCTCATGGAGCTCAAAGAGACAGACATAGAGATAGACCGGAGGTAAGCTTTGCCAACCCAGTGGGAAGAGAAAGAACGCGAACAGAAAAAAATAGAGTGGAACCTGAGGGACTTAGAGCCCGAAGGAACCAAAGGAATGCGGATGAATTCCCTCTATCAAGACCTAGAGAGCACACGAGGACTTTGAGACCGACTCAGCTAGTTAAATCCATGAAGAACTACTTCGATGGCACAGGAGACCCATATGATCATGTGGCCGAGTTTAGGCAAGTCTTGAGAGCTGAACAAGTTGAGGACCTATTCACACAATATAATGCCTTTGGTCTAACCCTTAGGAACACAACCCTTATGTGGTTTCAACCATTGAATGAGAGACAGTTCAGGAGCATAGACCAACTCTTAGAGGCTTTCATCACTGAATTCTCTAAAAGTGGCATAAGGCATAATACTTCCTCATTGATACATAGCTTCAAGTAGACCCCTCAAGAGACCGTGAGACTTGTAGGAAGAAGATTTAGGCAATATCTTGAGAGATGCCCTGTTCCTGAGTTACCCACACCAGCCAAACAAGTGGCTTTATTCTTGGATGGATTGCTAAGTACCAAATTGAGGTCATATGTGTACTTGAAGGACCCTAGGACTATAGAAGAGTGTGTACGCATGTGCATCGACATCGAGGATAACCTAGGGGAGGAGTTAGAGCTTTCCAAAATCTACAGAGATTCTGATAGTGCCTCTAGTCTCTCTTCCTCGCAATCCACATCAATTGAGGAACTTGCGGAGAAAGTAGCTAAAAAACTAGGTGTCACTAGCAAACAAATCCCAAGGTTTGCCCCAGTAAAGAGGTGCTATACTTGCGGTGGTGACCATATGACGAACGTATGTTCCATCATGGCTCAACCCCAAGTGAACCCTAGCAGCCAATATTGCACCATAGAACGGAGATACACAAATCACACAGCACAAGACTGCCCATACAATAAGCAAGCAGTTAGGCAAACCTACCCTCAGCCCTATCCACAACAGGGAAGATACCAGAACCAGTACCCTCCACAACAATATGGTAGACCACAGCAATCCTATCAACAACCCTACCAAAACCAACAAAGGCCTCAACCTGTGTTAGCTCAACAACCTCCAACCCCAGCTAATGTGATTCCTGTAAAGTATGCAGCTGCTGAGGAAAATTTGAATAGAGCCATAGTCCCAGTGACTCCGTTGCTTTCAGAAAGTGACCCGAGTGATCATAGTTTTGATTCCACTCACATAGATAGTCCACAGGCTTACTATATGCAGTCTCCTGAACATGATGAATCCTACTATAGTGAAGAACCGAGTGAACCTAGTTGGGAGCCACAGTATGCAAATCTCATGTACACAAATCCCAACACTAGACCTCAACCTAGGCAGGTAAGACCCCCATTCCCTAGGGGACCATGCTATAGATGTCAAGGAGATCACCTCATTCGTGATTGCCCAATGCCTGCATCTACACAACCACAGTCAGTAACAATACATGGCTTTTGTCAAGGTTGTAGAAAGGAGCATCTCTTACGAGATTGCCCAAAGAATCCCAATAATATGCCAAAAATAACTCCAATTAATGTTATTGGCTTAGTTGTAGACTCAATAGGAAGTGTCACTTCCACTGCACCAGTGCAAGTGGTCACTAGAGCCCAGGCTTTGCAACAGAACCTAGGAGTAGGTCAAGGGAAGAGTGTAGAGGTTAGTGAAACTTAGAGCATAGCCAAGAAACGGTCGAGAGCCTGGAGGGATAGCTGAGAGAGAATGAAAAGACAATGGTCTAAAAAGATGAGCGACTTGGAAGAAAGCATAAGAGAAAAAAAAGCCAAAATTGTTGAACTCACCTCTCAAACAAACTCTCACATACCACCACCACCTTCATCTCCATCACCATCTAGTCCACCATCTTTCAACCCACATCAAACCATCCACCCACCCCCTAGAGTAGGATCAGTGCTAGCTGACCCCACTCCTGAAGACATAGACATGATGCTTAAGGCATATCAGGCCAGAATCCAAGAAGGGCCAAATGTGACAAATCATGACAAGTGCTACCCTAGAGCTGACCTAGAGATAGAAAGGACCAAGCTTTGCGCGAAAATGGTCACATTGGCTCAGACCATGTTTGAAGTCAATCGCCTCTTCAACTACTCTGGCTCAGCTAAGACACAATTGCACTTGGATGGACTATTAGAGAAGTTAGAGAGCATAATTGCAAGATCTGCCAAGGAAGAAAAAAACCAAGGAAGAAATGAGGCAAGCAAAAGAAGAAGCATCCCCCCACAGGAAGCTTATGTGCCCAATTCCACTGAACCAGACCCCTCTTCTTCTATGAATAGGTACACACCAGAATTCCTACGGGAGATTCAAGAAGAGAAATGGGCAAAAGAGAGTGCAGTCCATCCTCCCATTGAGCTGGTAGATGACGCGCATGACCAATTCCCGCAAGATATTCCCTCCATTTATGGAGAGCAGGAGAGTGCACAAAGTCAAGAGAGATTAGACTTCGAGTCTAATTCTTTACAAGAATTACCCCACTTCACAGACCCATGGGAAGCCAAGTCTACTTGTATGAGAGCACCCACGGTCATGGTAAGAAACGAAGACTCAGTCATACCTAGGAATACGGAGGTAGTGAAAAACACTAAGGTGCAGTGCAACCTCACTTTAGAAGATCTACTCAAAGTTAGGCCGGAATTATGGAAACATGTAGCTAACCAAGTGCCAGAAGTAGTGAAACCCCGTTCGCAGGTAGGTTCTCATAGAACAGTGCCAGAAATTCCTCTAGACAAGATAGGAGATATGAGTGAAGGAGAGGAAGGGAACAGCTACCTCCCCATAACCCATCAAGGATACACAACCAAGGCAATTCTGGACTCTAGCGCAGGAGTTGCTATTGCCACCACTTCTCTATGGAAACGATGGGGCAAGCCAGCACTCAGGCCCACGAGGATGAAATTGTAGATGGCTGATGGTCACATAGAAAGACCCTTAGGCTTGCTGGAAGGAATAACTCTCACTACATGCGGTGTTGAGTTTGAGCATACTTTCGCCATATGTGATTTCAGCAAGAACCATGCCTATGAGATGATTTTGGGGAGACCATTTATGCGACAGTTGCAAGTGGTCCAGGATTGGGGAACCAATTCCTTGTATTTGCAACACTTAGGTGTTACGACCAAAGTCAATCTCAAGGATTACTCTCATAGAGATGTACCGCCTATTCAATGGAATCCCATCCATAGAGCCAAGGATGACACGGAGTCCGTGCACTCCATAGGATCAGGATCCTCATGGATGCATGAAGACACTCACTTATGGATGTGTAAAGTGGCAGTGGAAGAAGAGAAGAGAGAAAAGGCTAGAGAGATAGGTGCGAAGGAAACCCATAGATCAATTCAAGACCCAGCCTATGCACTGGTACTATTTCTTGACGAAGAATTTGAGCCTCACGGCTGGGCAGAAATCTTAGCAACAATGGATGTAGCCATCAATGAGGAACAATGGACACCACACTGTGACGAGGATGGCTATGATATTTCAGTTTTCTCCATAGAGCCAATCAGGGGGGATTCGGTTTTAGAAGAGTGCGAACCTAGCCCTGATGCATTTGAGGATGCGAGCGACTCCGATCTAGAGTCAATCATTATGGACCCACCTTTTGCATCAGATGAAGGATACTTCTATGAAGTAGAATTTCAACCCCAGAGACATGGAGAGCTTACAAATGATGTAAGGTTAGCCACACAAGTGACCCCTAAGGATGAAGGAAAGAAAAGAAAGAAGAGAGAAGTCACACCAGAAGAGGAAGAATCTTTGTTTGAGGTCCCTGAAAACTTTAAAAAGTATGAGATAGACGATAGAAGAGTCATGGTAAGGATGCCAAAACGTGAGCCGCAATCAGGGGAGGCCTATGATAAAAAAGAAACCACCAAGAAAATAGTGGTAACCATGGAAGAAGGAGAAGAGAGGTGCACTTACATAGGACATGACCTGACGGAAGAAGAAGAGTGCGAATTGATAGCCTTGCTATGAGAATACAGAGATGTATTCACTTGGAGTTACAAGGACTTGAAGGGTGTTGACCCAGACATATGCTCACACACAATTCCCATGACCTCAGACGCGAAACCCTCTAAGCAAAAGCCATACACATATAACAATAATTATGCTGCTAAGATCAAAGAGGAGATAGATAGACTGGTAGAAGCTGGATTCATCTATGAAATTGAGCACACTGAGTGGGTATCCCCCATTGTAGTGGTGCCCAAGAAGAATGGAAAGTTACGTGTATGCATTAACTTGAAAAAGGTTAATGCCGCCACAATTCGAGATAACTATCCACTTCCAATGACCGAGCATCTATTAGAAAGGGTTGGAGGCAAGGAAGTATACAACTTCCTTGATGGATTTTCGGGCTACAATCAAGTAGCCATAGCTCCAGAAGATCAGCATAAGACAGCTTTTGCCACAGAGTGGGGCATATTTGCCTTTAGAGTAATGCCATTTGGGCTTACCAATGCTCCTGCAACCTTTCAAAGACTGATGTGTCATGTATTTAAAGAGTTCTTGAGGAAGAATTTAGAGGTCTATGTTGATGATCTCTGTGCTCATTCCAACATTAGACAGACACATATACCAGAACTCAGGCAAATCTTTGACAAATGTAGAGAATATCAAGTCTGTTTGAACCCAGAAAAGTGTGTTTTCATGGTCAGGCAAGGCAAGATTCTAGGACACATAGTGTCAAAGAATGGCATATCCACGAACGAAGAAAAAGTGAAAGCTATAGCAGAGCTACCTAGGCCAAAGAATGTCAAGGAAGTGCAAGCTTTCATGGGGCATTGTGGCTATTACCCGCGCTTTATACACATGTACGCCATCATTGCCAAGCCTCTGTACGGACTTTTGACTAACTTTGAGTGGACTGATGAATGCGAAAACTCCTCGCTCAAACAACGATTATGTTCAGTGCCAATCTTGACCACTCCAGATTGGAATAAGCCCTTCCATGTTCATGTGGATGCATCCAATTATGCTATTGGATGTGTGCTTGCACAACCTACAGGCGAAGGTAATATGGATCTTCCAATTGCCTATGCTAGTAGACAGTTGAATGCAGCTGAACGAAATTATACCACCACTGAACGAGAGGGATTAGGCATGGTATATGCAGTTAAAAAGTTTAGACACTATTTGCTTGCAAATAAGTTTAAATTTTTTATTGATCATCAAGCACTGTTGTACTTGGTAAACAAGCCATGCAATACAGGTAGATTAGTAAGATGGTTTCTCTTACTAATGGAATACGACTTTGAAGTTGTGGTGAGGAAAGGGAAGACTCACTTGAGATCAGACCATCTCTCTAGGCTCACATCTAGAGAAGCCCCACAAGGAGTATCACATGACCTTCCTGATGCTTACTTGTTTAATTTGGAAGTTGTACCTCAGTGGGCTAAGCCATTAGTGCCAGTACTGACATACGAGCCTAATCACCCAGTCATAAACACTCAAGATAGAGAGGTAGTAAAAGCCCAGAAGTACCATATCATGGCAGGAAGCATGTACAAACAGACAGATCAAGGGATATTGGCTTGCTGTGTGGAAGAGGACGAGTACGCAAAATGGTTGCAATTAGCACATGTAGGTGCATTAGAACAACACCATTCAAGGCAAAGAACTTTACAGACACTTAGGAGACTCGGAGTGCATTGGCCGACGATGGAAGTTGATGTCCAAAAGTTGTGCAAGGAATGCCCAATCTGTTGCACTAAACCACCTGTGGAACATGCCACTCTTTATCAAGTTTCCATAGTGCCAGATTGGAGTGAACCACTAGTAGCCTTGTTGAGGACGAAAACATTCCCTCAAGATATGACCCTGACGAGACAAAGAAGTCTAGAACAAGAAGCCCTAGATTACTCACTTATTGGTGATAATTTATACAAGCGGGGTAAAGATGGTTACCTTATATTATGTGTCCATGAGAGTGAAGATCTTGGAAACTGCTCACCAAGGTGTAGCAGGAGGACACTTTGGACCAGATTGGGTGATCAAGGTAATCCTATTTGCAGGGTTGTGGTGGCCTACCCTTCACATGGACGCACATACCTATGTGAAGAGGTGTGATGTTTGTCAACAGACTCAGTACCCTATACGCAAAGATGAGATGCCATTGAAACCTATGATGGGTGGACGAGCATTCTCTAAGTGGGGAATAGACTTTGTAGGCCCTATTAATCCCCCAGCTAAGGGTTCACATGCTGAATATATCATTGTGGCCACAGACTACTTAACCAAGTGGGTAGAAGTGAAAGCCACAACGAAGAACGATGCTCAAACGACAACTAAGTTCTTATTTGAGAATGTGTTCACTAGATACGGGCTACCTATTGAGCTAGTAAGTGATAGAGGCACTCACTTCTTGAATGAAGTTATTGAAAATCTTCTCCAAGAATTCTTGGTAGTACATAAGAAGTCTGCCCCTTATCACCCACAAGCTAATGGGCAAGCCGAAAACACAAATAAGATTCTATGCAATGTATTGACAAAATTAGTGAATAATAAACGCTCTGATTGGGACAAACACCTACACCATGCTGTTTGGGCATACAGAGTTGCCTATAAAACGGTACTCCAAGACACACCCTTTCAAATGGTGTTTGGCCAAAATGCAGTGCTACCATTGGACTTCTTGATACCTACATTGAAAGTAGCACAGGAGCATGAGTGGACGGGTCATGAACTCTCTTCGAGGATTTTTCATCTGGAACGACTAGGTGAGACAAGACTAAGAGCGGCAGCAGGAATATATGCAGCTAAGAAAAGACAAAAGGCATATTTTGATGCACATGTGAAGGATAAGGGATTGAAAGCAGGAGATTTAGTTTTGGTGTATACCCTGAAACAACATGCACGGAAATTAGAGAAAAGAGGCTATGGACCCATGATTATCAATAGAATCTCAACGAGTGGAGCAATTCAATTAGCTACACTAGAAGGTGATGCTCTTCCTAGTTACATTAGCAGATGCAGAGTCAAGTTATATCAGGAACCCCTGACTGAAGAGATGCTAAATCGACTTAACACTGCCAAGAAACGCAAGGAAGAAGAAAAACGAATTCGAGAAGAAGCACAGGCAGAAGCCTTGGAACGCATCCGAAGGATGAAGTTGAGATGACAAGGTAAAGATCAGCCTAGGACAGAGGCATATGCAGACCAAGGGTATCATATGGCAATGTGTGAAGCTTCAGGTATTAGATCTTATAGAATAGTTGATCGGCATCCTTTTGTGACCTTAGAGCTAGGACAAGGGACGAGTGCAAGGATTGTAAGAGCTTTGATTGACTCAGGTGTAGCCACTAGTGCTGTTAAACTTTCGCACTGCCAAGAGTTGAATTTAAGTGTCAATCCTATAGAAGCCTATCTCATAGGATTGGGAGGTGTGGAAACCCCTTGCATGGGCGAGGTGGAACTTCCCCTCTCCATTCAAGATGTTCTAATGACAGTTAAATTACTAGTGTGTCAAGATGAGGATCTCACTGAACCTCTTGTCTTGGGTCAAGACTGGATCTATGATCATGCGGTCAACCTAAACCTAAGAAGTGGACTTCTTCAGGTATGGGTAAATCAGAGTCGAATTACAATTGAATTAGACAATGGCGCACTCAAGGAACTAGGAAAGGCACAGACTCCTGGTCCTTCCAGGGGTACACATGAAGTTGACAATGCTATTCTTGTCCAAAACTATGTGATGCAGAGGGATGATTGTCTCAACAAAGAAGTTAAGGGTACAACAGAACTCCCTTCTTTTCCAAAAGCCACAGGGATGCAACAACCAAAGGCGGATCAAATGCAAAAGAAGCAGACTACTTGTGCTCGAGGCACAAAGAAAATACGACGCACGGTGTCTCAATCACCAAAACAAGTGTGGGTACGGAAGAGCAAGCATCCTATTGCGGTCCAGCCACAACAACTGGCTCAACTTCCTATTAGTGATCAACGACACGACACTAATAAGAAGTCCTCCAAAAATCCTTCTGTGAAAGTGAAATCTGTCTAGGTACCTGTCACTCTAGCACAATGGTGAGTACCAACGTGAGGAGCTTCACCTCATAAATGTCAATCCGCGGAGACGTGAGGACCGGTATGAAGACCAAGAGCAAGTGAAGTGCACAAGTGCGTGAGTGAAAGCATACAAACATGCACATACATACACACACACGCGCACAAGGTAAGAGCAAAGAGTGGAACGATGGAAGGACTTGAATTACAAAAGAACTCTCTTACAAAGCTGAAATCTACAATAAGCTCCCCCTCAAATGAGCTTTCCAGCCCTTTTTATAGTTTTTTGAGTAGTTTTGGCCCTGTCCAGACCTAGTGTCCGGCCTAGTTAAAAAATAGGTTCCAAGGCTTATTTGGGGACTCAAACGGAATCTAAAAATTATGAAAATTGGTAGGATGATATTTCTAATACTCCTCAAGCTCAAGGACTCCTCGGCTTGAACAAAATGGAGTTGTAAAAATGGAAAATGGTATTTACAATGGTTTTTAGTGATAAAAATCACTAGTTTTATAGGGATTTTTTCTGAAAATTTGACAGGTGCTTCTTGGAGCTCCCTACTTGCTCCTCCTTCTTGTGTCTTCACTTCCTTGATGCGCTTTTATGCCTGTGCTTGACCTAGAGCTTCAACACTCCCCCCCCCTCTTGAGTCTGTCGTCCCTAACAGACCCTTGTTGTAGTGGTTGTTCCATGTAGTACGTTGAGAGGTACTGTTCTTTACGTACAACAGCAGCGATCCATCTTCCCAATGTAGTCTGATCATTTGTCTGTTAGCTCTTGCAGTTTGTAGTCCCTTTGTATGTACTTCTTCCGTTTATTCCATCTTAATGGTGCATCGTGAGCTTCCCAAAACTGCTAGTCGCTCAAAGGAGGTGGTCAATGTTGATTATGAGCAACTCTCGGTGGTGGATGGCTTCCTTGCTCTTGTAGTGGTCACCCTGATGTCCTCTGATTCTTCCAAAGATGCTTTCCTAGTTTTCATGCCAAGTACTTGTAACCCATAATGGATGATGGGTCAGTGCATTAGTGCATGGGTTGGACGAGATATGTGCCTTGTGCATGGCCTTGTAATATAGCCCTATGCATGTGTACGTGGGAAATGCATGGGAAGAAGTATGGTGCAAGAAATTTGGTTTTGAGCGAAGTGCTCAAGGGTATGCCGACGAAGAGGTTTCCTAATTTATCATGGTTATAGCGTTGTTGAAGCATGCATATCTTACCATGTTGAAAGGTATGTCGATCTATATCTCTCCTTGTTGTATTCCATCATTGTGTTTGACCGCTGGCTTGTCGTTTTGTTGATGGATGGCCTGGCTGCTGGATGAGCTTCTTCAAGCGCATGGTCATGTCTCCTCTCTTTGTCTTACTTTTTTTTTTTTTTTGGAACAATGGCATAAAACAAGAAGAAAGGTGTTAGTATCAATAAAATATTTTACATGTGTCCGATGTGTCGCATGTGCATTCGCAATTGTGTCTATGCACGGCCATGTAAGGTGGCCCTATAGTAATGCATACGATGGAAATGCATGGCCTGAATGGTGCAAAAGACAAGGTTATACCAAAGGCACATGGTTGTTGTTGGTCGAGGCTTTTTTATGATAATTCTAGACTTGATGCAATCTTTGTTTGGAGGTGTCGATTGGATCTCGAAATGAGGTAATCCTCCTTATTGGAACCCATTTTAGAATAAGATTTGGCCCTGTAGAGATCACCTCAGACCAGTTCATCTTTGGATGCTTTCCAAACTTTGGTATCCAGTGTGGTTGGTTCGTTGGTTCTGTGGATGTTGCTGGTGCTTTTGGCTTCCAAACCCATATCCTTAATGATTGTCTGCTTACTTTGGCAGAAGGGTTGGGTTTATCTTCTTTTGATCTTTGTGCTCTGTTCTTACACTTTTCTCTCCTTGGCTTCTTTGTCAAGACCTTTTGCATGGTGGGGAGCATAGGTCGTTGTGTCTGTAAGAGGTGCTTGTGTACCCACATCTGCGATCGCCCTTGTTGAGCTGTAGCTAACTGCTTAGGCACCCAAATTTTCATGTGATGATGGTCGGCCTTCATCAATTGCTTTGGTACCCAAACCTTTTGAAGACCGTGGCATTGAGCTTGTCCTCGTTTCTGGGTGCTTCTTTTAGCATGTTTAGCTTGCTTTGATGGGATTGGTTGTGGCAAAGCTGGTGGTTGTTCTCCTTTTCGTACCCAAATCTGCTTCATGCCTGGAGCTTCTTTCTTCTTGAATTCCGTCTGTCTAGTTGATATAGCAGATGTCATTTTTGCTTGCCTCCTTGGTTGGGTTACACTTGCATTAGTATGTGAAGAAGAAGAGAGGTGTGCTGGCCTTTGAGCTTTTGCTTTCATGATTGAGTCCTTGTGCTTCATAGGGTAGGTGACACACACAACATTTTTGTTGCAAAGATTAGTTTCGGAAGAACTAAGAGAATGTGTGACCTTTGAATTTGTGAGCATGCAATTGTCTAATTCTAATGTGATACATTGTTCATATGCCCAAAATTGAAGGATTTGACTTCTTAAGTTCAAGTTGACTGCATGTTCGTAAATCCAATCTTGACCCAGGACAAGCGGCTCTATAATGTCCTCATCATGACATACTAGCATTTTGACTTTCATTGGAGCATCTTGAAGGTAGATGGGAAGTTCCACCTCGCCCAAACAAGGGGTTTCCACATCTCCCAAACCTATGAGATAGGCTTCTATGGGCTTTACGTTCAACTGCAAGTCTTGGCAGTAGGATAGTCTAACTGCACTAGTTGCTGCACCTGAGTCAATCAATGCTCTCACGGTCTTTGCATTCTTCCCTTGTCCTACCGCTATGGTCACAAATGGACGCCGATCAATTATTTGAGAAGCAATTGCACTTGATGTTTGACACATGGCCATGTGGTAGATGGGGGCCTCAAGATTGACATCTAGGCCTTGGCGTCTTAACTTGTTTCTCCTAATGCGTTCTCTAGCCTCTGCTTGTGCTTCTTCTCTAATCCTTAACTCTTCTTCTTTTCTCTTCTTAGCAGTGTTGAGTCTCTGTAGCATATCCTCTGTAAGAGGTTCTTGATATAGCTTGACTCGACAACCACTGATATAGTTGGGCAAGATATCACCTTCTAGTGTGGTCAATTGAACTGCACCGCTAGTGGAAATTCTATTAATGATCATGGGTCCATATCCTCTTTTTTCCAATTTACGAGCATGTTGCTTTAATGTAGAAACCAACACTAGGTCTCCCTCTTTCAAGCCTTTATCTTTGATGTGTGCATCGAAGTATGCCTTTTGCCGTTTCTTTGCAGCATAGATGCCTGCCGTTGCTCGTAGCCTTGTCTCACCTAATCGTTCTAAATCAAAGATCCTCGAGGATAACTTGTGTCCATTCCACTCATGCTCTTGTGCTACTTTTAAAGTTGGGATTAGGAAGTCCAATGGTAGCACAGCATTTTGTCCGAAGACCATCTGAAATGGGGTGGCATTGAGTACCGTTTTGTAGGCAACTCGGTAGGCCCAAATAGCATGATGCCTAATCAGAGCGTTTGTTATTTACGAGCTTTGTCAATACGTTACATAGGATCTTATTTGTGCTCTCAGCTTGTCCGTTAGCTTGTGGATGATAGGGGGCAGACTTCTTATGTATCACCAAGAATTCTTGGAGAAGATTTTCGATTACTTCATTCAAGAAGTGTGTACCTCTATCACTTACTAACTCTATTGGTAATCCGTATCTCGTGAACACATTCTCAAATAAAAACTTCGCTGTAGTTTGAGCATCGTTCTTTGTTGTGGCTTTGACTTCTACCCACTTTGTGAGGTAATCTGTGGCTACAATAATGTATTCGGCATGGGAGTTTCTAGCTGGAGGGTTGATAGGACCTACAAAGTCTATACCCCATTTTGAAAATGCACGCCCTCCCATCATTGGCCTCAAAGGCATCTCATCTTTTCGAATTGGGTACTGGGCACATTGACATGTGTCACATTTCTTCACATAGGTATGTGCATCCATATGAAGAGTGGGCCACCAAAGTCCTTAGAATAGAATAGTCTTAATTACTCGGTCAGGACCAAAGTGTCCACCTGCGACACTGCTATGGGCAGTTTCTAAGACTTTCAAATAATCTGATTCATGAATGCACAATCTTAAATAGCCATCTTTGCCTCTTCGATATAGGTTATCTCCTACTAAGGCATAGTCTTTAGCCTCTTGCTCCATACTTCGTTTTCTTGCTGGACTTGCCTCCTTGGGGAGTGTTCCTGACCGCATGAATTCTACCAATGGAGCACTCCAATCTGGAATTAATGATATGTGATAAAGAGTCGCATGCTCCACCGGGGGCCTCTTTTCGCACATTGGACAATTCTTAATCATGAATTTCTTTATCCATACTAGGCCAATACACTCCTAAACGTTTTAGATTTTGCAATGTTCGTTGTTTAGAATAGTGATTCCCTAGAAATCCTTCATGGGCTTGTTGCAACCAACTACGATGTTCATCGTCCTCGACACAACAAGCTAGAACACCTTCCATGTCTTGTTTATACATGCTTCCTGCCAATATTTGATATTTTTGTGATTTTACAATTTCATCTTTGTTTGATTTCAAATTCTTATTTGCAGGTCCGAAGGTTAGGACTGGTACCAACTTATTTGCCCATTTAGGAACAACCTCTAAATTGAATAGATAAGCATCGGGCAATTCATCAGACACTCCTTACGGTGGCTCTCCTGAAGTGATGCGAGAAAGGTGATCCGCTCTGAGGTGGGTCTTACCTTGCCTAACAACCACTTCAAAGTCATATTCCATTAGTAAGAGGAACCATCTTACTAAGCGTCCTGTGTTGCAAGGTTTATTGACCAAGTATAATAAAGCTTGATGATCAGTGAAAAATTTGAACTTGTTGGCCAATAGATAGTGTCTAAACTTCTTCACAGCATATACCATGCCTAAACCTTCTCTTTCGGTTGTGGTGTAGTTTCGTTCAGCAGCGTTCAATTGCCTGCTAGCATATGCTATAGGCAAATCTAAATTCCCTTCACCAGTTGGTTGTGACATCACACATCCTATGGCATAATTGGATGCATCCACGTGTACATGGAATGGCTTATTCCAATCAGGAGTGGTCAGTATTGGTGTTGTGCACAAGCGTCTCTTCAGCTCATTGAAGGACTTTTCGCATTCGTTGTTCCACTCAAAGTTTGTCAACAAGGCATAAAGAGGTTTGGCTATAATTGCATACATGTGAATAAACCGACGGTAATATCCACAATGGCCCATAAAGGCTTGTACCTTTTTAACATTCCTTGGCCTCGGCAACTCCGCTATGGCTTTTACCTTGTCCTCATCCGTTGAAATTCCATTCTTAGACACAATATGACCTAAGATTTTACCTTGACGTACCATGAACACGCACTTCTCTGGGTTCAGACACACTCAATATTCTCTACACTTGTTGAAGATCTGTCTGAGCTTAGGGATGTGGTATCTTCGCTCTTGGGAATGAGCACATAAATCATCCACATATACTTCTAAGGTCTTTCGCAAGAACTCTTTGAAGACATGACACATGAGCCGTTGAAAGGTTGCAGGTGCATTGGTGAGCCCAAATGGCATCACACGAAATGCAAAGATCCCCCACTCTGTGGCAAAAGCTGTTTTATGTTGATCTTCTGGGGCAATGGCTACTTGATTGTAACCTGAAAATCCATCAAGGAAGCTATAAACTTCCTTGCCTACAACACGCTCCAATAAATGTTCAGTGATTGGAAGCGGATAACTATCTCTTATTGTGGCGGCATTAACTTTTTTAAGGTTAATACACACACGTAACTTTCCATTCTTCTTGGGCACCACTACAATGGGGGACACCCATTCAGTATGCTCAATCTCATAAATGAATCCAGCTTCAATAAATCTATCAATTTCTTCTTTTATTTTGGCTGCATAAGTGTCATTATATGTGTAAGGCTTATGTTTGGTGGGCTTGGCATCTGCTATCGTGGGAATCGTATGAGAACAAATTTTCGGATCTACTCCCTTCAAGTCTCTATAGTGCCATGCAAACACGTCCCTATATTCCCTTAACAAGGCTACCAACTCTACTTCCTCTTCCTTACTTAGGTCATCTCCTATGTATGTACATCTCTCTTCGTTATCTTCGATGGTGACTACAAATTTTTTGGTCTTTTCTTTGTTATCATATGCTTCTCCTATTGTGGCCTCTCTCTTAGGCATTCGTACCAAAATTTTTCGGTCTTCCACTTCATATTTCTTGAAATTTTCTGGTACTTCAAATAATTGCTCCTCCTCTCCTTGTTTTGCTACTTTTCTTTTCTTTTTCTTTTGACTACCTTCACTCCCATCCTTTGAATTTACCGTTTTGATGCTTGTGAGAGGTTCCTCTTCTTTTTGTGTAAATACTCCTATGTCTTCAAGATAGTGCTCCTCTGAAATAAAGCAACTATCCATCACAATGGACTCTAGATCATCATCGTTCTCTTCTTCTTTTATGAATTCACTAGGGTCACATTCTTCTAGCAAGGGCTGACACATGAACACTGAAATATCATATCCCTCCTCATCGCAATGAGGTGTCCATTGTTCTTCATTGACAGCAATGTCCATGGTGGCTAGGATTTCTGCCCAACCATGAGGCTCAAATTCCTCATCTGGAAATATCATCGGCGTATAGGCTGGGTCTCTAACTGGTCTATCTCCTTGAGAAGTTCCTTTTTCTCTAGCCTTTAAGCGTTTTTCCTCTTCCTTTGCGACCTTGCACATCCACCAATGAGTATCTTCATGCATCCAGGATGTATCAAATGAACTTTTAGAATGCACAGAGATTGAATCTTCTTGCTCCTTGTGGATAGGATTCCACTGTAGGGGTGGTACATCTCTGAAGGAGTAATCCTTCAAATTGACCTTGGTTGTGACCCCTAAGCGTTGCAAGTATAAGGAGTTGGTTCCCCAATCCTGTACAACTTGCAGTTGTCGTAGGAAGGGCCTCCCTAGGATCATCTTGTAGACATTATTTTTCTCAAAGTCACATATAGCAAATGTGTGTTCAAACTCTACACCACAAGTGGTTAGAGTTATCCCTTCGAGCAATCCTAGAGGTCTTTCAAAGTGACCGTTGGCCATTTGAAGCGTCATTCTAGTTGGTCTTAATGTGGGCTTGCCCCATCGCTTCCACAAGGAGGTGGTTGCAATAGCAGCACCAGCACCTGAATCTATGATCGCTTTGGTTGTGTAACCTTGGTAGGTGATCGGAAGATAAGTATTGCCTTCTTCACCTTCACTCATGTCCCCTATTTTATCAAGAGGTATCTCTGGAACTTTCTCTTTAGAGCCTGCTTTTGGCATTTTGGAATCAAGTTCGGGAACCTGATCCTTCACATGATTCCATAGCTCGGGTTTTGCTTTGAGCAGCTCCTCTACCGTGAGATGACACTGAACCTTAATGTTCTTCACGACATCAGTGTTTCTTGGAACCACTGAGTCTTCATTTCTGATCACTATTGTGGGAGCTCTAATCTGGACAGATTCAGATTCCCATGGGCGTGCGAACTGTGGCAACTCTTGTAAAGAATTAGATTCAAAATCTAATCGTTCATCTTCTTGTTGCTCTGTTTTTTCTCCATAAATAGATGGAATGTCTTGTGGAAATTGATCATGAAGGTCATCAATCTCTAGGATAGGAGGAGGATTATCCTTCTCCTTGGCCCATTTCTCTTCTTGTATTTCCCGCAAGAACTTTTGAGAGTGTTGTTGAATTGAAAGAGGCTCTCCATCATCTATGGAGTCAGGAACATAGACTTTCTTTGGTGATGAGCTTCCTCTTTCAATAGTTAGTTGAGCCTGTGGAGGTAAGGAAACTTGTGGCTTGTTTACCAACTGCTCTAATCTATCTAGTAAGCCCTGGAAGTGCAAACCCGGTGTAATAGCATTCGTCTGATTGAATGATTGATTGGCCTCAAACATAGCTTGAGCTAGTTCCACCATTTTAATGCACATTTTTGTCCGTTCAATCTCTAAATCTGCTCTAGGGTAGCTCTTGTCTAGGTTTGCAGGTGTTGGCCCTTCTTGAAGTCGAGCCTGGTATGCCTTGAACATCATGTCCGAGTCTTCTGGGGTTGGATCTGCAAGAACAGACCCTGATTGTGGTGGTCTAGTTACAATGGTTGGTGGGTGGGGATGAGGTGGTGTGGATGGAGTTTTGAGCTCAGAGGGGCTTTGAGAGGCAATATCTTCTAATTTTGTTTTTGCATCTTTAAGGCTTTCTTCTAGTTCGGATAACTTTTTGGTCCACTTACGATTTGCCTTTTCTCTAGTATCCTTCCAAGTTCTTGTTTTCCTCTTACTAGGCTCTCCTGATTCACTTGGCTCTGATTGCTCAGCTGGTTTAGTTTGTTGTAAGGCTTGTGCCCTAGTAACTGCGTGTATAGGAGCCACATTGTCACTACTGGAACCTGAATCCCTTGCTAGGCCTACTACATTAATGGGTGTAACCTTTGCTGCACTAGCGGGATGTCCGGGACAATCTCTCAGGAGCTGTTCTTTGCCACACTCAAGACAAACAACTTGTATTGTGATGTTCTGCCCTTGTGTCGGAGATAGTGGGTGGGGTGATTGTTGTCCTGGTATAGGTTGAGGTTGGCCATATCCTTCATGTTCATATGGTCTAGTTGCTCCTCGTGGTTCTGGACATGGGCTATACCTAGGAACTTCTCTTCCTTGTTCTGTAGGAGGGCACCCGTATGGTCTATAGTGGGGTGGTACAAATGGTCCTGGCTGTCTATTCATTAGATAGTTTTCAGTGTTGTAGTTGGGGTACTTCGGCTCACTATAAGAGTACATGTTAGGCGTTTGAGGTAGTCGTCTATCGTACGGGTAAGGTTGTGATAATCCTAATGCTTCTCGGTTGCAGACATGAGATGGATGATCACCATCGCAAAGTGTGCAACTTCCTAACATTGGCACTCTCAAGGAAGAGTTCTGGTAGTTCATTTGTCCTTGTACCCCTAATTTCTTGGCCACTAACTCTGTCACTTCCTCCACATAACTTGAACTAGAAGTTTCATTGCTTATCGTATCCTTGGATTTGGTAGGGTCTTGTGTGATTTTGAGGTCCTCTGCTAAGTTGTCTTCCAAATCCATGCACTCCTAAAGACACTCACTCAGAGTTTGCAGCCGTTTTATGTATACTAACATTCTCAATGTTCCGTTGGTTAGACCTCCTAAAAATAAAGATATCATTTTTTGCTGAGAAGGAGGGCATCGTGCTACGTATTGCTTAAATCTTCGTGCTGCATTTTTTACTGTCTCATTAGGAGCTTGTTTGAAACTATGTATTAAGGATGATGAATTGTGCTTGATCCCTCGCTTAGTGAATTCCCAAACCAGTTCTTGGAAGAATTGTTCAATATGTTCAAAGAAACTTGGATCCAAGGATTGAAACCAGGTCAAGGCTATTCCTGTGAGGGTTAGCCCAAAGGATTCATATTGCATGAAAAAGTCATCCACTTGCTCCGCTCGCAACACCTGCTTGAATTCTGCAATGTGGTCATAGGGTTCTCCTGTGCCATCGTAACGATTTCTCATACATTTGGCCAATTGGATTGGTCTCACTCTTTTACCTAGCTCTAGGGATTGCATTATGATGGGGACACCTTGGGGCGGTTCTGTCTTAAAGGTAGGTCTATTCAAATTTCCCATTCTCTGGCTAGAGTGGCCGTGGGGGTTGATTCTTGGCATGTTGAATTGTTCATGTGGTCTATCGGGTATGCTACCTTGGCTCATTTGTCCTAACGTCACATTTTTTGTTCTTTGTTGGGTTTCGAATGGGTTTTGCGAGGTAGTTGCCTGATCTCGAGCTAACTCTCCTCTTTCATTAATCTGATCAGGGTTTTCAATTACTACATATATCTGGCCCATCTTGTCCCTATAAACTCCACTTTCATACTTGACAGCTGGTCTTGGAACTATTTCTAATTCAGTAGAGTTTCTCATTCTAGCTACTGATTTGTATAGACCATCAAGGTAGATGGGTATTCCTTGCATGTTAGTGGATACATATTGAAGAGACATCCTATATTCCCCTTCCACTGTAGGAATAAGACCTTCCCTTGGTATGGATCTATGAATGTCTTCAGAAGCCAAGAGTCTCTCCCAGTTAAGTGACATTTTTTATTGTCTATGAGCTCAGCACATAGTGTTAACCCCTGAGTTGTGAGTCCCTTACTTGGTTGTGTAGTTGACCTTAGTTTCAAATGATTTGGTACTTTATCTATCTCTTCCTAAGTGTCAACTTGAGCTTAGGTTCATAAGCCTTGTCTACAAGTCCACAATTGTCCTTTGAACTGCTCAAAATCTTGTGGAACCCCTTGCTTCCTACTCCAACCTGAGGGTCAACTTAAAATTACCCTATCTAGTAATCCTGGTATTAATTTTACCATAACCAGTCCATGTTTTTGTTGTAATCCTCACGAGCTTTCCAACAAACCCAACATCACTCTGAACGGATTTCGTATGAGAAAGTTATGCCAGTTCAGGGTTTTGGGGGTTAAAACAGGGAAACAGGGCCTCTCAGGAAATGCTTCAAAACAGGCGATACAAGATACTAATCAAGTATCGCGATACTTGGAAGCAGACGATACACGATACTTGTAGGACACAATACTTGATACTTGAGGAACTCGATACACGATATTTGGTGTGTATCGCGATACTTGAAGTAGGCGATACATGATCTTCAACAGGTATCGCGAGCAAACTCCACGATACACGATATTTGAGATGTCACAATACACGATACACAGGAAGTATCGCGATCGGGGATGACCACGATACTCGATCTTTGAACCAGATGATACACGATATTTCAAGGAAAACGATACTTGATACTCAGAGAACACGATACTTGATACTTGGTAGGTATCGTGACCGGGATCATACGATACACCAGACACGATACACGACAAGTATCGTGAGGAAATTCAAGACGATACTCGATATTTGCAAGGTATCGGGAAAGTGGTATCCGCGATACACGATATCCAACAAGTATCGCGATCAGAGAATCACGATACACGATACTTGAGCAAACGTGATACTCGCTACACGATACTTGAGCAAACGCGATACTCGATACATGATACTTAGGAAGTATCACGATCGGGCAAACACGATACACGATCTCTGGCAAGTATCGCGATCGCGCAAACACGATACACGATCTCTGGCAAGTATCGCGATCGGGCAAACACGATACACGATCTCTAGCAAGTATCGCGATCGGGCAAACATGATACACGATACTTGTGAAGTATCGCGATACTTAACCACAGGAAATCACGATACTTGTCAGGTATCGCGATACCTCAACCGCGGGAGAAACACGATACTTGGATTTTTTGGAGTCCAAATTCAAAAATTTTTGCAAATATGAGTACCTTGTGTCCTCCTTGTCACTCCTATGTGTCTGTAGATACAAAATCATCCTTCAAACCCACGATATTGCACTCACGATACTTGGCGCAGGTTTCGTCATGTCCGAAGCTGTTCACTCAGATTTTCAACTATTTTGGTACTACTTCTTCAACGCCTCTGTTCTGCACTCTCTCTAAGGTTCTTTGTCATATCCACAAGTAAAAAGCAAGGTGAATGTACTCTAAAAAATGGAAAAAACTGAGAAGATGAAGGTGGGTGGAGATGGTGATGATGATGAAGATGAAGAAGAAGGAAAACTCAAAAACTGAACTGAAAATGATGATTTGTTTACCTTCCAACGTCGCTACTCTACGTCTTACCATCACACGCTCGTCCTCCAAGCTCGCTCTCTCCCCGGCAACGGCGCCAAATTTGGTGTCACTCTAGCACAATGGTGAGTACCAACGTGAGGAGCTTCACCTCATAAATGTCAATCCGCGGAGACGTGAGGACCGGTATGAAGACCAAGAGCAAGTGAAGTGCACAAGTGCATGAGTGAAAGCATACAAACATGCACACACATACACACACACGGGTAAGAGCAAAGAGTGGAACGATGGAAGGACTTGAATTACAAAAGAACTCTCTTACAAAGCTGAAATCTACAATAAGCTCCCCCTCAAATGAGCTTTCCAGCCCTTTTTATAGTTTTTTGAGTAGTTTTGGCCCTGTCCAGACCTAATGTCCGGCCTAGTTAAAAAATAGGTTCCAAGGCTTATTTGGGGACTCAAACGGAATCTAAAAATTATGAAAATTGGTAGGATGATATTTCTAATACTCCTCAAGCTCGAGGACTCCTCGGCTTGAACAAAATGGAGTTGTAAAAATGGAAAATGGTATTTACAATGGTTTTTAGTGATAAAAATCACTAGTTTTATAGGGATTTCTTCTGAAAATTTGACAGGTGCTTCTTGGAGCTCCCTACTTGATCCTCCTTCTTGTGTCTCCACTTCCTTGACGCGCTTTTATGCCTGTGCTTGACCTAGAGCTTCAACAGTACCCAAGAAGTCGATGAAGGCTGGCCCACGATCAAGAGAAATTTGGGTGCCTAAGGCTTGCTTGCGGGCTCAACTAGTCACACACAAATCGCACCATGTACAACAGGGTTCACTCACTCAAAGTTCCGATGCCCACTCTCAGTCAATACACACAAACACGTATTCACACATGAGCACGAGTGGAATCACTTGCAAATGGGCCCCTATAAAGCCTCATTTCCAAGCAGACACCCTCATAAAGCCCTCCAGAGTCTCCACAAAACCAAAACATAAAGTCATTCATTGTGTTTGGCAGCCAAAAGCTTGTATTAAACCCCCCGATCCCATTTGTACATTCCTCTCCACCTACTAACTGCATCTTTTCACTTAGCTCATAGGATTAACAACACACACAATCATCGAGCACTCACTGATCGACTAACTCATCATTCACCTCATGTTAATGTTGTAATGGGGACAAAAATTGTTCTACCTTTTCCTTTACAATGTTAACGCATGCTTCTATATTCTCACAGAACTAGCAAGCAAGCTGTAACATGGCAGATACCGGAGGCACCAGCTCCCAGGCAGGGTCTAGCGCCCAGATAGTGGACATCGAGACCCTCCTTCTGGAACCACAACTCACTGAGAGACCTCAAGAACTTAGAGCTGTGCATGTGCTCCCTATTCAAGACCCACCTCAGGGGCACACTTCTCAAGTGGGGAAGCATGCACATTGGTTCAGTGATGTCGCAGGGCCATTGGGAGACGGCACCTACTTTTGGGAGGCAGAACTTGAGTTTAATGGCAAATGGGGATGATATCATTTCTTCACTCGCGAATTTGAGCAATATCAGAATGCAGAAGTGATGCGATCAGTATGGACCAAAGCGGGCTTGGATGGCTATTTCCAGGGACATTTACCTAAGCCAGATTTCCTGCGTTGTTCCTATTTTATCAGTACCATCACCCCTAGCAGGGCCAAGGGAGGCGATAGTACTTTTGTGCTACCTTCACTGATGCCAGGCCACGAACTCAAAAGATTCAAACTGACCCTCAACCTAGTGCGAGAAGCATTGAAGATACAAGGTATGCATATTCCCACTGAGAAAGAAACAATGATTCCAGGCAGGATGAAGCACAAGGATCTCAAAAAATTGAAGGACATGGTAGCAATGACACCAACCATCCCTCTCCACCTACGAACAATCATGCAACACTTCACTTTCGCCGCCCAAGAATGCTTCACAATGCCACCTAAAAAGATATGGTTCAGCTTGTACTTGGCAGAGACAGAGAATCTCACCATCAATCTGCCACACTGGATCATCGATCAAATCCATCTAGCCCATCAATGATGGAATAAGAAACAGAAGAATGTGCTTCATGGGTGCTGTGCTTTGACAAAAATAATTTACAGGTGTTTAGCATACGACGTGCCCATTCAAAGAGCACTAGTATGGTCCAGGGCCCAAGAATTCCAAAGACGGCTGTCAACAGCGGGTCCTCCATCGAAGAAAATGAGAGGGGGAGTTCAATTACCATGTGCCCAAGCAAGGGGAGCCACCACCACACCAGAGGTGACCCCTCCACAAACGCGATGTGTCCGACCATTTACCATTCGCCTACCCAGACCAAGTGTAGAAGGACCTAATTTGGTGTTCCCTCCGATTCCATCGGACTTGGAGTTCCCACAAGGTTACACCCTAGCCGATTTGACAGATGAAGAAATTGCCCGCTTGATCAATGGGTCTAACCTGGAGACAGAAGCAGAGCAGACCCAAGGACCACAACCCACTACTACAACTTCAGCCCCGACCCAACCGGAAGTAGTAGAAGTAGAAGAGGATGATGAAGAGACAGAAGAAGAAGAAGCAAACGAGGAGTATGATCAAGAATATGACGAACTTTCAGAACTAGCAAGTGCCCCAGCATACTCGGCCCAAATAAAAAGATTATATGAAACCATGAAGCGAGTCCAAGAACAACACAAACTGTCACTCGAGATAGGAAAGATGCTCATGAGCCAAATGTTAGCCGAGGAAGGTGTGGATGACATGTTTATTGAATCAATGAACCTGCACGCAGATGCGGTAGGCTTAGATGAAGCCATTCATGCAACCATGGCTTATATTCATCGATTTGAGAAACGAGTGCCTACCCGCCCCATGCGATCCGACAAGCAAATTCACATCAATGTATCAGAACCAGGAGATAACACACAAACAGAAGAACATCAGGCGGAACCAATCTCACCACACACCTCACCTCTCACTACACAACTCACCTCACCACATGACACTACCACCCCTATTTCTGCCATTACCACATATGTCATGGGAATTCCTCTCTCTCCCGGCATCCCATTCGGAGGAGTTACCATGCCCACTTTCACAACACTCTTCACAAACATCACATCCACCCCACCCACTGTCCCCATCTACACCGTCACACACACGTTTGACACAATGGAAACATCACCAGCCAAAGCACCACTCCCTCCCCCCACGCAGCCTCAATCTCCCATACCCCCTCCACCCACCTCACCACTTGACTCCACAGCATTCACGACTCCCTTTCCCCTCCCCATTCCCCCTGCATCCTCCCCTTTCCCTGCATTCTTTAATGTCAATAATATATTTTCAACGTTATATCAGTGTGTGTATCAATTGCAGAGTGAGTATCAGGCTCTTGAAGACTGTCATCGTCAACTGACTACGAATCACCAACAACTACAGAGACGGCTTATAGCCATAGAAGATGAAAAAGACCTCAATCAATGCTATACCACACTCAAGTAGGCCCATCGAACTCTCCTGGTGGCACCCCAACCATCACAAGTGCCAGGTGTCAAACAACTCGAAGCTTTACTGGAAGTCTACCAAACAGATAATCTAAGAGTCCGGCGTAATTTGACTCTAATAAAAAAACACATGGCTACAGCCCTTGAAGAAAACAAGTGTCTACAGAAGCAAAACGAAGAAAACCTGGAAGCTGCCATGGAAGGCTCTCCCCACGAGATCGACCCAGAACAATTCAAAGCAGTCCCCTCAGAAACAATGAAGACAATCTTGGAAAGCTATGCCGATCTATTAGAAGCACATGATGATTTGGAAAAGGAACAGGATGCGCTACGCCGCCAGCTCAGGGAACAGGAGGCACAACCCAAAATCATAGAGACAACCACGACTTCAGAGGAAGTAAAGGAATTAACAGAGCAGGTGGCAGAATTGCAGAAGAAGTTACTGGAATATGAAAGACAGCCCTCTCCAGTTGTAGAACCAGAGCCAGATGAATTGGTACCCATTGAGGTGGATGAATCGTATGAGGAACCATATGTTCCTATGCTGATGCCAGGAGGTCAGCAAACCTCAGAAGGAATGGACACCTTGGAAGTCGAAGTACCCGAATGGCTTCAGACACTCAAAAAGACAGTGAAAACCCATGAAGATTGAGTGGCAATCCAAATCCAATCAATGGCCAAATTAGAAGACACTATCATAAAGTCAGAGTATTTCCGCAGTATGTCCCATCACAGATGGATAGGCACCAACGACGATCAGTATGTGCCTTATTGTGTACTCATGGCAGATTACAACGCAGAGATTCAACGACGATGTGGCAAGGCTCCAACCTTTGCCACACAATTTGGGCCCGATGATATCCCTGAGAGCGCTAAAAAAGGATCCATTCATCAACCCACCTGGAGGATCTATCTTCTTGAGACCTATCCCGAGATGGTTCGTACTTGGACTAACATGCCACTCTTTATTAAATACAACCCCTGTTATGTTCTAGTCTTTCGCAGACGCACTTGGCCCGAATTTACCATTGCTGTAAAGAACGTCAAAGGTTGTGCAAAGTGGTTAAATTATGTCTATCTAGCACCTCCACAAGGACCTCCCACTATTGCTTACATGATTTCTACAATCCGTCACTGGAGCATTCGCCTACGGAACACCCCTGATGTGATAGCACAGATGTGCATGAAGATCTTCGAATTAATGCTGATCACATTCAGGACATTCAAGAACATCAAGGACCCCCACTTCTCAGGAGTTGGCTTCACTGCAGGCAACCAAGACCTGGTATATGACATGAGCACTACCCCCTCAATAAAGGTAGTATATGCCTGGCATGCAAGAATAAAATACCTCCCAACATGCTTCAAGCAGACCTTCGAGGAGATGTTCATCACAGGGTTCTAGGAATATCACTCAAAAATATTTGTACCCAAGCCCTCACATATGCTCCAACTATTCGCTGTGGAGAGGACCATCCACTCAGATCAATTGCGGGTGCCCCATCCAGACGTCCCAGGTCCAGTGGATTGGGATGCATTGTTAACAGACCTAGCACAGGGGCTACGATTAGAAGAACACCACCTTGCTTCCGATGTGGTTCAATATTACGTCCAATGCACAACTAGACTAGGGTCTGTCAGAGACGACAGACGCGAGAGAGGGGGGGTGTTGGGAGCAACAGTCAAGGCACTGAATGACTCACAAGACAAGGAAGCCAAAGAAGGGAGCCAAAGCGGAGAGAAGGCACAAGCAGACTAAGCAGTCAACGAAGATCTGGCAAGTAGGCCATTCAAATTTTTCCAAAACAACATCTTCATAACAGTGATTCTCATCACTACAAATCATTGTAAATACCATTTTGCCTTTTTGTAACTCCATTTTGTGCAAGCCGAGGAGTCCTCAAGCTTGAGGAGTATTAGAAGTAGCATTGTACCAATTTTCATAATTTTTAGACTTCGTTTGAGCCTCCAAACAGGCCCTAGAACCTAATTTTTAACTAGGCCGGACACTAGGTCTGGACAGGGCCAAAAGCTAGTCAAAAACTATAAATAGAGCTAGAGAGCCTCATTTTTGAAGCTAGCTTGTAATAGAGTTGAACTTGTATGAGCATTTTGAAGTAATAAAAAAGAACTCCATTGTCTTCCTCTTTGTTCTTGCTGTGTGTGCGAGTGTGTGTGTATGTGTGTGCATGTTTGTGTGCTTCTCACTCACGCACTTGTGCCTTCACTTGCTCGAGGTCATCATACCATCCTCACGTCTTCCCGGATTGACATTAAAGGAGGTGCTACTCATCACTGAGCTACATGGAGGATCAAAAAATTTTGGTACAAATGCCTAAGAGAGAGGCCATCACAGGAGAAGCATATGATAACAAAGAAAAGACCAAAAAAATTGTAGTCACCATCGAAGAGAACGAAGAGACATGTACATACATAGGAGATGACCTAAGTAAAGAAGAGGAAGCAGAGCTGGTAGCCTTGTTAAGGGAATATAGGGACGTGTTTGCATGGCACTATAGAGACTTGAAGGGAGTAGATCCGAAAATTTGCTCTCATACGATCCCCATGATCTCTGATGCCAAGCCCACCAAACAAAAGCCCTACACATATAATGACACTTATCCAGCTAAAATCAAAGAAGAAATTGACAAGTTGATTGAAGCTGGATTTATCTATGAGATTGAGCATACTGAATGGGTGTCCCTCATTATAGTGGTGCCCAAGAAGAATGGGAAGTTACGTGTGTGTATTAACCTTAGAAAAGTGGTGCCCAAGAAGAATGGGAAGTTACGTGTGTGTATTACGTGTGTTAGAGATAGTTATCCGCTCCCAATCACTGATCATCTATTGGAGCGTGTTGCAGGCAAGGAAGTATATAGCTTCCTTGATGAATTTCCAGGTTACAACCAAGTAGCCATTGCCCCAGAAGATCAACATAAAACGGCCTTTGCCACAGAGTGGGGAGTCTTTGCATTTCGTGTGATGCCATTTGGGCTCAACAAGATACAAATAAAGGGAGCTGCAGTGGTGTCCTAGTGGAAGGTCGATGTGGCTAGTTCTCAAAGTCCATCAATACTTTGCTTATTTGAGCACTTGAGTCATGTAATACCTCCACCCAAGTGTCTAACACAAATTTAGATGTATTAGGAAGGTTTTAGATTAGTTTCTCATGCTATAAAAAGAGGAGAAAAGTCGTGATCTTGTGGGAAGTCCAAGAGAGGCATATGTGTATCTCTATGCTGCTGTAGTTTTGTATGCAGAGATTGCAGAGCTTATATCTCCCTCATTATATATCCAAATTACATGTTTGATAACTCATTTGAAAGATCTTACTGTTTACTTTCTTCCTGTAAATGTTCATAATCATTGGATTTGTGAGCTGAGAGCAGTACTCTCTGCAAGTAGTGTGTGTTCTCTGGTTTCACCTCTGCTGAAGGTCTCCATTAAACCTCAAACTTGCAGAGGTCATATCTCCTTGTGTATTTATCCAAATTGAGTGTTCTTTGGCTCATTGGAAAGCTCTTGGTGTCTAGTATATGTGGTTAAAACAGTTTTCTAAAATTCTAATCCATTAGAGAATAGTGCTCTGCAAGCATGACTGGTTTTCTGTGATGAAGTTTGTGAGAAGGTCAACTTGTTCCTAGGGGGTTCCACCTACTTCTTGCTATATTTTGGAGGTCAATAAACTCCAACATTGGTATCAGAGCAAGGAATTGAAGCTTGGAGAAGGTTATAATACCTTGATGAAGAATTTGAAGCTATTGGAGAAGAGGTTCATCATCGACACTACACAAAGGTAGAAGGAGATAGCAAGGAAGCATCTCAAGCAACATCCAAGCAAAGAAAGGTGCATAAACTTTATAACAAAGGTAAATCTCATACTTATTCTTATCACACATATGCAAAAGGAGGGTTAAAGGACGAAGTTTATTATTTACACAATGGGCGATCAACATGCATAAATAGAGAAGCTTGATAAGAACAATTATCAAGCATGGCGATTTAGAATCACAGCATACTTGCAAGGTAGAGGCTTGTATGGTTTGATTGATGGAACGGATATCAAACCTATATTACTAGAGGATCCAAATCAACAACAATTGAGGGAGTTTAGACTTTGGAATGAAAGAGACAAAAGGTTTATATTCATTTTATCACAAAATATTCAAGATTCAATGGTAGGACACATACAAGATCTAGACACAAGTAGAGATGTTTGGCTTGCATTAGAAAGGTTGTATGCTACAGGTACAAGAGCAAGGAAGATTCAACTCAAAAATGAGTTGAATAACATAAAGAAAGATACAAGGACATCGGTCAATGATTACTTGTTGAAGGTTAAAGAGATTGCAGATCAACTAGGATCAATTCAAGCTCATGTGGAGGACGACGACTTGGTTGCACATACTCTCAACGGACTCAAGGATGATGAGAGATGGAAACCATTCATTACTTCAGTTTATGTTAGAGGAGAATTACCAGACTTTGATCAGCTTGTTGCTCTTATGGTCACGGAGGAGATGAATCTAAATGGCTCTACTTCAAATTTAAAAGGATCTCAAGGACAAGATCTTTATGTAGGATCATCAAGAGGTGGAAACAGAGGAAGAAGAGGTTCAAATAGAGGTTGAGGAAGAAGGAGCGATGATCAAGGGACTTCAAGTGGCTTCTTCAACACAAGAGGAAGAGGAAGATCAAATGCTAGAGGTACGAGAGGCTACTAAAACTATAATCAAAGACAAAGGAGTGAAGATAACAACAATTGCTATATATATGGAAGGTATGGACACTATGCCAAAGATTGTTATCAAAATGAAAATAATCAAGGTGGTAATCAAAGAGGAGGCTATTCAAGAAGAGGTAAACAACAAGGAAATTATGCAGTTGAAGGTAAAAGTGATGATTATGATTCTCTTCTTATGATGAATGTAGAAACTAAGATGAATTGCAATAGTGATGTATGGTATGTAGATAGTGGTTGCTCTAACCATATGTCACATGATGCTTCATGGTTTTCTAATATGCATAATCCTTCATGTAAAGGTCATGTTGAAACAGGAGATGATACAACACATAAGATTATGCAGGTTGGAGATGTTGTTATGCAGGATAAGAGCAAGACAAATTGCTTAAAGGATGTACTTTATGTGCCAACGATCACTAAGAATTTGATGTCTGTTGGTCAAATGGTAGAAAAAGGTTTGCAAATAAGATTTAATCATGCAGGTTGCTTCATTGAGGATCCAAAGCAAATGAGGTTAATTGCTAGAGGTCAAAAACAAGGTAGATTGTTTACATTCAAGGTAAACCCAAATCATACAATCTATTTCTCTTATGGTATGCATCGAATAGCAGAGCTTGATCTATGGCACAAAAGGATTGGACACATGAATGTATACGGGTTAAAGGAGCTATCAAAGAAGAGGATTGTTGAAAGATTACCTGATCTTACTAAGCAACATATGGTGCATCTATGTGAAGCATGTCAAATGGGTAAGCAGAGTAGATAGCCTTTCAAGCATTCAAGCTATGTAAGCAGTGGATTGCTAGAACTTATACACACGGACGTATGGGGTCCTACTAAAGAGGCATCCTTGGCTGGTAATAAGTACTATGTATCATTCATTGATGATCATAGTAGAATGACATTTGTGTATTTCATTAGCCATAAGAGTGAAGTCTTTGATTGTTTCAAAAATTTTAAATCATTTGTCGAGAAGCAAACAGGAAGATATGTTAAGAAGCTAAGATCCGATGGAGGGGGAGAGTATTTCTCTCAAGCTTTTACTGATTTTTTGTATGATGAAGGTATCAAAAGAGAAGTTACATGCAGGTATACTCCACAACAAAATGGAGTCGCAGAAAGAAGAAACAGAATCATAGCAGAAGCATCTAGAAGCATGCTAAATGATATGTGTTTGCCTAATTCTTTTTGGTCTGAAGCTGTTAGCACAAGTGTGTACATTATGAATAGAGTACCTATTGCTGGAGTTCATCATTTGACACCATATGAGGTATGGCATGGAAGGAAACCAAGTCTAAGTCATTTGAAAGTATTTGGTTGTGTATGTTATGTACATGTACCTAGTGAAGTGAGATCAAAACTTGATGTGAAATCAGAAAAGTGTATATTTATTGGTTACACAGATACTCAAAGAGGATATAGATGTTATAATCCTCATACCAATAAGGTGGTTGTTTCAAGAGATGTAACTTTTGATGAATCACTTTCATGGTATGTAGATAAGAAAAGTTTGCAGGTCATAAATGAAGATGAAGAAGATACAGGTGAAGGAGATGAGTGCTTACCTCAGCCCATAAGAAGTTTAAGTGATGAGAAAAGCGGTTTGGATGAAGAAAGAGAGCTACCTTTCATGGAAGATTAAGGCAAGATTCACCTCCTAGTGTTAAAAGTAAAGGTAAACTCAAACTTGTTGAAGTTAATGATGAAGGAGAGGAAATTAGTGATGTATGTGACTATGGAGAATCATCAAAGGTTCCTAATAAGAAAGGAAGAGCATCTACGTTGGAGGTAACAAGAACTTCAAGAGTGAGTAAGCAACCTCAAAGGTATATGTATGAATCTTTCATGAATACTCATTATGCTTTTATGACAAAAGTTGAGCAGGAAAATGAACCCACATGTTATGATGAGGCAAAAGGAGATGAAAAGTGGGAGAAAGCAATGAGTGAAGAAATGGAAGCACTACAGGATAACAAGACTTGGAATTTAGTTCCAAAGACACCAAAGCAAAAGGTAATTGGTTGCAAGTGGGTTTTTAAGATTAAAAGAAATAGTGATGGTAGTGTGTCAAGATATAAGGCTAGAGTAGCAAAAGGATATAATCAAACTCAAGGATTGGACTATGAGGAGACATTTAGTCCAGTAGCAAACATGGAAACGGTGAGAACTTTGTTGTCTTTAGCTGCAAGTACAAGGTGGAATATATATCAACTCAATATAAAGAATGCCTTTCTTAATGGTGAGTTAAATGAAGAAGTGTATATGTCACAACCAGATGGTTATGTGGATGCAAAATGTCCTAATCATGTATGCAGGTTAAAGAAGGCATTGTATGGTCTTAAGCAAGCACCAAGGGCATGGAATGCAAGGTTGGTAAAGTATCTTATGCTGCAAGGATACACAGCGAGTCATGCTGATCCTTCACTTTATGTAAAACATGTAGATGGCATGTGTGTCTATGTATGCATTTATGTGGATGACTTGTTGATTACAGGGAATGATGCAAAAGCAATTGATGAGATAAAAGGTAATTTGGGAAAGGAATTTAAAATTTCAGATCTTGGTTTGCTTAGATACTTTCTTGGGATTGAAATTGTGTATGGCGATGAAGGTATGTGGTTGATACAGAGAAAGTATATATGTGATATGTTGAAAAGGTTTGGTTTGCAGGAATGTAAATTTGTTTCTACTCCAATGGAATGTAATGTAAAGTTGAGTGCAAAGAAAGGTGATGAGTTGCATGATATGAATGTGTATAGATCCATGGTAGGATCTTTGATTTATGCAACAAAACTAGACCTGATATATGCTATGCAGTGGGAGTATTGTCACAGTTTATGCATGAACCTAGAGTACCTCATATGCATGCAGCGAAAAGAGTGCTTAGGTATTTGAAAGGTACCATGAACGAAGGATTATTTTATAGTCATGATGCTGATCTAACTCTTAAAGTCTTAAGTGATGCAGATTGGGCTGGAAGCAAAGATGACAGAAGATCCACAAGTGGATATGTGGTAATAGCAGGAAACAAGACATTAACATGGAGTTCAAAGAAACAGCCTACAGTTGCTTTATCTTCTACAGAGGCTGAGTACATAAGTTTAGCATTGGCTACTACTGAAGTTATGTGGTTTAAAAAGTTGTTTCATGACTTGAATGTGCAGGTTGATGTACCACTGATATATGGGGATAACTTGAGTAGCATTCATATGACCTCAAATCCTATCTTTCATGCTAGAACAAAGCATATAGAGGTTCACTATCATTATGTTCGAGAGAAGGCCATAAACAATGAAGTACAAGTTTCTTTTGTGGGAACAAAGGATCAAGTTGCAGATATCTTCACCAAATCCTTGGATGGACCGAAGCTTCAAAGATTCAACTATATTCTTGGCATGAAGGAAATACCCTTTGAAACTTGAGGGGGAGAATGTTGCGAACATTTGTTTTATGTAGGGTACAAGTTTCAAATTATGTAAATACCTTTGGGAAGTCTTCAAATACTTCAAGAAGGCTCATATTATTCATAAAAGACAGCAAAAATACCACGTGAGTTCTAGAACATGGTGAGTCAAATTAGTGAGTCACAAGGGAGCTGCAGTGGTGTCTTAGTGGAAGGTCGATGTGGCTAGTTCTCAAAGTCCATCAATACTTTGCTTATTTGAGCACTTGAGTCATGTAATACCTCCACCCAAGTGTCTACCACGAATGTCCAAGAGAGGCATATGTGTATCTCTATGCTGCTGTAGTTTTGTATGCAGAGATTGCAGAGCTTATATCTCCCTCATTATATATCCACATTACATGTTTGATAGCTCATTTGAAAGATCTTACTGTCTAGTTTCTTCTTATAAATTTTAATAATCATTGGATTTGTGAGCTGAGAGCAGTACTCTCTGCAAGTAGTGTGTGTTCTCTGGTTTCACCTCTGCTGAAGGTCTCCATTAAACCTCAAACTTGCAGAGGTCATATCTCCTTGTGTATTTATCTAAATTGAGTGTTCTTTGGCTCATTGGAAAGCTCTTGGTGTCTAGTATATGTGTCTATTCTTAGAGAATAGTAAGCTCTGCAAGCATGAGTAGTTTTCTATGATGAAGTTTGTGAGAAGGTCAACTTGTTCCTAGGGGGTTCCACCTACTTCTTGCTATATTTTGGAGGTCAATAAACTCCAACAGGTTGCAACAAGCCCATGAAGAAATTCTAGGGAATCACTATTCTAAACAACGAACATTGCAGAATCTGAAACGGTTAGGAGTGTATTGGCCTAGTATGGACAAAGAAATTCATGAGTGGATTAAGGATTATGCAATGTGCTAGGAAAAACCCCCAGTGGAGCATGCTACCCTTTATCACGTGTCATTAATTCTAGATTGGAGCGCTCCATTGGTAGAATTTATGAGAATGGGAACATTGCCCAATGAGGCAAGTCTAGCAAGAAAACGAAGCATGGAACAAGAGGCTCTACACTATGCCTTAGTAGGAGACAACCTATATCGACGAGGCAAAGATGGTTACTTAAGATTGTGCATTTACGAATCAGACTATTTGAAAATCTTAGAGACTGCCCATAGTAGTGTTGCAAGCGGACACTTTGGTCCTGACCGAGTAATTAAGACCATTCTATTCTCAGGACTTTGGTGGCCCACTCTTCATATGGATGCACATACTTAGATGAAGAAATGTGACACATGCCAACGTGCCCAGTACCCAATAAGAAAAGATGAGATGCCTTTGAGACCAATGATGGGAGGACGTGCATTTTCGAAATGGGGTATGGACTTTGTAGGTCCTGTTAACCCCCCAGCTAGAAACTCCCATGCAGAGTACATTATTGTAGCCACCGATTACCGTACAAAGTGGGTAGAAGTCAAAGCTACAACGAAGAATGATGCTCAAACAATAGCAAAGTTCTTATTTGAGAATGTGTTCACAAGATACGGATTACCAATAGAGTTAGTAAGTGATAGAGGAACACACTTCTTGAATGAAGTCATTGAAAATCTCCTCCAAGAGTTCTTGGTGATACATAAGAAGTTTACCCCCTATCATCCACAGGCTAACGGACAAGTTGAGAGCACAAACAAGATCCATGTAATGTATTGAAAAAATTGGTAAATAATAAGCGCTCTGATTGGGATAAATAGCTTCATCACATTGTTTGGGCTTACCGAGTTGCCTACAAAACAGTACTCAATGCCACCCCATTTCAGATGGTCTTCGGACAAAATGTTGTGCTACCTTTGGACTTCCTAATCCCAACTTTAAAAGTAGCACAAGAGCATGAGTGGAATGGACACGAGTTATCCTCTAGAATCTTTGATCTAGAATGCTTGGGTGAGACATGGCTACGAGCGGCGGTAGGCATCTATGCTGCAAAGAAAAGGCAAAAGGCATACTTCGATGCACATATCAAAGATAAAGGACTGGAAGAGGGAGACCTAGTGTTGGTTTATACACTAAAGCAACATGCCCGTAAATTGGAAAAACGAGGATATGGACCCATGATCATTAATAGAATTTCCACTAGCGGTGCAGATCAATTGGCCACACTAGAAGGTGATATCCTTCTGAACTATATCAGCGGTTTTTGAGTCAAGCTATATCAAGAACCTCTCACAGAGGATATGCTAAAGAGACTCAACACTGCTAAGAAGTGAAAAGAAGAAGAATTAAGGGTTAGAGAGGAAGCAGAGGTAGAGGCTAGAGAACGCATTAGGAGAAATAAGTTAAGACGCCTAGGCCTAGATATCAATCTTGAGGCCCCAAGATACCACATGGCCATGTGTCAACCATCAAGTTCAATTGCTTCTCAAATCATTGATCAACGTCCATTTGTGACCATAGTGGTAGGACAAGGGAAGAATGCAAGGACTGTGAGAGCTTTGATTGACTCAGGTGCAGCAACTAGTGCAGTTACACTTTCATATTGCCAAGATCTACAATTGAACATCAATTCCATTGAAGCCTATCTCATAGGATTAGGAGGTGTGGAAACCCCTTGTTTGGGCGAGGTAGAGCTTCCCATCTATCTTCAAGATGTTCCAATGAGAGTCAAAATGCTCGTGTGTGAAGATGAGGACCATATGGAACCACTTGTCCTGGGTCAAGATTGGATCTATGACCATGCAGTCAACTTAAACCTTAAAAGCCAACTTCTTCAAGTTTGGGTACATGAACAATGTATTACATTAGAATTAGACAATTGCATGCTCACAAATCCAGAGGTCACACATTTTCTTAGTTCTTTTGAAACTAATGGGAGAAGTACATAAAAAGGTAGCAGTGACAAAATGAAGAACCAGACAATTGCCCAAGCTACATTTGGAAGATGAACCGCTCTTGTGGATACATGATGGGCACTATCTCTCCAAGAACCATGGAACAACCACTACAACAAGGGTATGTGAGGGACAACAGACTCTAGAGGGGGGAGTGTTGATAGTCAAGGTCATGCACAAGCATGGAAGCGCATCAATGAAGCGGACACACAAGAAGAAGGAGCATGTAGGGAGCTCCAAGAAGCACATGCCAAATTTTCAGAAGAATTCCCTACAAAAATAGTGATTTTCTTCACTAAAAACCATTGTAAATACCATTTTCTAGTTTCTCAAATCCATTTTGTTCAAGCCAAGGAGCCCTTGAGCTTGAGGAGTATTAGAAGTACTATCCTACCAATTTTCATAATTTTTAGACTCAATTTGAGCCCCCAAATAAGTCATGGAACCTAATTTTTAACTAGGCTGGACACTAGGTTTGGACAGGGCCAAAACCACTCAAAAAACCATAAAAAAGGCTAGAGAGCTCATTTTTGGGGTTAGCTTGTGGTAGATTTCAGCTTTCTAAGAGATTTCTTTCGTAATCGAAGATCTTCCATTGTTCCACTCTTTGCTCTTACCTTATGCGCGTGTGTGTGTATGTGTGTGCATGTTTGTATGCTTTCACTCATGCACTTGTGCACTCACTTGCTCTTGGTCTTCATACCGGTCCTCACGTCTCCGCGGATTGACATTTATGAGGTGAAGCTCCTCACGTTGGTACTTGCCATTGTGCTTGAGTGACACCAGTCATCGACTCCCCACCCCACACTTCTACTGTACATACCACCACTGTTGCCAAAGTACCCACCACCCCAACCGCTCCTCTTTCACCTCCCATCCCACCAGTCTCTCCTATACACCTTGCCTCTCCTAGAACATCCACATCCTTCGACAGTGCAATTGTAGAAGCCTTTGTTGCTTCAATTCCTCTCACACCTTCCACACCTACGCAACCTAGCCTCCCTCCTAGGACTTCAACCCTTCTATCCAGTCCATTTCTCCATCCATCCTTCCCTTCCTTCCCCACCCCTTGTTGCAGAGCTAAAGGAAGTACAAAGCAGAGAAAAAGACGGACCCCAAAATTTTTCCGATTTGGACATCATATTTTTTGTATCATACTCATTCTTGTAATATATTTCCCGTTGTAAATGCACTAGAGGAGTCCTCTAGATGCATCCCCACAGAAGATTAGAGATTTACCATGTAAAATAGTAGGAAATTAATCTTTTAGTGAATAAAGTGCCGGTCTCTTGTGTGAAAGGACCATTTTTAGGGCACTAGTATATAAGTCAAATGTGACTCTTTGTAAAGAACTTTTTGCCATTGTGAGAATAGAGAGCACAAAAATTCGAATTTGTGTCTTCTTCACTCCATATCTTCTTCTCTGTGAGCTTGTATGCATGTGTATTGCTTGGAAAGAGTGCTTGTGAGTGTTGTCCATCCATGAAAGTGTTTATTTGCTGTAGGTAAGGTGTGTGCGAAGTGTAGGAAGTGCTGAAGTGTAAGAAAGTAATTCCCGCGACTCAGTATTTTGCTCATAACTTGAAGTAGGAGCATCAGAATTGAGTGAAGCCACTGCCATTGGATGCGTCTTCTCGAGAGCTTCGAAACGCATATGCTATTCGCTATATTTGGAGTTCGGAGCTGAGAGAAAAGTCCAAAATACTGACGGCTGCTGCACCAAGTATCGTTTCGCCTTGACCAACAGTTGGAACTTGTTTGGATAAGTCTTTGCCTTATTTACACTCTTTGAGTAGTTCATTTGCATTGATCATTACATGATTGCATGTCCTCATACACTCGGCTAGGTTTGTATACTCTTTGGATTGATAATTAAAAGCGTGTATCCCCACTATATGCACTTGAGAGGGGATTGAGGTATAGTCTCTTTCTCCGCAAGTCCCTGAGTTGGTACTTAGGTCAACATCCCTCCAAGACCCCTATTCCCATTTCCCCCTCCATTAACCTTCTCACCCGTTTCACCTCCATGACCCATTGTATTCCCTCTTTCCCCTCTCCACCAAGCAGTACAAGAGACCCCATCTGTAAATTATTCTGCAACTTTTGTAAATCCTGCATTTACACCCACTCACGCACCCACTATCACTCCAGTACTCACGGTCACTGCACTCAACACCACGTCCAGTGACATGGACATATCACCGCCCACTGCACCACCACTCACCCCATCCATTTTACCACCATATTTAGGCACATCACATTTTTCCACAGTCACCACTGCATCCACTTTCCCATCCCTATTTCCCCTTCCCCTTGCATCGACACCCATACCCACAACATCTTCACTCACTACACCATTAATATTATCACCCGCAATCAACACTGCATTCCATCAGATGTTTGCATGTATGTCACATGTGAGAGATGAATTCGCATCTCTAGGCACCAGTTATCAGACGCTGCAGCAGACCATGAACAACTTACAGTCGCAGCTCAATTCGTTATCAATCGAGAATGTCTCCCTTAACACATGCTACCAAGAGCTACACCAGGCCTACCACAAACTTGAACTCGATAGTGAACACAAGACAAAAGAGGCCATTACAGATATCAAGAATTTGTTAAGGGCTCAAACCATTCGCAATACGACGCTCACTAGAAACATGGGACTACTTAGATGCCACCTAGTAGCAGCCAAAGAAGAGAATTAACGCTTACAAGAACAGAATAGAGAGAACCTTGAAGCTGCTTTAGATCAACCGAACGAACTCTTGAGTCCTAGTCGTTTCAAAGCTGTCCCCTCTGAATCCATGAAGATACTATTGGAAAATCATGTTCGACTACTAGAGGAGTATGACAATATGAATGAGGAATACCATAAGCTCAAAGAGGAACACAAAATATTACAGTTACGACCACTTGTATAGCAAGCAACACCAACTCTTGCCTCCACATCTCTTGAAATCATCGAGGAACTCAACACTTTACGGGCCCAGGTATTGACTCTTCAAATGCAGATCGCAGCTTACAAAGCACCCCCTAGGCTAGACTCCCCACCGGAACTACCAGTGGATGAAGAAACAGTGACTATCCCGGTGGAGGACACTTTTGAAGAAGCATACGAGCCCCAACCCATCCCAGGTGTACGTGTCACGGCCGAGGGCCAGACCACATTTGCACTCCCTACCCCCGCATGGATGAAGACTATAGAAGAACTTGGCAAGACCCATTCCGCAAGGGTGGAAGCACAATTACATGCAATGGCTATGATCAAAAAGTGTATTCTACAATCTCCTTACTTTGCTCACTTGGCCCCTTGCACGTACATATCTGGGCATGAGCTTCAATATAAGCCATATTTTATGTTAATGGCAGAATATCCGCTAGCCATCGAAAAGGAAACATGCAAGAAACCCTCCTGCGCAACTCAGTTTGAGCCTGATGATTTGCCACCAGACGTGTAGAGCGGAGAAATCTTTCAACCTACTTGGCACCAGGATTTATTACAGGAATATCCAAAAATGATGAGCACATGGGTCAAAGCACCCCTGCATTTAAAGTATAACCCATGTTGGGGACCCATGCCAAGATGTCGCTCCTGGAAGGCCTTTGCAATCAAGGTACAAAACAACAAGTAGTGCCAGGATTGGCTAAATTACCCATACTTCACTCCACCCACTGGACCACCCATGATAGGCTACATGATGGCAATGATTCGCCATTGGCTCCCTCGCTTACGAAGAATGGATGATGTAGCAGTGCATATGACCGTCAAAATCTTTGACATGATGCAGATAGTATTCAAGGTCTTCCGTCGCATCAAGGCACCACACGTGAAGACCCCGGGATTCGAGCATGGCAATCAAGATTTAGCATATGATATGAGTACGACACCATTGCTCCAGATGTGTTATGCCTTGCACTGTCGCATCAAATATTTACCGACGTGTTATAAAATGACCTTCGAAGAAATGTTCACTACTGGTTTTTGGGATATCATTCAGAGGTGTTCATAAGTAGGCCTACACACCTACTACAATTACTTGCCTGTGAACAACTGGTGTACTCCATGCACTACAAACTCCCACCACCAGAGGAACCTCAGCCCATAGATTGGGAAAAACTCGAAACAGATCTGGCAAGAGGTATTCGCATTTCAGAGCACACCCTCGCCCAGGACCTCCTACAAAATTATATCCGATAGACCCCACAACAAGGTTCTGTTGAGGACGAGAAAAGCGAGAGGGAGGGGGGTGTTGGCAGTAGCCAGAGGCACAGACATCAAGGAAGTATGTGAAGACAGAGCACAACGAAGTAGTGGGGAGCCAAACGAATTATTTTCCAAACAAATATGTTTTATAAATACGTTTCAAAAAACTCCCAACAGTGATTTTCATCACTCTTGTACCATATGTAACATAGAATAACTAGTTTTGTCATTTGTAGCTCCGTTTTGTGCAAGTCGAGGAGTCCTCGAGCTTGAAGAGCTTAGGAAGAATGAGCCTATCAATTTTGGCTATTTTTAGATCTCGTTTACCCCTTCAAATAACACCTAGAACCTATTTTTTAACTATGCCGGTCACTAGATGTGAAACCGGTCAAAACTAGTCTAGAGTCTATAAAAAGAGCTAGAGAGATCATTTTTTAGGCTAGCTAGTGTAGACTTGTATGAGCTAGAGTGAGCTTGAGCTTGTAATTGAGATCTTGAGTAATATAGTCTATTTTCCTACCTTCCATTGTGTCTTGCTTGTCTCCTACATGTGTGTGTGTATGTGTGTGTGCATCTTTATGCTTCTCACCTTCACTCTCACTACATTTCACATTCACGATCTTCATATCACTCCTATCTCTTCCGCGGATTGACATTAAAGAGGTGGTGCTTCTAAACGTGGTACTTACCATTGTGCTAGAGCAACAGCCAACAATAATTAGAAGGAAAGCAACTCTTATCAAGGTAATACTACATGTGCTCTTTATGAAGATAAGAGAGATAAGAAGCACAAATGTTAGAAGAAGGAAGATGATGAAGAAGAGATTTTTCAAGCCACTTATGCAAGCAAGACTAAGTGGAAAGTGAAGAAGAAAGGAGCAAATCATGACAAATCAAAAGGTGAAAATGTTCAGCCTTGTGCCATCTATGAGAACACAAACCACACCACTCAAAATTGTTGGTTCAATGGAAGGAGTCAGAAAGGAGGTGGAAGAGATGGATTTGGCAACACTAGAGATAGAGGTGGACACAACTTCAACAACGAACAAAAGTCACACTAGAAGGGACTTCAACAATTATTCAGAAGATCAACCACATGAAGACTCATTGCTTCTAATCAATATGAGTCACAAAGAAGGTTAAAAAGATTATCATTTATTCTACATAGATTCAAGTTGTTCAAACCATGTTGTAAGCAACATTGCTCTTCTATCTGACTTGGAAAGTCCAAAGCATAGACATGAAGTACAAATAGGGGGATGATGCTGATATATTTAGGTAGCGATGTGTGTGAACACTCTAGGACTACCGGGGTACTTTTTTCCCTCTTTAGGAGGTTTCTTCCCCCGGCTTGTATATACGCCTATTGCCCTAACGGGCTACTTATCTTTGTACATTCTAGTGGTAATACATTCAGTATTGTGTGTTGTGCTCTAAGCTTTTTCTTCTTCCTTGTGTTGTTCACATGCTTCCACAGACGTCTAACTCCAACAATTGGTATCAGAACAAGTCGTCGCTTCATCTAGGGTATCGTCTACACCTCTCTAGGTGTAGTCTCAAAATCACACGAACTTTGGAGAGCATATGCAAGGTGTTTCAGAGATCAAAACAGCTTTGCTGTGTTGTGCCAAAATCGTGATATGACCTCATTTCGACCTCTGAATGCACTATCATAGTGCTTATGCAAGCTATTTCATCTTTTTGAGCCAAAGATATATAAAATTTTTGGTCCGCCAGTATAAGCATCTCAAAGTCTTCTACAAGTTTAACAGAACTCATCAAGGTAGTTATGTTCAATTTTTTTAGATACAATCATTTTTTTGCATCACGATATTTTAGTCAGTGGCCATGGATGAAGGTAGTGATGTATTTTGTATGTTGGCTATTGACGATAAGTTGGATGGTACAAATTACCCATTGTGCGCTTATATGATGCATCATGTTTTGGTCACAAAAGGACTATGGAATATTGTGTAGGGTGTTGAAATACATCTTGTTACACCTACGAATATAGGTACTGGAGCTGATGGAGATGGTGTCGAAGATGGTGATATTCTGCATATTCCTATTTGTGCTGCGGTTTTTGTTGCACCTACTGTAGAGAAAATTCGTTGGGATGGAAGAGATACTCAAGCATATGCATTGATAGCCTTGTCTGTCAAATGTGTCATTATTCTTCACATTCTCTCTTGTAGGATAGCTAAAGATGATTGGGATACACTTACCACATTGTACTAAGCTAATTAGGCTCCTGTTGCTTACCTCCAAAAACAATTGGAGAGTGAGCATATGAATGAAGGTGATTCTATGGATGATTTTTTGAAAAAGATCAAGGATTTGAAGGAACAATTGATTTCTACTAATGAAGTTATGCTAGAAAGCTCACTTGTGCAAACCGTTCTGAATGGTCTTCCTGACTCATATCATAGTTTTGCTTCTACTCTTCATTTGATGATGAAAGGCAATCCAAATGCCCTGTCATTTGAAGAGTTAGTTTATGTTCTGTTGCATGAAGATCAGTCTAGGCAGAATAGGTCAATTATGTATGTTGCAGATCAAGCTTTCCTGGCTAGTCAAAAGGGCAAAGGAAAATGGAGCTCTTCTACTACTAAGCAGAAATTTGCAAATGTTGCAGATCTGAAGAAAGAAGACAAAGATGAGAAAAAATCAAAAAAGAAGAAACTATTTTGCAAATACTCTAAAGCAAACAATCATTTCATTAATAGCTATCCAGAATTGGCTGCTAAAGAGGCAAAGGAGAAAGAGGCCATAATGGTTGTTGCACGGGCCTCTACATTGAAAATAGAGTCTGCTAATCTCGTGCATAATGAAGGATGGGTGTTTATTGTTGTTTGCAGTTTTGACTTATCTTCTCATGAGGAGTGTATGTCTGCAGTAGACTGAGATGTTTGGTATTTTGATAGTGGGCCAACCAAACATATTACCTCACAGTGCAGTTTCTTCACAGTCTTCACTTGAGTCAGCCCCTACAGGGAATACTATCAAATGCGCCAACAACTCCTCTCACCCTATCATGGGAGTTGGTAAGAGCATCTTGACTATTTTTTATGGTAGTTCTTTCACTTTGTTAGATGTTTTATTTGTGCTAGGGATCAAGAAGAATCTGTTATCAGTTTCGGCTTAAGCCAAGATTGGCTTGGTTGTGAAATTTGTTGATGACAGGTGTACAATTCATGATCTGTCAAATGGCGACGTGATTATTGCTTTTGGCATTTTATGTCGTGGGCTGTATAAGTTTATAGACTATGAAAGATCTATGAATGATTCAGCATGTGCAGTTCATGATTCTCAGGCTATATCAAATGCAAAGCTTTGGCATGAATGCTTTGTTCATCTGAATTTTGCTAGTTTGATACGCTTGTAGACATCAGAAATGGTGTCCTCTTTGCCCAAATTTGAGGTACCCAAAAAACATGTATGTGAAGGCTATATTTTGGGCAAAATGCAGTGTTCCTCCTTTCCAAAAGATGGTTCAGTTCGGGCTACTTCGAAATTGCAGCTTGTACATAGTGATGTATATGGTCCTATGGAGACACCTTCTTTTGGAAACTATCTTTACTTCATGACTTTCATTGATGATTTTTCCAGGCATGCATGGGTATATCCACTCAAAGCAAAGCCCAAAGTGCTTATGTGCTTCAAACAGTTTTTGGTTTTGGCTGAAAATTTGTCAGCATGTAAAATGGGCACCCTTCGTTCTGATCGAGGGAAGGAATATATGTCTTCTGACTTTAATGCATTTTTGGCTGAACATGGGATAAAACATCAATTTATAGTATTATATACACCTCAACAAAATGGAGTTGTTGCATGGAAGAACAGGTCACTCATCGAAATGGCAAGGTGTATGGTCAAGAGTCAAGCTTTACCACATAATTTCTGGCTTGAGGCTATCATGTGTGCAGCATATGTACTTAACAAGTGTCCCACTAAAGCACTGCATTCTATCACTCCATATGAGGCTTGACATGGTCGCAAACCATCTGTTGCTCATCTGTGTGTTTTTGGTTGTCTGGCATATGCATTAGTGCCTAAACAACATTGTAGGAAATTGGATGATAAAGCAGTAAAATGTATTTTTGTTGGGTGCAGTTCTGAAAGCAAAGGCTATCGTTTGTATCATCCATAGACTAAACGCATTTTGGTTAGCCGTGATGTTGTTTTTGTGGAAGATGCTATTCAGCCCTTACTTTCATGTACGAAGGAGACATCTGTTAGCTCCAAAGACATGTATGATACTTTGCTATCTCTTTTTACAGGTGGAAAGTCTAGTATTGGTCCTAATGAGGCAACTTCTCAGCCATTGTAGCTTTTATGTGATGATGCACATCATTCTATTTCTTATGCACATTTACATGATGCACTTGTTGATGAGAGAGCTGATATTGACGAGGCAAAAACTATGCCAAAATGGTTGGTGCAAACTTTGCATGATAGCAGAATAGATGCACCTCTATCATATCATACTCGTTCAGGCTCTCATAGTGTCTCTTTTGCATCAAATTGCTATGCTATGGTTGCATCTAGTCTCTGTGATGAGACTAAGCCTGTTTTGTTTGATGAAGCACAAAATTTTGAACATTGGATGGCTGCAATGCAATCTGAATATGATGCCATCATGAAAAATGGTACTTGGTCCTTATGTGACTTGCCTCCTGGCAAGAAGGCTATTGGCACTAAGTGGGTATACAAGCTGAAGCGTAAACTTAATGGAACAATTGATCATTGTGGTGTATGTTGATGACATGCTTCTCATTGGTCCTCATGAGAAGCATATTATTGATTTCAAGGCTAGTTTACATGCCTCATTTGAGATGTCTGATTTGGGGCATTTGCATCATTATTTGGGCATTCAATTTATGCATATTGATGGTGGAATGGCTTTGTGTCAAACGACATATGTTGACACATTATTGCAGCATTTTGGCCTTGAAGACTGTAAACCTATTGAAACTCCTATGGAGACAGGTTTATGATTGAGTCTTCATGATGATGGAGATGCATTTGATGTTGTTCTCTATCAACAAGCTATTGTATGCTTGATTTACTTATGCATTACTTCTCCAGATATACAGTTTGTTGTCTCACAAATGAGCAGGTTTATGCATTGCCTAGGTGTCAAGCATTGGTAGGCCGTTAAGCGCATCTTTAGCTACTTGAGTGGTACCCAGCTACTTGGGTTGTTTTATCCCAAGATCTCTACCACCAGATTTGCGTGCTTTTTCTCACTCTGATTGGGCTAGTTGCTATGAAAATCATGTGTCCACTAGTGGTTTTTACTTCATGCTTGGTAGCTCATGCATATCTTGGTTGAGCAAGAAGCAGCCTATTGCACTTCCAGTTGTGAGGTTGAGTATAGGGCAACTTTCACAATGATTGTTGAGTGTGTGTGGCTCAGATGCCTTATGGCTAGTGTGGGTGTTGGTCAGTCTTCTGCCACCACCATCTTCACGAATAGTCAAAGTGCATAAGGAACCCTATGTTCCATGCATGCACTAAGCACATTGAGGTGCTTATCATTATGTCAGGGAGAGGTTCTCTAGTGGGGAGATCAGCTTGGCATATCTGCCCATGCAAGAGAACATTGCACACCTTTTTATGAAGGCTCTTCCTAGGGAGAAGTTTGCAAGTTTCCACAAAGATTTGGGCTTACTTCCTTTGGTGGATTGATTCCACATAGCTTGGCACTTCCTTATACATGATTGCCAGCTCCGAGTCCACCGCATCACTCCTAGGGGGGATTTGTTGATATATTTAAGTAGTAATGTTTGTGAACACTCTAGGACTGCCGGGGACTTTTTTCCCTCTTTAGGAGGTTTTTTTCCCTCGACTTGTATATACGCCTATTTCCCTAACATGATTCCACATAGCTGGGCACTTCCTTATACATGAGTTCCAGCTCCGAGTTCACTGCATCACTTCCAAGGGGGATTTGTTGATATACTTAGGGGGTAGTAATGTCTGTGAACACTCTAGGACTGTCGAGAAATTTTTTCCCTCTTTAGGAGGTATTTTCCCCTCGACTTGTATATACGCCTATCTTTGTACATTCTATTGGTAGTACATTCACTATTGTGTGTTGTGCTCTAAGCTTCTTCTTCTTCCTTGTGTTGTTCACGTGCTTCCATAAACGTCTAACTCTAATAGATGATACTAAGCACAATGTGGAGAAGATTGGTAATGTCAAAGCTTCCAATGATTGGAAAACATTTTTAGTAAGGTTTTCTATGTACCCACTATCACCAAAAGCTAATAAGTGTAGACCAAATAGTTTTAAAATACTTACAAGTTAGGTTCACCCAAGATGGAGCTTTTTTGAAAGACCCATGCCAAGGCTTCAATAAGATAGCAAGGTGAGAAGCATGGTAGGATCTTTACTTTTGAAGTAGGAGAAGCAAGGATCATAGCTCTATTCAACTTCAGGTTTCAAACCCTAAGTGAGCTTGAAGTGTGGTATAAGAGACTTGCTCATGTGAACGAAAGAACCTTGAAGGATATATGCAATTTTCAAAGTATTCTAGGGCTACCAAACATATCAAAGCAACACATGATCAATAGGTTTGATGCTTGTCAGATTGGGAAGGCACAAAGACAACCATTCAACACTATATCCACAACAATCTTTTGGACTTAGCGCACACTGATGTGTGGGGACCAAGTCAAGAACCTTCTATGGTAGGGTCAAGGTATTATGTTTCCTTTGTTAATGATCATGGTAGACGGACCATTCTATACTTTATCAAGAATAAGAATGAAGTGTTTGAATGCTTCAAGTGGTACCTAGGAGATGTGGATAATCATATAGGTAGATCATTGAAGAAACTCAGATTTGATGGAGGTGGAGAATACTTCTCCAAAGAGTTTGATGAATTCTTGCAAGATAAAGGCATCAAAAGGGAAGTGACTACCAGTTATTCTCCTCAATCGAATGGAATTGCAGAGGGAAGAAACAAGACCCTAGTTGGATCAACAAGGATAATGCTTGACGAGATGAAGTTTTCGCACTATTTATGGGCATAAGCAATATCAACATCTATATATCTTGTCAAAAGACTTCCATCCAAATCTCTTCAAGGTATGACTCCTTATAAAGCATGGAATGCTAGAGAACCAAGTCTTGGACATTCCAATGTATTTGGTTCTTTAGCTTTTGTACATGTACCTTCACAAATAAGAGGTAAACTTGATGAAAGGGCAACCAAGGTAGTATTCATTGGCTATGATTCAACTCATATGGTTTATAGTTTTAATAATCCTTCCACCAAGAAATTCACCACAAGTAGGGATGTTGTGTTTGAAGAACACATACCTTGGTATGATGAAGAAAAACAAAAGGTAAACTTACCTTATGATCTTGATTCTGATTTCCAACCATCAGGTAGCAAACATGTTACACAGGTCGAGGATCCAATAAGTGAATCACATGATGATCAAGATGAGAAGGAAACAGATTATAAGCTCTGGAAGTCGAGAGGAAAGGCTAAAATAGAGAATGCTTCAAGCTTACTCCTAGAAGGTTAACAAGGGAGAAAAAATAACTTGAAAGATATGGATATTATTCTACATTTGTTAGAAATCATTTGTTGGAACTCTGTTGGAGTTAGACATCTGCTGAAGCACGCGAACAGCACAAGGAAGAAGAAGAAGCTTGGAGCACAACACACAAGACTGAATGTATTACTAGAGAATGTACAAAGATAAGTAGCCCATTAGGGCAATAGGCGTATGTACAAGCCGGGGGAAAAAAACCTCCTAAAGAGGGAAAAAAGTGCCCCGGCGATCCTAGAGTGCTCACACACATCACTACCTAAATATATCAACAAATCCCCCCTGGGAGTGATGCGGTGAACAAGGAGCTGGCACTCATGTATAAGGAAGTGCCGAGCTATGTGGAAATCACTCCACAAAAGGAAGTAAGCCCAAAGCTTTGCGGAAAGCTTCAAACTTCTCCCTAGGCAGAGCCTTCGTGAAAAGGTCTGCAATGTTCTCCTGCGTGGGCACATATGCCAAGCTGATCTCCCCAGCAGAGAACCTCTCCCTGACATAGTGATAATGCACCTCAATGTGCTTAGTGCGAGCATGGAACACAGGGTTCCTCGCAACTGCCAATGCGCTCTGACTGTCAGTGAAGATGGTGGTGGCAGAAGACTGGCCAACACCCAAATCAGCCATAAGGCGTCTGAGCCACACACACTCAACAGTCGCTGTGAAAGCTGCCCTATACTCAGCCTCACAACTGGAAGTGGCCACAGTAGGCTGCTTCTTGCTCAACCAAGATATACATGAGCTACCAAGCATGAAGCAAAAACCACTGGTGGACACACGAGTGTCATAGCAACCAGCCCAATCTGAGTCAGAAAAAGCATGCAAATCTGGCAGTAGTGATCCCCCCTTGGGATAAAACAACCCAAGTAGCCGAGTACCACTCAAGTAGCGAAAGATGCGCTTAACCGCTTTCCAATGCGTGACTCCTGGGCAATGCATAAACCTGCTCATCTGTGAGACAGCAAACTGAATATCTGGCCGAGTAATGCATAAGTAAATCAAGCATCCAACAGCCTGCTGATAGAGAACAGCATCAAATGCATCTCCAGCATCATGAAGACTCAATCGTAAACCTGTCTCCATAAGAGTGGCAATAGGCTTACAGTCTTCAAGGCCAAAACGCTGCAATAATGTGTCAATATATTTCGTTTGACACAAAGCCATTCCACCATCAACTTGCATAAACTGAATGCCCAAATAGTGATGCAAATGCCCCAAATCAGACATCTCAAATGAGGCATGCAAATCAGCCTTGAAATCAGCAATATGCTTCTCAAGAGGACCAGTGAGCAGCATGTCGTCTACATAGACAACAATGATCAGAAGCACATCATTAGCACGCTTAACATATAAGGTGCTTTCAGTTGGACTGTTCTCAAAACCATGTGCAATCAGATAGGCATGTATTTTCTCATACCAAGCACGTGGTGCTTGCTTTAAACCATATAATGCCTTCTTTAACCTGCACACCTGGTTTTCATGCCCTTTCTGCACAAAGCCACGGGGCTGAAAAACATACACTTCTTCATGCAAGTCACCATTCAGAAATGCTGTTTTAATGTCCAACTGATGTACATTCCAACCATGATGGGCTGCAAGTGCACAAATGCTCCGAACAGTAGTCATACGGCATGTAGGTGCAAAGGTCTCATCAAAATCAATGCCTCTTTCCTATGCATAACCCTTTGCAACAAGCCTAGCCTTATACCTGTCAACTGTACCATCAGGTTTACGCTTCAGCTTGTATACCCACTTAGTGTCAATGGCCTTCTTGCCAGGAGGCAAGTCACATAAAGACCATGTACCATTCTTCATTATAGCATCATATTCAGATTGCATAGCAGCCATCCAATTTTCTGAATTTTGTGCTTCATCAAAAGAAACAGGCTCATTCTCATCACAGAGACTAGATGCAGCCATAGCATAGCAATCTGATGCAAAGGAGGTACTATGAGAGCCTGAACGAGTACGATATGACAAAGGTGCATCTAATTTGCTGTCACGCAAAGTCTGCACCAGCCATTTTGGCATAGTTTTTGCCTGTTCAATATCAGCTCTCTCATCAACAAGTGCATCATGTAAATCTGCATCAGAAATGGAATGATCTGCATCATCATATGAAACCTGCAAAGGCTGAGAAGTTGCCTCATTAGGACCAGCGCTAGCCTGTCCACCTGTAAAAAGAGGCATCAAAGTATCATACATGTCTTTGGAGCTAACAGATGTCTCCTTAGTACATGAAAGCAATGGCTGAATAGCATCTTCCACAAAGACAACATCACGGCTAACCAGAATGCGTTTAGTCTGTAGATGATACAGACGATAGCCTTTACTTTCAGAACTGTACCCAACAAAAATACATTTTACTGCCTTATCATCCAATTTTCTGCGATGTTGTTCAGGCACTAATGCATATGCCAAACAACCAAAAACACGCAGATGAGCAACAGATGGCTTGCGGTCATGCCAAGCCTCATATGGAGTGATAGACTGCAATGCTTTGGTGGGACACCTGTTTAGTACATATGCTGCACACATGACAGCCTCAAGCCAGAAACTATGTGGTAAAGCCTGACTTTTGACCATGCACCTCGCCATCTCCATGAGTGACCTGTTCTTTCGTTCAGCAACTCCATTCTGTTGAGGTGTATACGGCACTGTACACTGGTGTTTTATCCCACGTTCAGCCAGAAATGCATTAAAATCTGAAGACATATATTCCCCCCCTCGATCAGAACGGAGGGTGCCCATTTTACATGCTGACAGATTTTCAGCCAAAACCAAAAACTGTTTGAAGCACATGAACACTTCGGACTTTGCTTTGAGTGGATATACCCATGCATGCCTGGAAAAATCATCAATGAAAGTCACGAAGTAAAGGTAATTTCCAAAAGAGGGTGTCTGCATAGGACCACAGACATCACTATGTACAAGCTGCAATTTCTGCATAGCCCGAACTGAACCATCTTTTGGAAAGGAAGAACGCTGCATTTTGCCCAAAATACAGCCTTCACAAACATGTTTTCCAGGTGCCTCAAGTTTGGGCAAAGAGGACACCATTTCAGATTTCTGCAGGCGTAACAAGCTAGCAAAATTCAGATGACCAAAGCGTGCATGCCAAAGCTTTGCATCTGACATAGCCTGAGAATCATGAACTGCACATGCCGAATCATTCACAGATCTTTCATAGTCTATGAGCTTATACAACCCACGACATAAAATGCCAGAAGCAATAATCACATCGCCATTTGAGAGATCATGGACTGTACACTTGTCATCAACGAATTTCACAACCAAGCCAATCTTGGCTAATGCAGAAACTGATAACAGGTTCTTTTTGATCCCTGGCACAAATAAAGCATCTGACAAAGTGAAAGAACTACCATCAGCAGTAGTCAGAATGATCTTACCAACTCCCATAACAGGATAAGAGGAGTTATTGGCGCATGTGACAGTATTCCCTGTAGGGGCAGGCTCGAGTGAAGAGAAGAAACTGCGCTGCGAGGTAATATGTTTGGTCGCCCCACTGTCAAAGTACCAAACATCTGAGTCTACTGCAGACATGCACTGATCATGAGAAGATGGGTCAAAACTGCAGACAGTAGTAAACGCCCATTCTTCTTCCTGCACAAGATTTGCAGACTCTGTTTTTGGTGTAGAGGCCTCTGCAACAACCATTCCAGCCTCTTTCTTCTTTGCCTCTTTAGCAGCCAGTTTTGGACAGTTCTTTATAATATGATCATTTCCTTTACAGTACTTGCAGAACAATTTCTGCTTTTCTGATTTATTCTCATCTTTATCATGGTTCTTCGATTGTGCAGCATTTGCAGATTTCTGCTTACTAGTAGAAGAGCTCCATTTTCCTTTGCCCTTCTGACTAGCCAGGAAAGCTTGATCTGCAACACGCATAATGGACCTGTTCTGCCTGGACTGATCTTCCTGCAACAGAACAGAGACTAATTCCTCAAATGACAAGGCATTCGGATTGCCTTTCATCATCAATCGAAGAGTAGAGGCAAAACTCTGATATGAATCAGGAAGGCCATTCAGAACGGTCTGCACAAGTGAGCTATCTGTATAACCTCATCAGCAGAAATCAATTGTTCCTTCAGGTCTTTGATCTTTGTAAGAAAACTGTCCATCGAATCACCTTCATTCATGTGCTCACTCTCCAACTGTTTTCGGAGGTAAGCAACACGAGCCTCATTCCTAGCCTGGTACAAAGTGGTAAGTGTATCCCAAGCATCCTTTGCTGTTCTGCAAGAGCGAATGTGAGGAATAATGGCACGTTTGACAGACAAAGCTATCAATGCATGTGCCTGGGCATCTCTGCCATCCCAACGAATCTGCTCTGCAGTAGGTGCAACAGAAACAGCAGCACGAACAGGAATCTGCAGAATATCATCTTCGACACCATCTTCATCAGCTCCAACACCTGTATTTGCAGTACCTGTCGTTACAGGTGTAACAGGACGTCTTTCAACACCCTGCACAATGTTCCACAATCCTTTTGCAACCAGTACATGTCGCATCATATAAGCCCATAATGGGTAGTTGGTACCATCCAACTTATCCTCAACAGCCAACATACGGAATACATCACTGCTTTCAGCCATGGCCGGTGACTAAAATACCTTGATGCAGAAAATTGATTGTATCTCAAAAAGTTGAACAGAACTGCCCACACGAGTTCTGCTAGACCTGTAGCAGACTTCGAGACGCTTAAACTGGCGAACAGAAACTGGTGTATACCTTTGGCACAAAAGGACGAAATAGCCTGCACAAGCACTGCGATAGTGCGTTCGGAGGCCGAAACGAGCTCATATGAGTATGCTCACCAAATTTTGTGCGAATCTGAGACTGCAAACGGAGGAGTGTCGACGGCGCCCTAGAAGAAGCAACGACCTGCTCTGATACCAATTGTTGGAGTTAGACGTCTGCGGAAGCACGCGAACAGCACAAGGAAGAAGAAGAAGCTTGGAGCACAACACACAAGACTGAATGTATTACTAGAGAATGTACAAAGATAAGTAGCCCATTAGGGCAATAGGCGTATGTACAAGCCGGGGGAAAAAAACCTCCTAAAGAGGGAAAAAAGTGCCCCGGCGATCCTAGAGTGTTCACACACATCACTACCTAAATATATCAACAACCTCAAGGTCAAGCACAAGCATGGAAGCACATAAAAAAAGTGGACACACAAGAAGAGGGAGCAAGTAGGGAGCTCCAAGAAGTACATGTCAAATTTTTAGAAGGAATCCCTATCAAAATAATGATTTTCATCACTAAAAGCCATTGTAAATATCATATTTCCTTTTTCCAACTTCATTTTGTTCAAGTCAAGGATTCCTCAAGCTTGAGGGTATTAGAAGTAGCTATCTATCAATTTTCATAATTTTCAAACTCCGTTTGAGCCTTCAAATAAGTTGTGGAACTTAATTTTTAACTAGGCCAGACACTAGGTCTGGTAAAAAGAGCTAGAGAGCTCATTTTTTAGGTTAGCTTGTTGTAGATTTGAGCTTTTGTAAGAGAACTCTTTTGTAATCGAAGTCCTTCCATTGTTACTCTCTATGCTCTTACCTTGTGCACGCGTGTGTGTATGTGTGTGCATGCTTGTGTGCTTTCACTCATGCACTTGTGCCTTCACTCACTCATGGTCTTCATAACAGTCCTCACGTCTCCAGATTGACAAGTAAAGGAGGTGGTACTTACGCTTGAGCTACACCAAATTTTGGCGCCATTACCGAGTAGAGAGCTTCAAGGACTAGCATTGTGATGGTAAGATCATAGATTTGTGACTAGGTCGTGGGCACAACAACTTAGTGGTTATCCCTCCATGCTAAGTTCAAACACAAGTGCTTATGAAATGTCTTATAGCATGGAAAAACCAGTAGATAGCTCAGGCACTACCTATTTACAGACACCAAAAGGTCCCTATAGGACACAATTGGAGTATATCAGGACCAACCGATTAGGTGCACGCATCTATGAGGATGGCTTGAGGTGATCAGTTGTCCAACTCAAAAATCTTGATCAACCCTTTGGACTTGAACACCCAGTGGTAAAGTTCAAAGATGGTTCATATATTGATAAGCAAGGAACCATGTATGTGGTTACGAGCTTAAGGGACAGGACAGATGAGTTTGGAAATATCATTCCGAAGAACGAGATAGGAGATCTAGAGCAAGGAAACCTAGAGCAAGGAGACCTAGAGCAAGGAGACCTAGGACAAGAATCCAAGAATAGAGGCAAATCAGTCTTAACCAGAATACTCACACCAAAATGGATTCCCCAAGATAACAAAAGTGTAGAATTGTCCTAGAATAGGAAGATGGATGAAGCTTTTTGTAGGTTTAAGATTGATCAACCTAGTAGAGCAGGGAATATGACAATACATGAATTTAAAGACCCTGACACCCCAGGCAAAGTGGTCTACTTAGACAACACATCAGAGAGAGTGTTTGTGGTAACAGAGCATGGAAGGCATGCATACACTTGG